>CM043880.1:7802761-8402761 GCA_024034495.1 Camelina laxa
ACAGCTAAGGTAATCCCAGGCCATACGATCAGGTTAAGATGATTCTTCCAACTGGAGAAAGTACGTGTAGTTCCCGAACTTGGATTCAAATCTCTTACCAGTCCTTGATCCTGCGTCCAGAATCCTACCACCATTCCTCCACCGTCGATTACATTGACAATCTCAAACACTGATACATGCAGTTCTCCATCAGTGAAATGGTAGTCACCAGCAAGTCCTTTGAACTGAATCCGGGAGAGCGAGCGTATAAGCTTTGGACCATACTCTGAGACACTAAGTGCTTCCAGGTCAGATATGTTTCTTCCATCCATTTTGCTGAAAATCAAGTTAGTTGTTCCTGCATCTTCAACAGCCATTGCCAGTGCAGTGGTTGCATCATAAGCTCTCAATCCGTAGATGTTCAACTCTGAAACCGGAAGTGCCTTTGCCAACCTTGATCTAAACGTTTTAAGCTCTTCAGATATGGGAAAGTGAGTCCTTATGCCTATTACCCCATGCATTGCTTCAATATCGGTTTGGTTCATCAAAACTAGATGATCTATAACCCCATTAGTGAGGATCCATGCATACCCTTGTTTCATGAGACCAGTTTCCTTGGCTTTTACAAAAAATCTTGAAGCGAGGAACCGATTCATATGAACCACAAACACCCTGGTTGGTTTGGTCATCAGTTTGAGAAGGTCCGCAGAGATTTCATCATCCGTTGCATTGGGAGAAATCACCGTCCTATATGGTATACGGATGTTAATCGCTTGTAATGCATCGGTAAGACCAGGCATTATACCTTCTCCAAACGCATTGTCCTCATACACAGGCACAACCTCTCTCCAACCAAACACCTTTATGATCTCACTTATGGCTTGCACTTGAGATGAGTCGTCGTAAGTAGAGCGAAAGAAGTATGGACTACGGCCAGAGTCAAGGAAAGGGCTCGTTGCAGAATATGAAATAATCGGCACCTGAGATTTTTGGCCAACCTCGATCACAAAAGAAGCTTGCATTGTCGTTCTTGGCCCCAGAATTGCTTTCACTTCCTTGTTCTTTATGAGATCAAGAGCTGCGGAACGTAAAAACATGTGGTGTTATATGAGAAACTTGAAAAGAGAATGCAAATGGAAGGTAGTGATCGATGACTAAATGTCTATATCTGTGGACCTGAAAACTAGCTATCAAGTTCTATATACTTTAGAAACGAAATAAATTCATGGCCATGATGTTTCTGGTAGCAAAGATTTAGTTACTGGCTCCGAAAATGCAATGAGAGGATGCCTTGTACACAATATACCACAGTTACGTTTAAAATTATGTTAACATTTACGTGTAAATTATGCTTTATGCATATATGGTTAATTACAAACATTACATAAATGAATTAAAAATTTAAAGTATAGAAACTAAAAATATGTGTAGAATTGCCGCCAAAAAGAGATTCCAGTTCAAGAATACGGATGCCAAAACGTGATTTCACGTAAAAACAGTATTCAGTTGCGGTTTTTGACAACGGAAATGTGATTATGCAGTTTTGATGAAAACAGAGATTGTGCATATATTGGATAGAAAACGTAATTAAAATTAAGGAACAATATTGGATGTCCCATCCGAAAAAACGAACAACCCTATTATATGATGTGCATAATGAGAGAGAGCTAGGACTCCATTGTTTCAAAAACAATATTGGCAGTTGCATGAACGAGAAACAAAATCAGAAGGAAGTTTCACATTTCAGAACTATAAACCCTTTTTTAGATTTTATAATATATTGTAACGTGGTAACGCAACATGCAAACACAAATGAAAGTTTTTGCTTTCATTTGCGTACGTTTACGTATAGAAACAATCGAACCATGAGAGATAGACATACCAGCTGCGGCAGCGCCAACAACATCGTCCCTCGAGTCGGCAAAGTTAAGAAGAAGCCTGGTCCGAGATTCTGGACGAGTAGAGTAAAAGTCTGAGAGAGACATGTTAATGGCGAGCAAGCTCAAGTTGGAGGAAGTTGTCCCAACATCAGTCACAACCCCAACATTAATCACTTGGATTGCCGTATCCTGTCCCTTTACCAATTCCACGGCGAACATAAAAACGAGAAACACTAAGACGAGGTCGTTGAGATGTCTCTTCATTTTCTTTGTTTTTTTGGTTTTGGTTAAGTGCCGTTGAAATAATAAAACAGTGACTGTTTATGTATATATGCACATCTTGGAAATATTTTAATCTCATATTTAGGAATGGATAAGATTTTTATCAAAGGGTGTTTGATCCGAAGAAGTTTTTTTTTTTGTTTAGTTAAGAAGTAAATTACTAATTATTAACGACCCTTTCTGCTAATGACGTAATTACGTATTAGAATAGTTACATTTACGTACATAAGAAATTTTCCTCTTTTTGTTTGTTTAATTGAAGATACAAATATTTAAAACATCAACATCTTGTCAAAATTAAAACTAGCATACAATAAATATCTTATCCAGTTAAACTATTGATTATTGAATAATATGGTTGAAATTTTAACAAAAAAGGTTTTATAAGTTGTGTGAACTTATTGTAATATATAAAAAGATTCTGTATTGTATATTTTAATTTGATAAGGACATTGTGTTGGACCTCGCAACACACTCATGCTATTTACATCATCAGTAGACGTTGTAACTCACATGTGACACTTAACATATAACTCAGACCCAAACATGTATCTAATTCAAATATGACTTCGATTGTTTTGAATGGAAATGTGTATCTTCACATTTTTCTGTTCTAACTAATAAAGAAAACATAATTTACTTCTTTTTTTGGTTGTAAATGTCATGTAATATAACCCTGTTTCTGATCCAAATTAAACAATGAAGACGTAATTTACTTATTCAACAAAACATTTTATAAAGTATAAGAAAAACAAGACGAATGTAGTGTAGACATGTATAGCCGAGGTCACTGCCGTAAGGCGTAGCCACGTAGTATTAATCCGACATACTTTATACAGTTGAAATGACTTGGTTTGCAAGGATGAAACAGTCCACACACAAAACATTCGTCGATGAAACAGTCAATTAACAAAAAGAAAGAATTAGTTAGTCAGACATATCGTTGCCCCCGGAGAAAAAAAAAAAAAAGATTCGATGACTTTAGAAAATAATCATTGGTTAAAACTTGTTTAACAACATATTTTAATATAGCGCAAGTTGCAAAAATAGGTCAAATTAAGCCAAGGTAAGGGCAAAAAGACAAATAAGGATTCATCATTAAATAGATAAGGAAATATATTTTTGTGCAAGTTGCCAAATAAATGGCAATGATTTTCAAAAAATTTAAATTTTGATTCGATGGCAATGAATTTATTGGTTAAATATTTTGTGAAGAAATCTCGAGGATACAACCAAAAAAAAGCTTACCGGAGATGGGAACCGGATGGAATGAGTCGGTGATAACAACATCTTTGCCGCCAAACGATGGCGCTGAGTGAGAGACCTCAATCAAATCTTAGGACTGGGATCAATCAATATACATCGTCAGTTCGTCACAATCTCTCACTCAGTTGATATTCCGGAATTAGTTAGCCTTAGCCACATTTATACATACAAATTTGTCATCGGTGTTCCGATTTTTGTTATTTTTTTGTTTTCTGTTGGAGACGAACCATTAAATCCTATATCGAAGTTGTATTTTATTAGGCAAGATAGTGTAAACTCACTCCAATTATTGATTGGGAGCATAAAGTACTACAATGTCCCAACTACTGTACTAGACTGCCATATACTACAAACATCTTAAAAAATGATCAGAACTATTACATTTTTGTTGACACTAAACGACAACACAATCTTGAAAGAAAAAAACAAACACCAATATCACCACCACAAATGTTTATTACAAACAGTTTTTTTTATTATTAAAAAACCATCAAGTAAAAACTTTTTTTAATTCATAATCTCCTCCCACTGAAATCATTTATTGTTTTTTTTTTTTTTGGTAAACTCTGAATCTATTTGTGGAATTCGATAACAGAATACGTATAAGCGAGACCAGTTATTTCGCATTTATGAAACCCCGAAGCAGAGGCTAAAGCTTCAAATTGAGAAGATGACCTCATTTCACCACCCGAACATTGTGTTAACATCAACATGTCCATACCGAAGACAATGTTCGAGAAATTGTCGTCGTCACTCTTTGGTTCTGATGGTGCAACCGTGTCAACTATTATCACTTTTCCCTTTTCCGGCAGACTCTTCCAACAGTTTGTTAGTATGTTTACACAATCTTTGTCGTTCCAGTCACGTAATATCCGCTATCAACATTTTATCCATATCTTAGTTAGTTTGTAAATATTTAGTTTATTCATTAACCTTTTTCATTCAAATGTCACTTACTATCAAAAAGATTGCATCTCCTTTTGGAACATCTATAAACATATCTCCCGATACATGCTCCACTCCTACAACAGATTTAAGTAGGACTAAATCAAAATATATCAATGAAGAGTTTATGGAAAACACCATTCAGTTAATTTTTCTATTTGTTAAAATTTATCAAATAATATGTACCTGGATAAACAGGAGCAGTGGCTATAAGTGCAGCTAAATCAAAATTGATACCCTTCATTTGAGGATACTTGGAAGTAACAAGGTTCATTATGGTGCCAAGCCCTCCTCCGATATCAACTAAAGTATTCACATTTTTGAATCCTTTGTAAACTTCTAAAATCTTCTTCATGATCATGGTAGAAGATTCTGACATTGCCTGGTTAAACATACTAGCGAATTGTTCGTCCATCATAATGTACTTGTAGAGTCCCATGCCATGGGCATAACTGAATGCGTCTTTTTCTTCTTGTATCACATCCTTAAGATGTGTCCTGTAACATTAATTCTTCAATTTTTCATTGAAAAGTTCGTGTATATAGTACTTTTGTCGCATATTGGTTTAGTAAGAAAAGGTTACTGATTAGCCCGTTTGATACAAATGAGAATCAACTAGTAATTTGGCAAATATGCAAATAATTTGGTACGTACCAAGTTTTGAAAAAGACTTGGCTTTGGAGCAACATGAACTGCGACACGAGAGAACCCGAGTCGTCACGACGGTTTAAGAAAAACGTGCAAACCGGTTCAGCTGCATATACCCTTTGGGTCGTTCTGATTCGATCGTTTTCTCCAGTTTCAACTATACGACACTTCAATATCGAGTGGCTGGCGAGTAACCGTAACATCCGGTCCAGCAACATCGGCGCCTCTGGGTTGGTGGGCTTGGTAGGGAGAGCAAAAGCTATCTCCAAAGGCGAGAGCCATACGTCGTCGTCAACGGCAACAATTGTGTCGAGAACGCCAAGCTCCAAGGCAGCTTTGAAAACCATGGGAAAAGCCAAAGAGTTCGTGATCCTCAACGCTTGCAAGCTCATCATTTCTTCGTCAACTTGTTCTTGTTCTTTGGTTAGACCCGGTTTAGGGTAAGTGGTTATGGGCTCTAGAATATGGTTTTCCATTGTTGTTGTTGGTTGGAAATAAAATTGAAAAAGGCAGAGATGGGAAGATAGGATGGTTTCAACAGTTAGACTTAGTGCACCATTTTATAGGGAGATATACATCTCAAAACCAAGTGTACCGACTTTTTCATTTGGTGACCCTGACCCATGTATGACTACAGATTTTAGGTGACGCATCAAATGCTACTATAGTCAGACTCTGTTACTGCCTAATATTTTTATTTTCAAGAAACATTATCTGATATATATCAGACTAAAAACATAACTAACCCTACGTCTAAAATTGTTTACGCTGAAAAATGTCTAAATTTTGCTTGCATCGATTAATATATATGTCAACTTTTAATATATATATATATATATATATATATATATATATAAGGAAATAATGTAATTAATAAAGACTTGATAAGGGATAAATTATGTATCACCGTCATCCAATAAAAAGGAAGTACACAACTTTTTTTGTGGACTATATAAATTTTAGTAGTTGGTTACAAAATAGGTTATAGATTAAATATAGGTTGGTTACAAAAAAAATTATAGACTAATTGGTCAATCCATGGGCTATATGAATACACTTGAGAATATTTCAAAGAATCATCTTCAAGAGAATATTCCAATGATTTATATAATTTCCTAAATATTTTTTTTTAGTATTCTATGTATTGTTACAAAATATATACTGTTAGGCATAAAAAGTAATAAAATTTTGGTAATTTATTACACTTAATCGTGATTTAGATGTTGTTGTGCAGTTAAAAACAAAATTTTACCTAAGTGCGGGTCATATTAAAACACTTTCACCAAACATGTTCAAAAGTTAAAATAAAACAAACAACAAACATAACCATTACTCATACATAAAATAACAAAATTAACAATATAAAACTTACAAAATAGGTGTTTTTTTCAAATCATCATATTTAGCATATGATTTTATTGCATAATGTTTTATCCAAAAAAACTTTTAAAAACAATCATATAAATTATATTTTATTTTAAAATTATAATATAAATAAAAAAAATTTCAAACCCGTGCCAGAGCACGGGTCCAAATCTAGTAAAATAAAATATTAAAATGAAATATCTACCTGCATGCAAGGGTTTCGAAATTCGGTTTGAGATATCTAGCCGAGCAAGGAGCAACCCACGTGATAATCTATGAAAGACGTAGTTCCAGTGGAGGCTATATATATTAATAGCAAACCTAATTGCGTAAAACAGTTCGGGATTAAGCTTCTTGGTTGGTTTGGGTGATGTTAGGCAAACGAAGAAGTGACACCAGAGAGGCAGATATATCTAATATATCAATGAGCTAAAGGATGATACTTTTAACTAATAACCAACCTTGATTATAATTTGTTAGGCGTAGTGTGTCGGATATGACCAGAACATATCCAATTGGTCAGATATATCAACGAGGAGTATTTTTACTTACATAATTTTGAGTTCAAAGTATACAGATATATGTAAGTAAAAATACTCCTACTCCTACAGATAATATAAGACAGAGAAAGTACACACCATGGGTTTTTCATTTTGATTTTTATTTCATCAAATTAAGAAGGAAAAATCAGAAGATAAATGGGCCAAACGGCCCATAAAAAGAAACCAAATAAACCTTGCTTGTCCGTATAAATTTGCTGCATTCGCTAGCTCAGAAACCCTAAATCGCCTGAGAAGATGAAGGTATGTGATGGCGAACTGAGTCTACATTTTCCTACTTCGTTTCTCGTCTCTTGTTTTGCTTATCTTTTCATGTTTCTGTGTTTTAGTTCAACATTGCAAATCCAACCACTGGTTGCCAAGCTCGAGATCGACGATGACCAGAAACTGTAAGATTTTGCTCTCTTGTATTCATCTTTACTCATTTTTGTAGATTTCCTGATAGGTTCCCTGGATCTATTGGTTAATGTTTGTAGATATCACTGTGAAATTGGTAGCTCTTCGATTAGAAAAAAATGTCGCGAATTGCTCTATATATAACTTTTCGTATGATCTTCGTCTATGTTCAATATTAATACAAAGTTAAGCTTCGTATCTGCCAAAAACATGTCTAGATTATATAGTTAGTATTGAGCTTGTCTTACGTTGATGCAGACATGCGTTTTTCTGACAAGAGTGTCAAGAGACTCTCTCGAGAAGTCAGTGGAGATGCGTTGAGCGAGGTGCGCAGATTTCGTCTATCTTTGATTGTGATTTTATCTCTTTTAAATAAATGATGGAATTTATAATATTATGAAATGTTATTGCAGGAGTTCAAGGGTTACGTTTTCAAGATCATGGGTGGTTGTGATAAGCAAGGTTTCCCAATGAAGCAGGGAGTTTTAACTCAGAAGGAAAATTCACAGTCCTGAACTATATAAACCCTTTTTAGATTTTATATTTTTAGTAACGTGGAAGTAACGTGGAAACGCAAAATATACAAACAAACGAAATATTTTGCTTTCATTTGCCTTTCACGATTACGTATAGATACAATCAAATCATTAGAGAGATAACATACCAGCTGCTGCAACGCCAACAACATTGTCCCTCGAGTCGGCAAAGTTAAGAAGAAGCCTGGTCCGAGATTCTTGACGAGTGGAGTAAAAGTCTGAGAGAGACATTTTAATGGCGAGCAAGCTCAAGTTAGAGGCAGTTCGCAGTTGTCCCGCGTCGGTAATACGACAAATAACGCTTATAATATATTATTATTTAGTTTATAAAGTTTATAGACCCAAAAAAAAGTTATTTAATTGAGAGAGAGAGAGAAATTACACCACGTTTTTCTATTTGATATTATTATAGTCTTGAAACTAAGAAGAAAAAAGGATAAATAGGCCAAATAATAAAGGAACCTCTTTGTATCAATTTGCTGCTCTCCCTAGCTTAGAAACCCTAGACGTTATGCGGGAGTTCCTGCAATAAATCTTCTTCTAGTTTGCGTTTCATTGTCTGAACATAATTGTTCTGCATAATAGTGTCCAAAAAAAAAACTTTTTGATCTTTCAGCAATATATTAGTTTGTTAAAATCTTTTGTTGAATTTATTGTTTATGTAAGTATTCTGAGTTTAATTTAAACTTTTATTACAGTGGTAATGTGTGTAATTTTTTTGTAATCTCCTTTCGAATCAGTATATATTAAGGTAGAGGTTCTACAAATTCTTTTTTTTTTTTTTTTTTGTCGTGAAACACTCGCAAATATTAATTTAGCATAGAGACAATGTCCCAACTGTAAAATGATCAACACAATCTTGAAAGAAAGAACAAACAACCAATAGCACAAATCTTTATTACAGACAGTTTAAATATATTAAAAAAAAACCATTGAAGATAAACGTTTATTTTAGTTTATAATCTCCTCTCACGAAATCAAGCTAGTATTGCTTATTATTGTCTTCGTTGTAAACTCCGAATCTATTTGTGGAATTCGATAACAGAATATGCGTAAGCAATAACAATTATTTCACATTTATGAAAACCCGAAGGAGAGGCTAAAGCTTCAAACTGAGAAAACGACCTCTCTTTACCACCCGAGCATTGTGTTAACATCAACATGTCCATGCCAAAGACTATGTTAGAGATAAAGTCGTCACTCTTTGGTTCCATTGGTGTAACCATGTCAACGATTACCAGTTTTCCCTTTTCCGGAAGACTCTTCCAACAGTTTCTTAGTATCTTTACACAATCTTCGTCGTTCCAGTCATGTAATATCCACTGCCAGCAATTTATCCAATTAGTTTGTGAATGAACTGTTTACATCATAAAAGTCTAGATAGCCTTTTCATTTAAATGCAATATATATAACTTACTTTCATCAAGATTGCATCCCCTTTTGGAACTTCGATAAACATATCTCCGGATACATGCTCCACTCCTATTAACATATTTTTAGTAGGATTTAATAAAACTGAAAAAGTATATTTTAATTTTTTTTTTTTTTGGAAAACACACTTCAATTTTCAACTTGTCAGACTGGTGATGTACTTTTGTATACCTGGATACAAAGGAGCTGTGGCTAAAACCCCGGCTAAATCGAAATTGATACCCTTAATTTTAAGGATATTTGCAAATGACAAGATTTAGTATGGTGCCAAGTCCTCCTCCAATATCAACTAAAGTATTTACATCTTCGAATCCTTTGTATACTTCTAAAAACTTCTTCATGACCATGGTAGAAGATTCTGACATTGCCTGTTTAAACAGACTAGCAAATTGTTCTTCCAACCAATGTATTGGAAGAGTTTCATGCCATGGGCAGAGCTGAATGCATCTTTTTCTTCTTGTATCACATCCTTCAGATGTGTCCTGTAACAAATCTTCAATTGTTCACTGAAAGGACGTGTATAGATAGTACTTTTTTGCATATTGGTTTAATAAGAAGGTTATAAGCCTGTTTGTTATAACTGAGGATTAACTATCAATTTGGCTGATTTGCAAATAATGAGGTACGTACCAAGTTTTGAAATAGACTTGGCTTTGGTGCAACTTGAACAAGGACATGAGAGAACCCGAGTCGTCACCACGGTTTACGAAAAAAGCGCAAACCGGTTCGGCTGCATATATCCTTTGAGTCTTTCCGGTTCGATAATTTTCTCCGGTTTCAACTACTCGACATTTCAAGATCGAGTGGCTGGCGAGTAACCGTAACATCCGGTCCAGCAACATTGGCGCCTCTGGGTTGGTGGGCTTGGTAGGGAGAGCAAAAGCTATCTCGGAAGGCGAGAGCCATACATCGTCGTCAGCTGCAACAATTGTGTCGATGACGCCAAGCTCCAAGGCAGCTTTGAAAACCATGGGAAAAGCCAAAGAGTTCGTGATCCTCAACGCTTGCAAGCTCATCATTTCTTCGTCAACTTGTTCTTGTTCTTTTGTTAGACCCGGTTTAGGGTAAGTGGTTAAGGGCTCTTGAAGATGGTTTTCCATTGCTGGTTGGGAATAAAATTGAAGAAGGCAGAGATGGGAAGATAGGATGGTTTCAATAGTTAGACTTGGTGCACCATTTTGTAGGGCGATATCTCAAAACCAAGTGTACCGACTTTTTCATTTGGTGACCCTGACCCATGTGGCCATGTATGACTAATATTTTTACTTCCAAGAAACATTATCTGATATATATCAGTCTAAAAATATAACTATCCCTATGTCTAAAATTGTTTATGCTGAAAAATCTCTAAATTTTGCTTGCATCGATTAATATATAAATATGTCAAATTTTAATATATATACATAAATATATAAGGAAATAATGTAATTCATAAAGACTAGACGAGGGATGAATTGTGAACCGCCATCATAAAATATTAAAATGAAATCTCTAGCTGAGCAAGGAGCAACCCACGTGATAATCTATGAAAGACGTAGTTCCAGTGGAGGCTATATATATTAATAGCAAACCCTAATTGCATAAACCAGTTCGGGATTAAGCTTCTTGGTTGGTTTGGGTGATGTTAGGCAAACGAAGAAGTGACACCAGAGACAGAGAGGCAGATAGAACTAAATAACTAATATATCAATGAGCTAAAGGATACTTAAATAAATGACACAAGATACAGCATATGGTAAAACCAAACCTTAATTATAATTTGTTAGGCGTAGTGTGTCGGATGACCAGAACATATCCAAGTGGTCAGATATATCAACGAGGGATGGTTGAAGGATTTCAGTTGATGAGTTTGTTTTTTTGTTTTCAAATCTTGGAACGTGTTCAACTCTTTCATTTTACATGATATTATTTTATTTATCAAAAAGAAACTAAACTAAAACATTATTTCTCGTATAAAAATTGCTGAACCATAAATAGACGTCGTTTAACAAAGCCGTTGGCACACAGAGAGGAGAATACAATAGGCATAAAACATTATCGTGACTCGTGAGTCGTGACTCAAGTACTAAACAAGTTTAAAGTATGAAAATAAAGACATTTTTGTAACCTCTGTTTTGGGTTTAGAAGAAATTAGGACTCCTACGGTATATATATAAGACAGAGAAAGTATACACCATGGTTTTTTTATTTTGATTTTGTTCTTTCATCAAATTAAAAAGAACAAAAAAAGAAGATAAATGGGCCAAAAGGCCCATAAGTGAGAAAACGGCCCATAAAAAAGAAACCAAATAAACCTTACTTCTCCGTATAAATTTGCTACTCTCGCTAGCTCAGAAACCCTAAGCGCCTGAGAAGATGAAGGTATGTGACGGCGAACAGAGCCTACATTTTCCTACTTCGGTTCTCGTCTCTCGTTTTGCTTATCCTTTTTATGTTTCTGTGTTTTAGTTCAACATTGCAAATCCAACCACTGGTTGCCAGAAGAAGCTCGAGATCGACGATGACCAGAAACTGTAAGATTTTTTGCTCTTCTCTTCTTCATCTTTACTCATTTTTGTAGATTTCGTAATAGGTTCTCTAGATCTGTTGATTAATGTTTGTACATGTCATTGTGAAATTGGTAGCTCATAGGATACAAAAATTGTCCCGAATTGCTCTATAATATTTCGTAGTCTTTGAGTTAAGCTTTGTATCTGCTCAAAAACATGTCTAGATTATATATGTAGTATTGAGCTTGGCTTATGTTGATGCAGACGTGCCTTTTTCGACAAGAGACTCTCTCAAGAAGTCAGTGGAGATGCGTTGGGCGAGGTTCGCAGATTTCGTCTTATCTTTGATTGTGATTTTATCTTTTTTAAACAGATGATGGAATTGGTAATATTATGAAATGTTATTGCAGGAGTTCAAGGGTTACGTTTTCAAGATCATGGGTGGTTGCGACAAGCAAGGTTTCCCAATGAAGCAGGGAGTTTTGACTCCAGGACGTGTTCGTCTTTTGCTTCACCGAGGTAATTAATCCAACTTGCTTTTCTTATACATGTTTACATTTATATTGTGTTTGGGTTGATTTACATTGTTTTGTAATATGGCTTGGTAGGAACTCCTTGCTTCAGAGGACATGGAAGGAGGACTGGTGAGAGGAGAAGGAAGTCTGTTCGTGGTTGCATTGTGAGCCCTGACCTCTCTGTTCTTAACCTTGTCATTGTGAAGAAAGGTGACAACGACCTTCCCGGGCTTACTGATACTGAGAAGCCAAGGATGAGGGGACCTAAGAGAGCCTCAAAGATCCGTAAATTGTTTAACCTCAAGAAGGAAGATGATGTGAGGACCTATGTCAACACTTACCGCCGCAAGTTCACTAACAAGAAGGGTGAGAGACAAAACACACTCTTAAGCAATCTGAAACAGACTTGATAAATAGTGGTATCTGAAAATTTGTTTGTTTTTTTTTTTTGACAGGCAAGGAAGTGAGCAAAGCCCCTAAGATCCAGAGGCTGGTGACTCCATTGACTCTTCAGAGGAAGAGAGCCAGAATCGCTGACAAGAAGAAGAAGATTGCCAAGGCTAATTCTGATGCTGCTGAGTACCAGAAGCTTCTTGCCTCAAGGTTGAAGGAACAACGTGACAGGAGGAGTGAGAGTTTGGCAAAGAAGAGGTCTAGACTTTCTTCTGCTGCCGCCAAGCCCTCTGTTACTGCTTAAAAAGCTTGAGAATCGAATCAAACATGTCACATTTCTAGTTTTGTTCTCTTTTTTTTTTTCTCTGGCAATCTAAAAGTTAGTTCGAGTTCATACTGTTGTTCCATCACTTTGGGTTTGTGTTTCTTGATTCATGCTTTTAGTTGAAGACCATTTTAAACTCAATTTTGTTGTTGTTTCCCTTTACCTGTTTTTGATCAAGGCCATTCAAATTTGATCAGTTAGTTACCTGATGAGTCTACAAAAGTATAAACATGTATTCTATCTTTCTGACATAATGCTAAACACAAGAAGCGGCGATAAGAATGTGTAATACTTTGTCTGACAATGGAATTAATGGCGTAGTGGATGGAGCCTGCTACTTCTAAAGCTGAGAGAATGCAAGCACCGTTTGCTCGTTGGAGTGTTGTTGTTGTATTGCTATCATTGTCTGGGTTTGTAACTCGAGCTTCCCTTTAACAGAGAACTTCGATGATGATTGATTCATGTTCGAGTGTTAAAAGAGAAAGAAACATTTATATAAAATCAATACACTGAGAAAGCATCAACGGGGTGGTGGCGCAGTTGGCTAGCGCGTAGGTCTCATAGCTACTGAGTGATCCTGAGGTCGAGAGTTCGAGCCTCTCTCACCCCAATTCTTTTTTTCACCTTGATCTTTTTAAACTATCCGGAAAGGTTTCTACTTACGTCGCACACACCCTTTTTGCTTCAGTGTCAGATTTTACGACTTTGAAAGTATAAAAAGCGATTAAAATTGAATGTAGTTATGCTTTATCTTTGTGTGGTTTTTAAAATGTACACCCTTTTTGCTTCAGTATCTTTTTTTAACGAAGTATCTTGAAACTTGAAGAGATTTAAGTCTTCTCACTTCATTTATTGTCAACCAGAAGAAGTGAAGTGAAATGAAATAGAAAAGGATACGCAAAAGAAGAGAAGGGGAAAGGTCTGAAGAGATAGACAACAATCTCTCTTTTGGGTTTGTTGAAGTGATTGGAAATGGCAAATGCATCACGTTTGTCTCCAACAAAGTCACACTTCTTCCAGCCTCTTATTCCCGGTTTCCAGAACCACCTTGTAAAGCTTTCTTTCTTTCTATCTATCTCCCAATCTTTATGAACATATAGTCTCAGTGTTCTGTTTCTCTGTTGCAGAACATTCCTGTGAAGTTCTTCTCCGAGCACATCGTCGGGAAACACGAGGGAAGGAGTGTAAATTTGGTATCAGATGCGTCAGAGAAAACATGGAAAGTGAAGATGGAAGGCCATAGACTCACCGAAGGTTGGAAACAGTTCGTCGAGGCACATGACCTTACTTCGTTGTATTTAGACACGAAGGAGACATGTTGTTCCATGTCACTGCTTTAGGATCTAGTTGCTGTGAGATTCAATACGCACAGCCTCACTTCCATAAAGAAGACGGAGAGTCAGAGATTAACGAAACTGGTATGGTTCGAAATGTGCATTTACATTTTTTGCGACTCTTTTCTATTCTATGAAACGTTTCATTTTCTTATTCAGAAATATCTTCGAGATCTGAGAAGCAAGTTGAGGAGGAACTGCAAACAGAATCTGATCTCAACTGTTTTAGCCTATCTGTGACAGAGTCAAACCTATCAAGAGATACAGTGGTTAGCAAGATTAGCTGTTTCTTTGTTGTTAATTTTATGTTTCTTATTCATGAATTTAATCCCCCAATGAACTTTGATGACTGATGCAGTGTGTCCCCATAAATTTCGCAAGGCGCTACGGTTTAGATAAAGAAAGGCAAGAGATAGTATTGATGAACGAAGAAGGGAAGTCATGGGAATCAGTAGTAAAGAGCTGGGGTGGTTGTAGGCTTTCCATTGTTCGAGGTTGGACAAGTTTTTGCAATGCAAATAAACTAGAAGTTGGAGATTCTTGCACATTTAGACTGCTCCCAAAAACAGCGTAACAGCCTGTGTTTCAGCTCTGCAGCGCGCGGAAGGTTGCATAGATGGCAAAACTGGAAGAAACCGGTTTGTGAAGTTAACTCTTACACCAAACAGCCTTCACCTTGGTAAACAGGTGACTTTTGGAAACCTTAATCTTGGGTCTTTCCAATGCAACGCTTTCTTTTTCTCTAAATTCTGAATATGTTGCAGAATCTACCGGTAGGTTTCACGAGAGAGAACGGACTCATCAATCCGGGAAAGATAATTCTGGTGGACAAAAACAGAGCTGAATGGCCGATGAAGCTTAGGGTTGGCAAAAGTACTGGTTCGATGTGTATTATTAGTGGCACTGGTTGGAAAAGTTTCTGTGCCGCCAATGAAATAGGTGCAGGGGAGTCTCTAACTTTGGATTGATCCTAGGAGGGAAAAGTCCTTTGCTCAAATTTGTCTCAAAGGTTAATAAGAATGTCAAAGTAGCTTGCATTCCACGTTTTAGGTTTTACTAAGTTGAAGTAAATCAAATAATGACTTGTTTACAGATGGAACAACCACCAGTTGGAGCAGAGGCTCGGGAACACAAGGGAGCTCGAGTCCAAAGATGGAGCCAGGAGACTGAACCGAATGTTGAGATGAGAGAGACTGAGGAAGGAGAACCCTCTCGAGCATCTCACAAATCCAGTGGTAATCAAGAAAACTTGCAGCATACACAAGCTTGCTCTGTCTCAAATCAGGCAGCTAAGGTGAAACAGAGCGTTGTGGATGCTTTAACTAGTATAAAAAGGTTTATGGCAGAACTCGAGACAACGGAACAGAAGCTAGAAATTTCATTGCAGGAAATCAACAACCTAGGTATGATGATTTCTAGTTTGATTTACTTATAATTTTGGCTCTACTGAAGTGCTGTTCGTTTGGTGAACTAGACGCAATATGTGGACGCAGATGCATGTTATTGTTCGTTTAGTGACAATAAAAAAATGAACTGGATTAGGTATTTGGATGAGTTCTGAAAACTCATAAAAAAAAAACTGAATTTTTGGATGAGCTTTTTCGGAGAGTTTGGATGAGGTAAACTCATCCATAATTGGTAAAACTCATCCGCAAAATCTTGTTTTCCCGTCAAAACCGTAAAATCTCATTTTCTCGCCAAAACCGCAAAATTATGTTTTTCACCAAAACCGCAAAATCTCGTTTTCCCGCCAAACCTGTAAAGTCTCGTTTCACGCCAAAAATGCAAAATTTTGTTTTCCGCCAAAACTGCAAAATCTCATTTTCCTGCCAAAACCGCAAAATTTGTTTTCCGCCAAACTCGTAAAATTACGTTTCCCGCAAAAAAAAATGCAAAATATTATTTTCTCGCTAAAATCGCAAAATCTTGTTTTCCCACCAAACCGCAAAATTTCGCTTTTCCGCCAAAGCCGCAAAATCGCGTTTTTCTGCCAAAATTGCAAAATCATGTTTTTCTGCCAAAACACAAAATCTCGTTTTTCAAATGATTATTTAAATTTAATTTAAAAATAAGCAAAAAAAAAAACATAATAAATTAAAACTAGTAAAAGATATTCAACTTAAAATAAAATGGGTTTTTGGTCTTTTATATATATGTATCCAGATACAAATATCAACTTACAAAACAAACTAATTGCATCCAGATACAATTTATGGACACATGAACCAATAACACAAACGAATATCATCCAAATGTTGCGTCCATATACTGTGTCTTGATATTGTATCCAAATATTATGCTAGTTCACCAAAACGAACAAGGCTAGTTTCCTAACATTTTTTTGTGATTTCCAGAGAGAGGAGAGGACAATGGGAATAAAACATCATCTTCAAGTAAACCCGGGGAAACTTCAGTTAAAGATCCGCCAACGGACTTTGAAGAAGCAACCTATGTTGGTCATCAATAAGCAATGTATTCAGTACTGCAATTCGGGCAATCAGTAATGTTGCTTATGATTTTATTAATAAGAACATATTGAATATGGGTATGACTCTGTAATGTATTTCAGAAGAACATATTGGTATTACTTTCTTCTTCTTCTGTACGCTGTCAATGATTGGTGCATTCGGGCAACAAGCACCAATCTTATGACTTTTATTATTTTATCTTATTTAGTACTCTCGGTCACACAGGTTTTCTCAACATTCAATTGGAAAAAACCAAATTGCTAAAATATGTTGGTAAAGCACAATGTCTGCAGAAATCACCGAAGAACTCCCTTAAGAAATCTCACAAAATTCTTCTGCAGTCACCACGCCAAAAGCGGCTTCACCGCGGTTTCTGCTACCGCAGCGAAAACCCAAACTCTGGGTTTGGTTCGTAGCAGGTCTCTTATTTATTTTTGCCCTTTTCTTAATCTTTGGGTCGTTGGCATTCCTTGTCATCCGACCCAAGTTACCCATATTCAACTTCCAAAGCGCCAAGTCTTCCAACTTTACAAATTTGATGATATTTTCAGAAAACTCTAACAATGATAAAGAAGCTTTGATGTAATAATGAAATTTTGGGGCTAGACAAATTCTCAAAAATTTAAGTTCTAAGATTATTGATTAGGTGCTCTCTTTATGAGCCCTTGATTTTTTCTTAGCAGGTTTTAAATAAATCATCAAAAATATGGGCAGATCATGTCCATTCTCCAACCTATAAGCATTCCTATATGTAAAATCCATTATAGAGAAAAAAATTCTTTCCAACCTATCCCAAAATAGAGATCTCCATATTTGTGTCAATGTTTAGAGAATTTTTAATTCATTTTCATTAACTTATGAATTATAAATTAGTCCCATAAATAAATTATGAAAAACATGAGCAGACCATCTCCAACCTATAATCATCTATATATGTAAACTCCATTTTAGAGAAAATACCTTTCCAACGTATCCCAAAATATAGATCTCCATTTTTGTGTCCATGTATAAAGACTTTTAATTCATTTTTCAATGAATTATAAATTACAAATTAGTCCCTAAAATTTTATAGATATTCAAATTTTATATCCAAATAAAGTTACTTATTATGTATTTCTTACTTAAACTTATAAATCATATGGAGAAAAAATATTTAGCAATTCTTAAGCATAATATAAGCAAAATATAAGCAATTTTTTTACACTTAGTAACATTTTTGATTGCTTCTTCTTATTTTGCTTGTGAACAAAATAATTAGATGAAACAATAAAACACCCAATTTTTTTCAAATTCCCTTGCATGAAAAAAATCAGAGATTGATTGTGAAATTTTTTTAAAAAATAATAATAAAAAATTGATATAAAATATTTGGAACTCTATCGAATCTTAGAAAATTTTAAAGTTGGTAAACTGAAGCCTCTATTTCTCTAAGAGTCTTCCTCTATTTAAAGCTGCTTGGGAGGTGCAAGATTCAGCTTACATATCCACCAAACGGACTCCTTACTCATCACTGCACAACGAAGAAGACGAAGAATAAGAACTGACGGTGAGTTAGTATGCAGGGAAATCAATGGGTTGTTTGTTTTGTGACTTTTAACAGATGTAGAGAATTTGAACTTATTTGGTGTTGTTGTTGGATTTGATTGTCTTGTATGATCGGTTATTGAGTTAGAAACAAGTGAACATTGTTGTGAGTTTCTGATGATATTAATAGCTCCTTCTACGGCTGGTTACTTTTGTTGTGGCATTGATGATTTGTGTTGCAAAGAGCTTGGTTCAGTCTTATACATTTTGAGTGATGTGTTGTGTAAATACATTAGAGGCTGAGTTTTGAGTTATATCCTCTGTTTACAAGCTTTTATTGGTGGTGGTGATTAATTAGTGTTTGTGTCCTGAATCTTGAGGGATGCTCTCTTCGTCTTTTTGACATTACCACAGAAAAACATTTCAGGCCCTTGCTTGTCCAGTTCTTCATTTGGTCTTTGCTATATATCTGATTTTTAATTCAAATTTCAGCATTAATTCGGATTCGATTTCTGATCCAAAAATGAGTTAACAAAATCTTAATTTTAATTCAACTTTCAACAATCTTTTATTTATTAAATTTTGAAAATAACATTCGCATGATTAGTTGTGTGTTCGACCAAGACATCGTAGACTTTCACTACTTGAAAATTGACGGAAAATCTGCTAGTTACTTTAGTGAGAAAACATATTACACGAATATATATGGAAAGTTCTTGAATATTGACGGATATCAGCAGATCAAGGATGAATAAGGATTATCGAGTGCACATACCTTATCGATTGTTCGGATTCTAAATGTCATTTAAATACTAGCAATTTTACTTTTAATTTTAGGCTCTACTCAGTTTCCTAACGAGTTTTTATGATGGCACAGAGAGAGGAGAGGACAATGGGAATAAAACATCATCTTCAAGTAAACCCGGGGCAACCTCAGTTAAAGGTCCGCCAACATCTGAGAAGCAAAGTACGCTTCCACTTCCAACAGAATATGGTCCTCCAAAAGATTTGGTACATCTCTTTGTAGTAGTTCATTCTCTTCTTTTCTTGTTGACATTAATCAACCATTCTAAATAGCTGATGTTGGTTCGTTGATCTTTCTTTCTAGAATCTTTCCAACAACATATTTATAGCCTTGAGGAAGCTTCGTTCAGATCTTGTCAAAGAAGCCCCTGATGGTGTCATGCCATATCATATATTTATGTAAGTCTGAAACGCTATTCCACTTGTCATCTTCCAAGTTCTGTACTTAATCTGTTTGTGGCGGCAGGAATTCAACGATTCATCAGATAAGCAGACAAATTCCGAGAACCAAAGAGAAACTCCTAGGAATCAATGGCCTTGGGGATCAGTAAGTACTTTTTTTTGCTTTCAAAACCTCTATTTTCAATCATTAAACCATTAATGAAAAACTCAAAGAGTGTTTGATGATGGTTTGTATCTTTAAACTTTCTTCCAGGGACAAAGTAAGAGAGTACGAAGATCGGTTGTTGGAAATAATAGAATCAACGGTTAAGGAGTACTATGGAACCAATAAGAAAGATTACATCATCAGCAACGAGAGTCCCGGTTCAAGGAAGAGGATGAATGGATGCTTATGTCGAAGTGAGCCTAAGCCGCCAGTCCTGCAAAATAAGCAGTGAGAAACAAAATCGGTGAGTTGCTTCGCGGTGAATGTGTTAGATGGAGTGGAGATAGAGATGTGAGTTAGTCATCATCATTGGTCATGGAGAAGCTTGATTTTTTACTTCTATTGTTTATTTTGTGTAAAAAGAAAAGAAGGAAATATTGCAAGATAAGGACAATGTTTAATTTGCATTGTAGAAGGCCCAAACCCTACATAGAACACTAGCCTTTTTCTAAATGTAACGAAATCAATGTAGCGGTGATACAAGAAATTTATATGGTAGTTTCAATGAAGAGATCGACGATTTCCGAGAACAACAATTGTTTGGTTATTTGATCTTGGTGTCCAAAGAAACTGAGTGTCTTCCAGTCTTTGTTGTCAATGTTTAGCATTTTGGACCAGTTGTAGTAGTCAAAGTTAAAACTTAGTATTAATTGTTTAATCAAAAAAAAAAAACTTAGTATTAATTATAAATAACTTATTAATTGTTTTCTTTTGGTTTATGTAAAAATTCTAAAAATTATTGTTAAAATATATAATTTGAAGCTTGAAAGAATTTTGAATATTTTTAAAAAATCATTAATTAAAAATATTTAAATTAAAATAATTATTACTATTGGTTAATAGTTATACAAAATTGTTTTATGTGTCCGTGAGTAAATGGTGGATGTTGTTATAACTCATTAATTGTTTTTTAATATGTGTGAAAATTCTAAAGAGTCATTATTATATTATAGTATTAAATAGGGGAGTATATCTATAAAATTTTGAAACTTGAAATTAATTTAAGTCTTTCAAGAAAATCATTAAATCTTTATAATTACTATTGGTTCATACAGTATTTTTTTTGTCCACAACTTTAATAGATCAAAAAATATTATTAGTTTATAGTTATAGGAAACTGTTTGGCGTGACAGACAACTGTTTGGTCAGTGTAAATAAATTGTGATGTTACAACTTATTAGTTACTTTTTAAATCAATATTTTATCTGTTTCACAAAAAATGTTATTTTGACATTTTTTTTTGTTACAAAAAGAGTGTCATTTTATGTTTTTAATGCAAATTTTAAGATTAATTTTTTTTTTTGTTCCTATTATTTGAAGTTATTAGTTAGAAAGAGAAAAAACTTTAGTGTATTTATAGAGGTAAAACAAAAATTTAAACAATTTTCTTAATTTACGTGCAAAATGATATTTTTGTAAAATATGAAGATTATTTTAGAAGTAGAGGAAATATATTTAATCTATAAAATTTTGAAATTTGGAAAAGAATTGTCTTTTCAATTGATTTGATTTATCGTGAAAGGGTGTTTGACTATATAGACAATAATCGCTTTTGTGTTTTGTTACATTGAGTCTGAGAAAAGCTTACGCTTGGTTGAAGTGATCACTGATCAGAATGGCGAATGCATCTCCAACTAACCAACACTTCTTCCAGCCTCTTCTTAACGGATTCCAGAGCCACCTCGTACGCAAACTCTCTATCTTTGTCTTTCTTTCAATCTGCATGCATGACCATATAGTCTCATTGTTCTGTTTCTCTATGTTGCAGAAAATTCCTGTCAAGTTCTTTTCCGAGCACATTGAGGGAAAACACGAGGGCAATACTGTGAAGCTGAGATCAGATGCGTCGGAGAGAACATGGGAAGTGAAGATGGATGACAATATACTCACCGAAGATTGGAAAGAGTTCGTGGAGGCACATGATCTTCGGATCGGTGACTTCGTTGTCTTTAGACATGAAGGAGACATGTTGTTCCATGTCATTGCTTTAGGACCTCACTGTTGTGAGATCCAATACTCACAGTCTAGCAGCCATGAAGAAGGCGAAGAGAGTGATGATATTGGTATGATTGAATGATCTATGAATGAGAATCATCATCTTTCAATCAACATATACGTTTATTGAGACTCTTTGCTATTTCTTGAAACGTTTTCATTTTGTTAATTCAGAAACATCTCCAAGACCCGAGAAGGAAGTTGAGGAGAATGTGCAAAAGGAACCTGATCAGCCTTCATCAGATCTCAATTGTTTTAGCCAAACCGTGACGCGCTCAAACATATCCACAGATCAAGTGGTTAGTCAGATTAGCGGCTTCTTCGTTGTTGCTCTTATGTTTTTATTTATAGGTCAGGACTCAGGAATGTGTGTGTTACGTATATAAGTCCCAACGCAGTTTGATGACTGATGCAGACTCTGCCCAAAGATTTCGCAAGACGAAACGGTTTAGACAAAGGAAGGCATGAGATAGTTTTGATGAATGAAAACGGGAAACTATGGGAATCAAAAGTAAAGAGTAATGCGTCTGGTCAGGTTTTCATTTATGGAGGTTGGACAAGTCTCTGCAGCGAAAATAAATTAGAAGTCGGAGATTCTTGCACATTTAAACTCCTGCAAGATGCGAGCATGCCTGTGTTTCAGCTCTGCAGCCGCTCAAAGGTGGATAGGAAGAAGAAGATTCAGTCTGCAGACGATGACCAAAGCGGTGAAAAACGGTTTGTGACGTTAACTCCTACACCATACAGCCTTGAGAATGGTAAACAGGTGAGTTTTTAGGAACCTCTATGTCAGGTTTATTCAATGCATTCCATTTTTTTTTAATTTTGAATCTTTTGCAGTATCTAGGGAAATGTTTTACTAGAGCCAATATGCTCAACAATTCGGGGAAGATCATCCTGGTGGACAAAGACAAAGTCGAGTGGTCGATGAAGCTTAAAGTTGATAGTAGAGGAGTGATGTATATTTATGGTCGTTATGATTGGAAATCTTTCTGTGCCGCAAATGAAGTAGGCGCAGGGGAGTCAATGACTTTGGAGTTGATCAGAGGTTGGACAAGTCCTTTTCTCAAGTTCTGTTCCAAGGTCAGTCAGAACGTCAAATGGCTTGTAATCCACGTTTTAGGTTTTGCTAAGTTGAAGTTAATCAAAATAACGACTTGTTTTCAGATGGAGAAACCAATATTTGAAGCAGAGGATGGGATCCGCAAGAAAGCTCGAGTCCAAATCCAAAATGGGGGGCAGGAAACAGACAAGGGAGAACCATTTCGAGAATCTAACAAATCCAGTGGTAATCAAGGAAACTTACAGCAAACGCAACTTTGCTCTGTCAAAGATCAGGTGGCTAAGGTGAAAGAGAGCGTTGTAGATACATTAACTAGTATCAGACGTTTTCTGACAGAGCTCGAGACAAAGGAACAGGAACTACAAGATTCATTGCAGGATATCAACAAATTGGGTATGATCTCTTATCCGATACGTTATGCTAACATCAACCTTGTAGTTTTGATTTTGATTTTGAGTTTACTCAATATTCTAACAATTTGGAACATGGCACAGTGAGAGAAGAAGACAATGGGAACTAGACAATGAAGCAAGATCTTCAACTAATAAAGAAGCTTAAAAATGTGAAACTGAAGACTTTTTGTTATATCTGTTTTATTCTATGTAATTGTTCAAGATGGGAGTTATTTGATACTAAAATTTATCAACCGACAACTAATTATGGTTGTTTGTTTGTTTCTTTTCTTATCTACATGGCCACTGTTTCGGTTTTTTTAAATAAGATATTTAGAAACAAAGAATTGTATCACTTTTTTTTTTGTCAACATCATTCATACGAGTTTAGTTTTTGTAAGAGAGAGACAAGTAATCCTAATCCCAGCCAAAAAAGGAAACATTGCGAGATAACAAGGACAAAAAAAAAAAAACATCTATATATAATAGCAAACCCACTTTTTTGTGTCAACTTTTAATCCAACGGATGAGATTAGTTCCGGTTTTAATCCAACAGTTTAAAATTATTAATCGTGTCTTTTTGTCGCACCCCCATCTTTTAAAAATCACACCTTTTAGTCTTTGCATCTCTTTGTTGTACCTATTGGTTTCAAAAATCACAAATCACACCTCTTAGCCTTTGCATCTCTTTGTTGTACCTCTTGGTTTCAAAAATCACATCCATTCATTTTTACACCTTTTAAATCACACCTCTTAGTCTTTGCATCTCTTTGTTGTACCTCTTGGTTTCACACCTATTTATTTTTACACATTTACATTTCACACCTCTATGTTTTGCACCTCTTTATTTATTATATATAAACTTTTTTGAGGGATGATTACATGGAGAGACATACCTGGTATTTCAACTGAGTTGCAATTCCTTGTGATTAGAATCAGGTTTATTATATTATTTTACAAAAATTAAACATATTTATTGTCTTTGCAGATTCTGTATATGCGATTTATTGATACTATATATATTAATTATAATCACATATTTATAAATTACTTTTTAGGTATACTATTTATTATTCAATGTTTTTTTATTAAAATTTCACTAAACAGGTTCTTGTTTACATTTGTAAATTATACACAACCATTAAGTTATCTGTATATTGTATTACTATTTCCTTAAGAGCTAATAACGATTGAAGAACATTTTCATTATAATTCTTATTACAAATTAATGTAAATAAATTATAATAGATAGCAAATTTTTTACTTTAATATTGAATTGTTGTACTTAAGAACTAATAGCAATTTAGAATTTGGTAATATGTGAATGTAATAAAAAGCTTTTTAGGAGAATAAAGTTGATGATTTTAAAAGTAAATATCTATAATTATTATATTACTACTTCGTATTTGTGTTAAAAAATTTTTTATTAATACATAAAATACAGAAGTAATTAGGCAAAAACGTTTAAATAATAAATATTTTAATATTATAATTTAATATTACGAATTCCTATTACAACAAACATCATTATTACAACAAACAGTTAATTTAAAAGCGCAACTCATAACGACAACAGGGACACCAGTTCCTTAATTGTAGCCGATGAACCCAAGGTGGAAGAAGATGATACGATGTGTGTTATTTGTTTACAAGAGTTTGCTCATGAAGGAACTCTTCTACAGATGCCATGTGGCCACGCATTCTATATATAATAGCAAACCCACTTTTTGTGTCATCTTTAATCTAACAGCTGAGATTGGTTATATTATTTCTTCTAATGGTTAAAACTTATTAATGATTCCAACAGTTGCAAGTTTTTTCTCTCAAATCGTTTCTTTTCGTCGCACCTCCATCTTTCAAAAATTGCACCTTTTAATTTTTGCATCTCTTCGTCGTGCCTCTATCTTTTATCGCATCTTTTCACTTTTGCATCTCTTCGTCGTACCCCCATCTTTTTATTGTTGCATTTTTTTGTTTCACACTTCAATGTTTTATACCTCTATGTATATATTTTACACCTCTTTGTTTATTATATATAAACTTTTATGGACTACATAAACAAGTTTCAAATTTATTGTTTTTAGAGTATTTTTAAAAGTCTATATATAATAGCAAACCCATTTTTTGTGTCATCTTTAATCCAACAGCTGAGATTGGTTCTATTATTTCATCTAACGGTTGAAACTTATTAATGATTGGTTGAAACTTATTAATGATCCCAACAGTTGCAAGCTTTTTCTCTCAAATCGTTTCTTTTCGTCGCACCCCCATCTTTCAAAAATTGCACCTTTTAACTTTTGCATCTCTTCGTCATACCTCCACATTTTATCGCACCTTTTAAATTTTGCATCTCTTCGTCGTACCCCCATCTTTTTAGAATTGCACATTTTTATTGTTGCACCTTTTTGTTTCACACCTAAATGTTTTACACTATATGTTTTACACAATTATATTTTACACCTCTTTGTTTATTATATATTAACTTTTATGGACTACAAAAACAAGTTTCAAATTTATTGTTTTTAGAGTATTTTTAAAAGTAAAAAATAAAATAAATAAATTTTTTTATTGGAGTGTTTTTAAATTAACCTGCATCAATATCTATATCAAAATATTTTTATGAACTAACAAGTTAGTGTCCATTCCAAAAAATTGGTTTTGTTCCCTCCTCCGTTTGTTCTCATATATTAGATTATAGATTAACGAAAAGTTTGGTTTTTCTTAAGTACTTTGTTTGTCTTTATGTTGTCGGTTAGATAATTTACTCAAGATAACAATTATATTTAATTATTTACTCAAGATAGCACTTACATTTAATTTCTTCAAGTTAAATAGACTAACAAAAGGACATGATATCAATATCTATAGCACAAAGGGGCGTAATTTTTTAATTATTGGGCCTGTTCGTTTTAATTTTTGATGAGAAGTTTTTCTACAATACAATTATAGGAAGTTTTGTCTCAAATGAATTTTTGCATATTTTTCCACATCTCTATGTTTTACACCTTTATACTTTACATTTCTTTGTTTATTATATATAAACTTTTATGGAATACAAAAACTAAGTTTCGAATTTATTGTTTTCTGAGTATTTTTTAAACTTACAAGTTAATAGATAAAATCATAGATTTATATGTTTATATATTATATAAACTCACTTTTAAGGGTCAATTTAAATATAACAGATGAGATTATTTTTATTAGCTCATCTAACTGTTTAGATTTGTTAATAATCTTAAAAGTTGCAATATTTTGATCCAAAAATTGTATTTCTTCGTCGTATTCACAACTTTCAATGTTCACATTTGTTAGTTTTCACATATTTTTGTTTCACAGCTCTTTGTTTATATATATATATTTATGGACTTTGAAAAGAGTTTTTGTTCTTTGAGTATTATTTAACACCTCCAAATTTAAAAATTCTGAGTATTATTTTCTTATAATTTATTAATTAACATTGATTCACTCATCTTTGTTTTAAAAATTGGATTGTTTTATTTATTGAATCATTCATCTAACTTTTGTTTGGTGTCGTTTTCCATCTGACCGTATTGATCATCTCTTTCAAGTATTAATTTAGGTAATTAATTGTGATTTCTATTTTTTCATAGATTTATCTTTTTAGTCAATTTGGTTGGTTGCAGTTGCAGCTATGAGCTCTTTCTCCTTGATTCTCTTATTACTTTTTATATATTTTGATAGAACAATGAGTTAAATTTTATTTTATGTAAAAATCTTTCAAAATTTATTATCTGAGTATAATTCAGTAAACCTAGATTTTTATATCTTTAATATTATTCTCGTATTGTCACTGAATCAATTTTTTTATTTTTATATATACAACAAATATTTTATTTAACTAATTTGGTTAATTCATCTTAATTAGTCATTATTTATGATTTTTATATTATATAGTTAAAAATTTATCACTCGAAATATAAAATTAACAATGTTAGCCATTTCAAGGTTTTACTTTCCCGTGCGGTAACGCACGGGCCGACATCCTAGTAGTTGATAATAGAAAAACAACAAAAGAAGCATAAAGGGCCAATCTTTAAATTTGTATTGGAGAAGGTCCAAACCCAACATAGAAGACAGACTCAAAACACTGTCTTCTCTACTAAGTAACAAAATCAATGAAGCGGTAACACAAGAAAAGACAAAAAAAAGAAAGAGAAGAAAAGTGAATTCTTGAAATATATAAAAGATACATTAGAAGAAGCGAGAAGAAAGAAGAGATCGATGATTCCGACAAGCCAATTAGATGCATGAGGTTGGTTTTCCGGTGGATCTTTCTGTCGTCACTCGTCTCATTGCCACTCTATTTTTCCTCGCCGTTGGTGTTTTTTACTTTCTCAGAAACACCGCTGCTAGGTACTTCGACATCGGAGCCGCCGCCGCCGGAGTTTTCGACAGGGAATTCATACCGGTGGATACTGAGACATTTTATACCAACAAATGCTCCCGCTGCAAATCCGTTCGATACTGGTATGCCCTCAAATTCAATATCTTTATTGAGATTATCTCGAGGGTAGCGTAATTGAATGATCTCTCTAGTGTGGAGACTAGTACTGTTTACTGTGAGCTTGTTGATAGAAGAATCATGGGTTTGATAGAAGAATCATGGGTTTGGAAGTTGTTGCTTAGATATACTTTTGTGAATTTAGCTTATTTAAGCTCAGATAGTTTGGATTATAAAGGACCACTTTGTTTTTCTAAGTTAATTTAGTGCATTTGGGATATGTATTTCTTTCAAAGTCTTGACCTTTTCAATAGAGGAATCATGGGTTTGGAAGTTGTGTTTTGGGAACTTAACTTATATGATCTCAGATAGTTTGGATTATCTTGAATCAGCTTGTGTTTTTAAGTTGGTTTAGTTGAGCTCCTTTGTGTATGCTCTATTTGCTTATCAGCTCAGCAGAGTGCCAAAGGTCAGATTGGAGTTCCGGTCACCAAAGAAAGTGCAAGGATGTTGAGATTAGTACCTTTACCTCTTCTGCAAAGAATGGCTTAAGGTTTAGAGCTTCTCCGTTTGGGAATAGATCTGCTTCTGATATTGCGCTGGTTCCTGATCAGGGCCGCAACAAGAGTATCCTCAAGCCAAGAGAAGTAATGCGTCCTCTTCTTTTTTTCTCAACTCCTGTTGACACTCTCTCTTAAATCGAGTCATTGTGGAAATCTGACTTGTATTTTTGTTTTGCAACTTCCTTTAGGTTCTTTTCCCATATGAAGAATTTGTTACATATTTTAACTGGGACAATGCAGAATTGGCTCCCTGTGGGCTCATGAATTGTGGAAATAGGTTTGTGTTCATGTGTTTTTCAATGTAGCTTTCAAGCATCAATTGAGATGAGTTGAGTTTGTTTTTCTCCGCTCAATATAATTTACTTTAATTCTCTTTCAGTTGTTTTGCCAATGTTATACTACAATGCCTTTCCTGGACACGTCCTCTTGTTGCGTATCTGCTGGAGAAAGGCCACAAGAGCGAATGTAAAACTTCGTTCTTTTCATTTTTGTATTAATGCTTCAAACTTCTTTCTGTAGGCGTTTTTAGCTTTAATTCTATGTTTTGTTTAACAGGTATGTGCAACGATTGGTGCTTCTTCTGTGAATTTCAAACCCATGTTGAGAGAGCGAGTCAAAGTCGGTTCCCTTTTTCACCGATGAACATTATTTCACGGTTAACTAATATTGGTGGAACTCTGGGGTATGGAAGACAAGAGGATGCTCATGAGTTCATGAGGTCAGTACAGTATCTCTTACTCGTGAAAATAGCAAATTCCTAGTGGTGTTTAGTCTGTGAATCTCCCAACTGATGGATTTAGACAATTCACATACTTTCAGGTATGCGATTGATATGATGCAGTCTGTTTGCCTTGACGAATTCGGTGGAGAAAAATTAGTGCCTCCTCGTTCTCAAGGAACAACACTTATTCAGTATATATTTGGAGGTCTCCTCCAATCACAGGTGATAGTTCCTGAGTTCAATATCAGATGTTCCTCTCTCTGTTGAGCTTTTTTCCTGATTTTCTGCATTTTCAACTTTCCAGGTTCAGTGTACTGTTTGCAATCATGTTTCTGACCAATATGAAAATATGATGGATCTAATCGTTGAGATGCATGGGGGTGCGGTGTCTTTGGAGGAATGTCTTGATCAATTTACAGCCGAAGAGTGGCTTCAAGGAGATAATATGTACAAATGTGATAGGTATTTTAATTAAATCCAAAAAGAAGCTATGTTTCTTAAGCAAGTTTGTTTGTTGATTAGTTGACAAATCCACTATGTTTCGTAACAGGTGTAGTGACTATGTAAGGGCATGTAAGCGTCTTACGATTCGGCTAGCTCCAAATATTCTTACGATTGCCTTAAAAAGATATCAGGTATGTCATGTGTGGCATTCCTTAACATTTTGCTAAATTCTTGTGGGAATAGTTTTCTGTAATGGAATACATTTGTGAAATTATGTACAGGGGGGAAGATACGGAAAACTGAACAAAAGAATAAGTTTTCCCGAGACATTGGATCTTAATCCTTACATGAGTAAAGGTGGAGAAGGATCAGATGTATATAAACTCTATGCAGTGATTGTCCATTTAGATATGCTGAATGCATCATTCTTCGGCCATTACATATGCTACATTAAGGACTTTTGCGGAAACTGGTATAGAATAGATGATTCTGAGGTAACACTCAATTTTGCTTTCCTCTCTTCTTGTTTGCATGAAATTATGATGAATCCATGAGTTTTGAGGGATCTTCTAACCCTGATAAAAAATACTCACAGATAGAAAGTGTTGATTTAGAAGATGTCCTTTCTCAAAGAGCTTATATGCTCCTCTACAGCAGGTAAGCTTCTCTCCTCCTGTCTTTTGTTGTTCAGCTATCCGTGTAAATTTGATCTATAACCACAAGATTGAGGCTATTTATTTCACCATTATGAGTTGAGTAAATTGATTGAATATGATGTATATCTAAACAGACTGAGGTTGTGGAGCTAGTGAGTTTCTTATGTTTTTCTGCCGTCATGCAGGATTCAAGCTCGGTCGTCATCATCATGTCTCAGATCAGAGGAGGAGAAGAATACAGACATATTGGAGACAGAATCTTGCCTAGAAGAATTAGTTGAGAGTTCGATGTTAGGAGGTATTGAAAACAGAAGCAAAGTCCATGCAACCATTGAAGACCCTGAGTGCGAACAAGAATCATCGTCATCATCAGCATCGTCACCATCATCATCATCATCACCATCACCATCACCGTTATCATCATCATCATCATCAGTATTGACCTCTGAATGTTGTAGTGAGGTTGAAAGGGTAGATACATTGGATTCCGAGTCAAACCCTTCAACTGATGATGACTCTGCAACAGGTCATCGAGAGGATGCAGCAAATGGGTACAAAGATCCAGAGGTAAAATATCAGGCTGTCGATTCTTATTCAGACCCTACAACGTCAACTCCATTGGTCTGTACAAAATCCAAGCCTCCGGTGAGAGATATGGATACCGAGATGATGGACGCTCAATGATGTAGAATGTTACAACAATTGAAAATCAACAGAGCTTGTAGCTTACAATAGTGATGCAGATACTATTACACAATGACATATGGTTTTAAAGGGTGACTATACATAGAATTTAAATGTTCTTACTGGTGAATTGCCAAATTGTTTGCTTTGTGTTTCCCCCACAAAGAAAACGAAGAATCAATCAAGTCATAAATTAGTGAGAAAGTGTGCTTTTGGTAACCCTCTCTACCTCTACCTTCTTAAATTTATGGTGAAGCTTTTGTCTTTCATGTCTCACTTTTAATTATGAGAGCTCAGTAGGAGGACTTGCTTCAATCTATCGGTTCAAACTGCACGATAATACTCTGGACACGTATTAGTTTATTGTACTTTTTAATTCATACTCTGTTTCTTTTTAGTGAAAAATACTCTTTTATACTCTGTTTCTTTAATTTCTTAGCATCTTTAATAGCTAGAGATGTTTATAAGGGTACTAAATGGAGTTGGTTGAGAGTTCAATGGTAGAAGCTATTGACACAGCCATGCAACTATTAAAGATGATGATATATGACACGACAGCAAGAATAACCTCCATCAGTATTGACTTTTGAATGTTGTAGCCTGTAGGGAGGTCGCAAGGGTTGATGCAATGGATTATTATATAGAACTTATATAAATATTGTTATGCAAAAAACTTAAAAATTTTACCATACAATAGGACTGCGGATTACATTACTTTGACTCATGGTACTAAAGGCTGATAATATATAGAACTTAGATGAAATATGTTGCTGACCAATACAGACACAGTTAACTCTGACCAAACTAGACATTGGATTCATACTGCTTAGGTTACGAGTTCACTATAACAGGGCAAGTCTTGGTATTGGAGCAGAGTTGAAGTATAGGAAGAGTTGTCTTGTCTTCCCAAACCAACTCAAACACTAAAGATTCATTTGCCTTAATGCCATTAGCCTTGAAAAATTCTTTTAACCCTAAACCCAAACGCATATTTGTATTTCTCTTTTCCATGACTATATTCACTGGCCACTCTTTTCCATGCTTGTCCAACAGAGTCATCTTCTTCCTTTCTAGGTTTTCCATTCCGTTAACTTTAATGAAGTTCACTGGAAGATGCTGCACACAAAGGAAGGCAATAAACTTACGCTATGTGCACTTCATAAAGCATTAGTTGATAACCAAAACCAAAGGAACAAAACTCCTCCAAAAGAGTTGTTTTAACTTACAAGTCTACCATTTTCGAGACTGGATCGTGTGGCAGTTAGTGTCACAAGTCGGTCTTCATTTACTGAAGATGGTGATGATGGAACTTTTTCACTACTGTCACCAGATTTGCTTCTCTTTCCTTTGTTGCAATCTTTAGTGGAAACACGCTTTAGCTCTGCAGTGGAGAAACGAAGAAGAGGCGTTTTCCTGTTTTTGCTCTCTAGTTTAAACGTGACGGTATCTCCAGGTTTAAGCTCATTCTCGTGGCAGAAACTTCTCCAGCCACCCATCATGTAAAACGTTCTACTTGAGTTTCTAAACTTCAGAACTAGCGTCCATGTCTTTACTCCTTCAACCATTCCTTCATCCACTAGAACAATCTGGTTACTTCCTTTAGTCAGACTACCGGACAAATAAAACCTTTTTGGAAGAAACTGCAAAGTAAAAAAACATAAAACATATTTAACAACTTTTAGGGCTCTCAAAAGGAATCAACAGAAGATCTAAAAGTGCCAACCTTTGTATCCTCTTTTAGGTTCGAAACTGATACACGTGCATCGAAACAAGACGGGTCTGATGACTTTGCTTTTGCTTCAGGAATCCTCTTCTTCACGTGTTTCTTTCTGGGAAGCTTTCCTGTTTTTATAATAGTTGGACAAGTTAGACCTTGTAGATGTTCTTGAAACACCAACAAGTCAAGAGTTCAAGACCCATTTATACATTGACTCACCCATGTTATCTTTATCTTCGTCTAATGAAGACTCTGGTTCTGTTTTAAGACTCTGCTTCATCGACAAGTTTCCTGAATATCACAACAAGAAGAACGTTTTATATCTTCATAACCAAAAGGAGAATTCCATGGGAAGATTAAAACAGAGCACAACTTACTGATGTTTTCTTGACCATCATCAAGATTATCGTCGTGGTCACAAGATTGTACGTATTGAATCTCACAGCAACTGGGTCCAAAACAAGTGACGTGGAACACCAAAGCTCCATCGTGTCTGAAAACGATAACATCTCCAACTCGGAGATCATGCGCGGTGGCGAACTCTTTCCAGCCGACGGTGAGATTCCGACCTTCCATCTCAACTTTCCAACTTATCTCAGACGCGTCGGATCTTAGCTCCACTGTCTTTCCTTCGTTTTTTCCTTCTAAGTATACCGAGAAAAACTTCACAGGGATGGTCTGTAACAACATGCAAAAGAGTTTTTAAAACGAAACCATTTATCATAATAAGCTATACTCGTAAAAGAGAGACAGAGTCAGAGTACGAGGAAGGAATCGAAGCCGGGAAGAAGAGGCTTAAAGAAATGTGGGCTTGTAGGAGATTCAAGAACTGGATTCGCCATTGTTCAAAGGATCTTTGAAAAAAGAGTTTCCAAGAAAACAAAAAACCAAAACCGACTCAAGTCTAAGTTAATGAGTGTCTTTTGGTAATCCTTGCACGGCTCCTCTTATTAAAAAGAGAGCTCCAGCTAACCTGATTTAATGAGTGCGACTCCTTTTATTCTCTTTCATTTTAAATGTCTCACTCCTTTTTGTTCTTTTTGGTGGACAGCATACTTCTTTTTTCTTTCTTTTATAGTACTAGTACATTTGGACAGTTGTACTAATATAATCTAGTATAATAAGATTATGGCTTTTGCAGTAGCTGAAGCAGAGTGTCATTTATATATCAACCCAATGTTGGTGGCTATCTATTGTAGCCTCTGTTTCAACGATGGAATCCTAGTTACATGCTATTACGTGGGACAGTTCCAAAGTCCAAACTAAAGCTCCATACAACTGTAGATTAGGTTTCACATCATAACTTGGTAGTTTTCGTTTTCGTGTAACAAAGCTTCCAGATTCTGTTCCTTTCTGTCGAGTTTAGCCCGAAACCGTCTGATACTAACTAAAGTTTCTTCAATGCTCTGTCTCACCTTAGGGACATGATCTAAGATAGAGCAAAACTGGGTGTGCTGCAGCTTTCCTTGATCACCAGTAGACTTGTTAGACGACCGAGTGCGACGAGAAGGTTCTCCTACTTCTGCTATCTTCTGCCTCACGTCATGCTTCAGTCTTGTACTCTCCTGACTCCGTCTTTGGACTCGTGCTCTCTTGTGTGGCCGAGCCTCTGCTGCAAATGGTGATTCCTCCATCTAACACAAGTATTTGTTTAGTAACACCAACTTATAGATAGTTCAAAACGAACAAGATTGCAAGCTATTTTGATGCTCACACTAACTTTTGAGACGAACTTAAGCAAAGGACTTGTCCCTCCTCGGATCAACTCCAAAGTTAGAGACTCCCCTGCGCCTACTTCATTCGCTGCACAGAAACTTTTCCAACCATTACCACTGAAAATATACATCATCATTCTACTCCCTTTGCGATAACCCTTAAGCTTCATCAACCACTCGACTTTGTCTTTGTCCACCAGAATAATCTTCCCTGGCTTATCGAGCCTGTTCTCTCTCATGAAACTTACCGGTAGATGCTGCAAAAGATTCAAAACTACATAAAACAATATTGTGTTGAATAATCCCGAGATAGAATTGAGTTCCCACAAAACTCACCTGTTTACCAAGCTTAAAGCTGTTAGGTGTAGGAGTTAACTTCACAAACCGGTTTGGTCCAGCCTCTGTGCGGCTGCAGAGCAGAAACACAAGCCTTTCCGCGTTGTGGAGCAGTTTAATTGTGAAAGGATCTCCAACTTTTAATCTATTTTCTGTGCAGAGACTTTTCCAACCTCCAAAAATAAAAACCTGACCAGACTTGTAACTTTTTACTTCTGATTCCCATGACTTCCCTTCTTCGTTCATCAATACTACCTCATGCCTTCCTTTGTCTAAACCGTATCGCCTTGCAAAATCTCTGGGCACACCCTGCATCATTCATTCATCAACATTTGGGATCAACTCTAGACTCGAGATATAAAACCCTAATAGTAATATATAACTAACTAACCAAGAAGTCTCTTGATAGGTTTGAAGCCGTCACAGATTGGCTAAAACATGTCAGATCTGATGAAAACAGATCAGATTCTGTTTTCACATTCTCCTCAGTTTCATTCTCCTTTCTTGAAGATTCCCCTGCTGTGCAGAAATCTAACGGTTCAAAAATAGAAAAGCGTCTAGATAAAATATACATTGAATAATGATTTTATTATACCAATTTCGTCGTGGCTAAGAGACTGTGCGTATTGGACCTCGCAGCAACTAGGTTCAAACGCAGTGACGTGGAACAGCATATCTCCTTCGTGTTTGAAGACTACGAAATCACCGACTCGAAGATCATGTGCCTCCACGAACTCTTTCCAACCATTGGTGAGCGTATGGCCTTCCATCTTAACTTTCCATGTTCCTTGCCAAGAATCTGATCTCAATTTTACAGTCTTTCCCTCGTGCTTTCCCTTGATGTGCTTGGAGAAGAACTTCACAGGAATTTTCTGTAACAAACGAATACATACTGAGTCTAGTAATCTACATTTACATATGTTGAGAAAGACAGAAACAGAGAGACTATATTACGTACGATGTGGCTCTTGAAACCAGGAAGAAGAGGCTGGAAGAAGTGTGGGTTTTTTGGAGAGAAGAGTGATGATGATGGATTCTCCATCGCTGACCACTTTCAAAGAAAATCCAAAATTTTGTTTTTGGGAGATCCGCAGGAAGTAGCTTCTCTAAGAATGCTTTACTTCTACTTGTACATTATAATTTTGTCCAATAATGCAAAAGGTGAAAATAAATTATTTAACTCCTTTCATGTTGTTGATTTTATTTGAGGGATTCCAGTTTATTACATTTTTTTTCTTCTACAAAATAAAGAGTCTTACATTTTTTTTTGTTCAACAAAATACATCTCTGTTAATTGTTTCTATTGATTGTTGTGCCGATTATGTTTACAATGAAGTAGGTGAAGAATAAGTAAACAGTAATTAATACACAACATTTTTTCTTTCAATATCTTAACTTTTGCGAAGAATAAAACTGAATTTCTTTTTTTGTTTTGTTGTATAGTAGTATTTGTTAAACCGTTTTATTTTAGTTTTATCAACAAAATATCAGCTCAAACGAAGTATTGTGAAAGGAAGTTATTTACATACAAAATATTATGCGGAGTTGTGCGCGCATAATACGAGAGAAGATCCACTTTGACATTTGCATTTCTTGAAATAAAAAGTCTAAAAAAGAAATGTTAAACAGTTTAGATAAACAGCATTATATTCTAATTTTTGAATTTATATTATTTTAAAATGTTTATCATGTGTAGCATAAATATTACACGGTTTTTCATATATTATTTTAAAATGTTTATCACGTATAAACAACAATTATGAAGTTTTAACCCAGCTGATTGACGTTTTTTTTCTTCCTGACAAAAACTTTCAGTCGTACCACTTACATCTATCAAATCAATCAGAAAGGAAAAAAAGACTTTGCCATTTAAGGCGTTTTGCCTAGAAATATGAATTATCTTTGCTATTAAACTTAGTTAATGACAATAAAATCAGGAGTTAATGACTATGAATAACTGAGTTTATATTCCAATTTCAAACTACATAATAACTCTCTATAACGCCAGCGACGACGAAGAATTCGAAGAATCAAAGTTTTTAGAGAAAGCTATTCAAAACAACAATGGCGGATCCACTAAGTTCCTCCCCAACCAAAAAAGCTTTCTTCGTCGTAGATCTGTCTGGACAAAACTCCAATCCTGTACGCTCTCTCACTCTCTAATCTCACCTTCTCTTGTCTATGTATCTGTTACACGATATGAATTGGTTTTGTCTTTCGTTGTCATGCAGATCATTCCTTCTCAGTTTATTGCGAATCACATCAAGGGAAAGACTCTGTCTACGAAACTGAAACTGACTTCGGTCGCTTCGGACAGAACTTGGGAAGTGGAATTGGACGGCGGGAGATTCGCCGCCGGATGGAAAGATTTCTCCGTCTTCCACGCTGTTCGTGACGACGAAGTTTTGAGTTTCAGGCACGACGGTGACATGGTCTTCCACGTCACACCCTGCGGACGCAGTTTCTCTCAGATACACTTAGTCTCTTCTTCTTCTAACTCTGGCTCTGACGATGAGCACCGTATTTTTGATGATGATGATGATGATGATGATGATGTAGACGACAGTGTGGATGTTGGAGATGATGATGATGATGATGACAATTCGATATCAGAAGAGGATTTATATTCAAAGAAACTTTCGTCGAAGAAGAGAGCAAGAACTGAAACAGAGTATTATTCATCGGAAGAATCTTATCTTCTTGCGCACGTCACACCCTCAAGCCTTCTGAGAGATACTTTGGTGTGTACCACTTCACTTGACTCGTTAATACATTCTTTATTTCATTTCTTTTGCTACACTGTAATCAAGCTGTGATTCTTTTTGCAGTGTCTTCTAAGCAAATTTGCAAGGTCAAATGGTCTAGACAAGAGAGAGTGTGAGATTGATCTAGTGGATGAACATGGAAAAACTTGGACTCTGCTTCTTAGACACAACAAAAAATCTGGTCAGGCTTTTATGCGTAGAGGCTGGAGGAAGTTCTGCCGTAACAACGGGATCAAAGCCGGATCTTTATGTCGGTTTAAGCTTGTCCAAAGCGGAAGTAAACCTGTGCTACAGCTATGTCCCAACACTTCTACCATTCCAGAAGGAAACTCTTCCAAAGCAAACAAAAAAGGGAATGTTTCTGAAAGTGAAGGTGATGAGATTGAAACTGAGGATTGCTCAGAGACTGTTCCAATGCTTCAGAACAAAATTCTGACGTTAATCCTTAAACCTTACATGATCAGGTCAAGTCAATTTGTAAGTTTCAAGACCTTTGTTTTAGGGTTTTCAAGTCTTTTTTTGTTGTTGTTGCCTTGTTGGCATATTGGCTTAAATGTGTTCAAACTTGTACAGCGTGTTCCTGCATCGTTGGCAAGAGAGAACGGGATCCTAAAACCAGGAGAGGTGACTGTATTGAACAAAGATGGCGAAGAGTGGAAGTCGCATCTAGTTAACATCAAGGGGCGAGATCAGTTTTACATTAGAGGTTGTAAAGAGTTCTTTATAGCCAATGGCATAAAGAACGTTGGTGATCCCTTCACACTGGAGGTTATTAGAGGAGGAACATCTCCTATTCTCAAGATCTGTGCCAAGGTTAACACAAAAGCAAATACAGTCCTAGTCATTGAACTTTTGCTGTTGTGAAATCGCTGTGTTAACTAAAACGAATTGTGTTCAGGTGAAGCAAGTGCCGTTTGATAGCCACAAGACTCTGGAGAGGAAACCACGAATGACGGTTCAAGCACCACATGCTGAAGATGAAACAGAGAACCGGGCCCAAAAGAAAGCTCGTGTTTGTACAGAAGGAGGACCATCTCGCTGCACTAGGTCATTAAACAAAACAAGTACTGATCCAGGAAATTTGCAGCGCAAGCAACCACTTCAACCTTGCTCAATCTCTGATCACGTTAAAAAGGTGAAACAGAGTCTTGTGGATACTTTAACCGATGTAAGACGGTTTCGGTCGGAGCTCGAGATTAAGGAACAGAATCTACAAGCTTCGCTGCATGAAATTGATGCGTTAGGTATGGTCTGAATTACCAACCAATGAATACTAGCTTGATCTTGTGTGTGTGTGGTTTACTTTGGTTCTAGATTTTTTGATCATGTGAGTTTGGAAAAACAGGGGAAAAGATTATGGGAATCAGCCAAATCTTCAACATTAGTCAAGCTTAAGTCGAAAATGGAGATTAGAAAGTGGACCAGGTACTTTTGCAACGATGGAGTTAAATATATATTGCATGGTCCCTAATCTCATTCACGTCTTCGTCGAAATAAAGTTACTGACATGTTTCAGTATACAGATAAATAAGTGATGAATGAAAACTTTTTTTTGTTGTGTTTTGTTAATCTTTCTTAGTTCTTACTCAAATTTCGTCGCTCGTTATATAATGTATGGAAATTTAGACTTTTGAGTGAACCTATCACCGTCTCCCCTGGGTTTTCTAATTTAAAACAAACAATATATTACGTTAAATTTATTTATTTTTTGGTGTAAATGTTTAAAATAATTTACGTTATTTTGACCATCATCTAGCACAAACATGTTGAATCAGGGAGCTAATTAAGATATTCCGTCTTGAGGTTAACAAGATACCATTTATTCAGCAAGATCACTCCCCCAATAAAATACGTATTATGTTACACTATTTTCAGTTTTAAATCCAAATCGAATGATGATGATTAGGTAGTTTGTTAATTGTTTTATATATTTATAAACAAAAAAAAAACGAAGAAATAACAATTTAAACTCTCTGAAAAAGTTTGCTTCAAACAATCTAAACTGACTCTGGAAGAATACTCTGGAAGAACCGTATACAGTTTCTGAAGGATCAGGTGTTGGAGGTGCGTCGGGCTAATATGATGGTTGGGGATTGCGAGAGAGGTACTGGTCGGGTTGCGAGGCAGATAAGGTGGGTTTTACCCTCGAGTGAAGCTTAACACCGATGGTGTCTCACATGGGAATCCAGGACCTGCAACTGCGGGAAGTGTGTTGCGTGATGGTCTGGGGCAGTGGCGGATCTAGGAATTATTTTTACTGGGGTCAAAACATAACTAAATTTTTTTTTAAAAGATATATATAAAAATAACTTAGAAAACCACTCTACGAATTTTTATATCCTGAATTCTCTTCATCACAGTTTCATTTGTAATAGATAAAAATACATCTTTTTCGATGAAACAAACTAAACAATCATTCAAAAATTGATCTCCAATCCGATTGCGTTTATGAGTCTTCACAATCTTCATCGCTGAAAAACATCTCTCAACAGTTACACTAGCAACATGCAAAATCAAAACCAACTTCAACAGCCTATACACCAAAGGATGTGTATAGATACTAATTCAGTAATTCTGATTGAGAAAATTAGTATTTTTTATGAATTTTCTCTAAATTTCTACATAGATATATAAATATATAATTATATGAAATATATGTTTAGAACAATATCAAAGAAACAATAGTTTGATCTGAATATTTGACTTACTTGGTTGAATTAAGATGAGGACGAGGAAGAGAAGTTGAAGCAAGGCAAAAGAAGAAAATAAAACTGCTCACGTAATCTAGGTATTATTAAGTTAGAGTTTGTGTGTTATTTAGTTAAATTTATTAAATGTTTTACTAAGAAGAATATTAATGGGCCACTAAAGATAAAAAGTCCACCAAATATATATACCACCAAATATATATATATATATATATATATATATTTTTGTGGGTGAATAAGAATGCAACCGTATGGATTGACACTAATATACGTATACCTAAAATTTTTTTTTTTTAAATTAATGGGGAGTCAATTGACCCCACATTCTTTTATATAGATCCGCCCTTGGTCTGGGGATTGGTGTGGAGGATTTGTTTTGAATATAGGACGGTGTCTTTAGCTGAGATTTTGGGGGGTGTACTATGGTCTTCTTATGGCTTGGGAGAAGAGGGCTATGAGGTTGGAGTTAGAAGTCGACTCGGAGTAGGTGGTTGGGTTTTTGACATCGGGGATTTGTGATTCTCACCCGTTGTCTTTCCTGGTATGGTTGTTCCTTGTAATTCTTTAGTTTCAGTTTAATAATACGAGGGTTTTCCCGTTTTCTTACCAAAAAAAAATCTAAACTTAATTTATTCTGCATAAAACAACATATATTTTTTAAAAAATACTAAAACAGTATAGGTTGTTTTATAAAGAGGTGAAAAGTATAGGTTGAAATGTTGAGAAAATAATAAGTACAGGTTGTAATATAGGCATATAGCAGCAACTCAACGTTACTCTATACAGCGTTCTCGCCCGGGACTTGCTATTCACAAGCGGCCCATCTAACGTAGAAAATGCACCGACGGCACTATCTTCTATGAAGCATTATCTTTACCCTTGGGTAAGGGTTTAGAAGATTTTATAATTAGCTTCAGCTTGCAAGATAAACGTTTCACCACTATAAGTCTACCCAAGGACGTCTGCTGCAACAAAAATAATTGATGGTATTCGACAACAATGTAGCCTTATTCGAATTGGACCGAGGCGGTCCCCCAATTGTAAATATTTATATTTTATAGTAAATTTTAAATTTGGGACTTTATTTTTTAATTAGAAATTGAATATATATCTAACATATGTAATTAAATATAATTATAAATTATTGGAAACGATACTTTCAAAGGCTTTGGTTTATTTTCGATTTCAAATCTTAAATTCTATTAAATGTTTAATATTCTCCAAAATATATTTGTATTTATTTAATGTTTTTATAATATAAGATTAATATTATTAATTATATATGTTTTGTGCCTTATACATAATAATTTTCTACATAGTCTATTTTGCTTATACAAGCAATAATATCTTCATTTGTTGTATGTTAAAGATAATTTTTACCGTCATGTTTGAAATCTAAGCTTATAATTTTCATTTTCAACTTTTTTTGTTTGCTTTATTTTGGCAAATGTTTTGCTTTTGTTTTTGTCATTTTTTTTTTCAAATTTAAAACAATAATAACATATTGATAGTTGAAGAGTACGCTAAATGGTATAGCATAATCTTTCATACATTTCTCTGCCAAGACGTATAAACACTGAACTAATTAATTACTAATACAATAAAAGTTCTAACTCCTTAATACAAGAAGGCAAAGTCACAAACCTTCCATACTACAAACTTTCAAGTGGACAGTCTCTAGAACTTGCAAATCTCAAATACATAATAAACTTAGTTTAGTTTGGTGGAGAAAGAAGAAGAATCTAGTGAAACTACTTGACTCCACATTTGAATGATTCAAGACACAGAAAGTGCTTGCATAAGACTCTTGTTGCTTTCTTCCCATCTTCAGTGTCACTTCATACTAGATCATTGCTGATTCCCCTTATCCTCTCCCCTGTTGCATTTTCCAACACTAATTCAAATAAAACTGGTTTCAAGAAACAACAGCAAGATCTTAATTTAAGAACGCACCTAACGCATCAATTGCAAGCAAAGAGGCTTGTAGATTCTGTTCACTTGTCTCAAGCTCGTTCCGACACTGTCTCACAGTGTTCAGAGTATCTACAATTCCCTGTTTCACACTAGCAACTTGATCCGAGACTGAGCAAGATTGTGGTTGCACGCGCAGAAATTTTCTTGAGATGGTGTTGGTTCTGTTTGAAACCTGAGTGCGTCCTCTCTCCTCATCAACTTGATGCTCTGGTCCGCGACTTATTCTCTTATTAACTTGTCCCTCTACCCCTACTCTTGGAGTCTTTCTCACATTCCTTGGTTGTGGAGCAGTCTCACAAGCTCTCTTCCTACGAGTTGTGTGGTTTCCTTTTCCCTTGTATTCAAGGTTTTCAATCTGAAAGAAACTCAATAAACATGTTAGCATCCAAGTCTAACTAAGGTTTTGTATATACATATAGTTGTGTTGTTGGTTCACCTTAGAGCAGAACTTAAACAGAGGATTTGCACCTTCCCACATCAATTCCAGCTTGAACGAATCATTTACCTTCACTCCATTCGCTTCACACATCTCTCTCCAACCTTTTCTCAAATAAAACCATTCACTTCCGCCTCTTCCGAGTCCTGTTATCTGGAGATAAGATGACCACTTTCTTCCATCTTGGTCCAGAAGAATTACGTCCACAGCCTTATTAATGCCATTCTCCCTCGTGAAACTCACTGGAAGTGACTGAACAAGATTCAATCAGTATCAAACGCTCAAACACATGACTATTATATCCACAAAAAAAATGTTCATGACAACAAGTTCTTGGACTTACTAGCTGCCCGGTACAGTCACGGCTAGGTGTATACTTTATTATCACAGTTGGTGAAGGAGCCGCCTTCTTCTCCTTTCTCTTTGAAACTTGAACCAACGTTCTCTTCTCTTTATGGCCATTTCCAGATTCTTGCGGACACAACCAAAGCACAGGCCTTTCCCCATTTTGGAAAAGTTTAAACTTACATAAATCTCCTTGTCTTAGATCATTAGTGGAGCAGAAATGTTCCCAGCCTGCTCTGATGTAAAACACACCACTTGAGGTGTTTTTGGCAAGTTTCATTGTCCATATTCTCCCTTCCTCATTCATTACATCGATCTCACTAGCTTTTTGGTGCTCACCAAAAAAAGCCGTAAATTTTCTAGAAAGATCCTACAAAAACAATATCAACAAGTCACATCACTCAACAATATTGATTGTTACACTCTTGACTGACACAACAAAGCTAAAATGGAGTTTAGTAGTCACCAAACGATCCTTGCTGAGGCTATAACGAGTAACACATCCTGTGATGAAACAAGCGTCGCCTGATGAAGAAGAATCTGCTTCTGGTTTCTTGTTCCCTGAATCACAACAATCTTCACTTACACAGTCACCAAACCCATTAAATACATTCTGTAATTTCATTGAACAACTCACTTGCTTTCTCTCCGTCCCCATCATCATCATCATCTTCGTCTTCTCCATCATCATCATCGTCATCAAGGTAAGTATCCTCAGTATCAACGTGGCTTGACGAAGCGTGATGTATGTCACCGGAAACAGATCGGGGAGCGACAGAGACATGAAAGACCTCATCTCCACGATGTTTGAAAACCAAAACGTCACCGTCTCTAAATTCATTTTCTCCGGCGAACTCTTCCCAGCCGTCGGCGAGCCTGCCGCCAAACAGTTTCACTTCTCGAACTCTTTCCGACGCGTCTGATATTAGTAACACTTTCGTGTGATTCATTAAGAAATCAGCATCAAGGATCTGCAATAAAGCAAAAGGAAACAGTTGTTGACGATGACAAAGCACAGTAACTTAAAACGAAAGAGAGAAAGCATTACGAGAAGTGGTTTATCTCCTGTAAGAAACTTATGCTCAAAGGAAGAGAAATGTGGTGGATCCGCCATTGTAATGAATAGTTCACACACACAAATCTCAGTTGAAGATTTAGGGCAGAGAACAGAGAAAACAGAGCAATCTCTTCTAGTGTTCTGACTCCTACCTAGTAAATGAGGACGTTACATTGTTTCTTTTAATTACGTTACAAAAGGGTAAATCGAATTTATTGAAACCGGAAAAGGCTGATGTGTAGTTTGTGTACTACTACTACCCCATCATCTTTGTTTTCTCACGATTAATAATGGTGCTGTAACAAAACCCATCATCACCTATCTTGTCAAAGGCAGACTCTATAAAAAGAATAGGTTTTGACAACATGTGACCCTTCTTGATAGTTTTGTACATCATCTTTTTGGGTTTTGTCTGAAAGATTTGATTTTGATTAATGAAATTGAGTTACTGAATCACTAAATTAATTACTCTTTTCCTTTTATGTCGGTATTTTTAATTTTTTAAAATAGAAGCTTTTGGGCCTTTTGGGCCTTTTTGGGCCTCGAACTATTTGAGATGAAACGTGTTTTAAGACATTGTTGTTTCAACCAGAAGGTTACTGACTTTTGGGTTTTGAGTGTTGACTTTTTTACTGGGAAGCTAAGCTCCAATGATGACCCTTCTCTCGCTCTCGCTCGAGCTCGGTTTTAAGATCCTCAATCCAAGGAAAGGTTCTGTATATTGACACGAGAAGATGATACTATGAACAAGTAAATTGGATCGCACTTTCTTCTCGAAATGCGCGTCTTGAATCACGTTGAATCACCCAAGAAACGTGTTTCCTGAGCAAAGTTTACAGCTTTCTTTTGATTTCTGTGCACATCACCACCAATACTGAATTTTCAAAAGACTTATAAAATCTCAAATCACTCTTCTTTCTCAATGGAGGTTCAAGCTGAAATGGAGCCTAGCTCGTCCATCAGGTACTGTCCTGCTCTGATTCTTCAAATTTGAACCTTTTTGTGTGTGTGTGTGTGTGTGTGTTCATGGGTTTTTCAATTCGATTGGGGAAGTTTCCGATCGATTTAGGATGTAGGTGGCGACAATTTCTGGTTTAATGGATTCGAGTGCTTCTTAAAGTTATAAATTTAGAAACTTTGAATTGTGGTTCTTCTTCATCAGGGTAGATCTAGATCTCGAGATTTGCAGAGAATCAAAGTTATATATACACAGATTTAAGTAAGTAAGCTTTATGTTTGTTCTATGATGCAGTTTAGTCTCAGCTGTTTCATATGGCATTGCTTCTATGGCTATGGTTTTTATCAACAAAGCTGTGATTATGCAGTATCCACATTCCATGACTGTTCTTACCCTCCAGGTACTCATATATCTACTTTTTCAGTATTTGATTGCTACTTAACTAGGATTATAATCAGAGATTACTCACTTCCTCAAAATGCTGATTATGAAATTGGTCCCTTTTGCTTTTCTTTTGGTTTGTATTAGCAATTGGCTACTTCTTTGCTTATACACTTTGGTAGACGAATGGGATACACAAGAGCCAAAGGAATCGATTTGGCTACTGCCAAAAAGCTTCTCCCGGTTTCTATCTTCTACAATGCTAATGTTGCATTTGCTCTTGCAAGCTTGAAAGGAGTTAATATTCCAATGTATATCGCCATTAAGAGACTCACTCCACTCGCTGTTTTGATTGCCGGGGTTCTGTTTGGTAAAGGCAAACCAACAACTCAGGTATATGTTACCACTATAATGTTTTACAAAAAGTTTGATCCTTTTGTTTGTCCTTTTTTTGCTAATGTTACAAGCTATGAATCTCTTGTTCATTTTTCAGGTTGCTCTATCTGTACTACTGACCGCTGCAGGTTGTGTAATTGCAGCTCTTGGAGATTTTTCTTTTGATCTTTTCGGGTATGGTTTGGCTTTAACCTCTGTCTTTTTCCAGGTTGGTTTCCATTGTTCTTTTACTTCTCTTGCATCAGTCCCCGACCCCCATTAACCAAATGATAACACAAATATTTGTTTCATCGCTGCAGACCATGTACCTTGTGTTGGTTGAGAAGTCTGGTGCAGAAGACGGGCTTACCTCGATCGAGATAATGTTTTATAACAGCTTCCTTTCTCTCCCATTTTTGTCCTTCCTCATCATAGTTACTGGCGAATTCCCAAACTCTCTATCGCTATTACTTGCAAAGGTTAGAAAGCTTTCATCACTCTAAGCTCGTGGCTTTTGTCAGAAACTATTTTCTAAAAAAGGTCAAACTATTTCTTCTCTTGGACAGTGTTCTTATTTGCCATTCTTGGTGATTCTCATTCTTTCACTGGTTATGGGCATTGTCCTCAACTTCACCATGTTTCTTTGCACCATTGTGAACTCTGCACTAACAACAACCATCGTTGGTGTCCTCAAAGGCGTTGGTTCCACTGTAAGTATATACTCTCACTCTCTGTTTCGAGATGGAAGTCTCTTCATTTTCAAGTCTGGAGGCAATCAATTATTAAGTCTTACTTATCTTTGCTTCCTTTTTAATCTCCTAGACGCTCGGTTTTGTCCTCCTGGGTGGTGTTGAAGTACATGCTTTAAACGTCTCCGGTTTAGTGGTCAACACAGCTGGTGGTGTGTGGTACTCATACGCCAAGTACCGACAGAAAAAGGCTAAACCGGCTAAGCTAATGTCTGATTTGGAAGCTCACAAAAAATGAGAATCCGATTTGGTTTACTCATCATGTATCTCCTTGTCCAAAAAGTTATAATTTTGATACTTTAGTAAAGGGTTTGAGTTATTTTTGGAAGGCAAAGTCGGATTTATAGACTTTGCCACTCAAACAAATGATGATTAGAAAGAAAAGAACCAATGTATTAGATAGTTGAACCAGGAAAACCGGTTTAACAAGAAGCTTTCTACAATTACCAATAGCTTCAGTCTTCAGATCTGATCCTCTCGGTTGGATCCTAAAGTGAGAGATTTGAGAAGCCATTAGTACTTTAATTTTGAAAAGAAACTTCATTGATCAGGTTTATTTCATGTATAACTTTTTCAAAGAGGTCATACAATGTCAAATTATTATACGTAGGTGTGGCTGTAGCATAAAATCTATACAAGAAAACATTAGACATGTGTTGGTATCAACTATCAAATAGTTAAAGAACACATGAAATGTTTGTTTGTTCTATTTTAAGTGTGGGAAAGTTTTTAAAAATGGGTCTACTAACTAATTAATACCCCCTTCAGATTAAGACATTTTTGTGATAGAGAAGACAGCACATGAGTCATTACAGCATCATCGACCTGTTTAAGTCTTTTAATTCATTCGTTAACACTTGCTTCTAACGGTTTCGTTTCCATACCTACTAACTAATCTACATAATTTTACAAGACCCATTAACAGAACAAAATATTGCTCAGAATATTCAAATTTTAGAAAAGCAATGGATGTTACTTTGGAAGAGTTGAGAAACTGGAAAAAAAAGGCTTACATAAAATAGAAAAACTTTAATCAATTAAATGAATAATTGAATGAGTGTATCCACTAATTACAATTATTAGACAAAATATTGATAAAAGAGTAGAGAGTGTAAAGCACCTGTATGTAAAATAATATGATAGCATAGTTCAACGAATATCATAATTCAAAAGTGATACTGATAACTAATAATCATCAATCATTCACCAAGACATTATCTTGATATATACATGATTATACCCTGGAATCATTATTTCAATTGGACATGATATATTGTTTCAATAATCGATCATCTTGTTTCAATTCTGCGTTTATGACACAATATATCATGTCCAATAATTTGTGAATTATTATTGTTTTCTTTAGAATTGTTATAGTTATGTTAAATTGTTAACCATATATATAGCGCAGAAATTGTGTATGAGGTTTTCATATATCGGACGATTCTATACAACAATGTGATGATGATTCTGCAGTTTATTGAAAAGAAAACTGGGGCCTTTTAATTATCATTAACATTATAATAGCCTAAATTGTTAAACTCGTATTGAATATTTTAATTTCTGAGCACCGATTGGCTTGTGAAAGAGGATTCCTAGATGCCACAAGGAAAACAAATAAAAAGGTATTACAAAAAGTGTAATTAGCCCACAAATTAATTATCCATAATTATAGTAATTCTTTTCCCTTTTCTTTTTCTTAGTATTTTTTATATGATACTTTCGTATAACGTTAGGTATTGTATAGTAAAAAATAAACCTTAAAAATGCCAAAGCATATCCTTATCTTCTAGAGTTGTTCTACATGTGTTAATATAGCCCACCGACAAGTAACTCTCGCGTAACCTAATAGTTGGCTGAAACTTTTAGAAAATGTTCATACTGAAAATTGTAATAATCCTTCTAATGGATACTTCTTTTTTGTCAAAGACACACCACTTAAATTATTATTTTACAAAATGACCATAATTAGCGGCACTGTTTAGAAGTTTCTTGCAACTATTAGTCAACACTGAATCATCTATTTTGATTGTTAGTGTACTTTGTCAATTGATCATTCCACCGAGAAAAACAAAAACAAAAAGACAGATCATCAAACTAATTGTTTCACTCCTTACTATATATCCTACTTGATTATGGAATTCAAAATATTGAGTTGCATCCTTTTGTTTCAACAGTAAGGGTTTGACTCATAAGTTCAAATTAGTATCATGTTACCAAATATTTTTAAGCTATCCTGATTAAATTACTCAAACCATTTTAAAGTTGATGACATAACTTATTAATAAAAAAAAAAAAAGTTGAATGGACTACTAAACATGGAATTTTACTATATGTATAAAATAGAAATTATGATAGACATGGAAAATGACATGGGGAGCACGTAGGAGAAGCGGTGAGAGCATTTTGAGTGATTCACTTGGAACCGATTTGGTGGTATCTTTTATGAAAACTTGTTCCAATATAATTATGAGTTGCGCTCACAAATTTGAATTTGTCTTCACCTCAAATTGCCAAACAAGCCATATGGTCCATCTTGAATTTTTCTTGAATGATTGTTTTCAAAATAAATATATAAAATTTTAAAATAATTTCTAATAGGATGATGACATGACAAGTGCTGATGAAAAAAGCTTACAAAGAGTGATAAAAAGGGGATGAATTTTGCATGCTGAAGCCATCAAAGAAGTAGCTGAAAGAGTAACACACATGAAAGTGTAAGAGAGACATCTTCTTCTTATTACAAAACTTCTCACAACAGATATACCTTTCTTCTTCCTCTCTTTCTCTCTCCTCTGCTTTGCTTCTCTCTCTCTCTATCTGACTCACTCCACTCTCTCACCAACCCATCCTTCTCTCTGTCATTCTCTAAAAAAAGGTCCACTATAAATGAGCCTTGAGCTGTGGATGCTTCTTTGTCTGGTTTATAAAAAAATCACAAAAATGGGTCTCTAGATTTCAGATTTCTGGGATCTGGGTCTTCCATTATTTAGTAGAAAGCTCACTCCTTTCTTGAACAAGATCTTAAACTTCTCACTCAAAGTTGCTCCCTTTTTTTGTTTTCCTGAAAATGGGTTTTGCTTAAATCTTCCACTTTGAGATTTGGGTGCTTACTTTGGGATCCTTACCACATTTAGAACTTCCTACTTCTCGCTGCTCTTTTACTTTTTGGATTTCTCTACTTCTCAAAGAGATTTTTTTTTTAGAGACAAAGATGGCTCCAAGGTTGGATTTTTCAGATTGGTGGGCGAAGGATACGAGGAAAGGAACACCAGTTGTAGTGAAGATGGAGAATCCTAATTACTCAGTAGTTGAAATCGACGGGCCAGATTCAGCTTTTAGACCAGTGGAGAAGAGCAGAGGCAAGAACGCTAAGCAAGTGACTTGGGTTTTGCTTCTCAAAGCTCATAGAGCTGTTGGATGTCTCACTTGGCTCGCCACTGTCTTCTGGTCTCTCCTTGGTGCTATCAAGAAGCGGCTTAGTTTCACTCAGCCAATGGGCTCTGAGAAATTAGGCAGAGACAGATGGCTTTTCACTGCCATTAAGCTCTTCTTAGCTGTTTCCTTGGTGATTCTCGGGTTTGAGATTGTTGCTTACTTCAGAGGATGGCATTACTTTCAAAGCCCTAATCTTCACATCCCCACTAGCACACTTGAGATCCAGAGCCTGCTTCATCTTGTGTACGTTGGTTGGTTAAGCCTAAGAGCTGATTATATTGCTCCTCCGATTAAAGCTCTCTCCAAGTTTTGTATTGTCCTGTTCCTTATACAATCCGTAGATCGTTTGGTACTTTGCTTGGGTTGTTTTTGGATCAAGTATAAGAAAATTAAGCCGAGGTTTGATGAGCAACCGTTCCGTAATGATGATGCTGAGGGATCTGGATTTGAGTATCCTATGGTTCTTGTTCAGATTCCAATGTGCAATGAGAGAGAGGTATGTATGCTCATTCAACTTTGGTATATCTTTAAAAAAGTATTGACCTTTCTCCTAATGTATTGACCTTTATGGTATCAATTCACTCTCTCAATGTAATGATGTTTACCTTCTTCATGTTCAGGTGTATGAACAATCTATATCTGCTGTGTGTCAACTTGACTGGCCAAAAGATCGAATACTGGTTCAAATTCTCGATGACTCGAATGATGAAAGTATCCAACAGTTAATTAAAGCTGAGGTTGCCAAATGGAGCCAAAAGGGAGTCAACATAATCTACAGGCATCGCTTGGTTAGAACCGGATATAAAGCTGGTAACCTCAAATCTGCTATGAGCTGTGATTATGTGGAAGCTTACGAGTATGTCGCAATATTTGATGCTGATTTCCAACCTACTCCGGATTTCCTTAAACTAACCGTTCCACATTTCAAGGTTGGTGTAAACATTGGTTTCATGTTTCTGTTATTGACAAATGGAGAGAGAGAGAAAGAGAGCTAACTTGTTAAAAATGTGTAAAATCTTCAGGATAACCCAGAGTTAGGTCTAGTTCAAGCTAGATGGACATTTGTGAACAAAGACGAGAACTTGTTGACCCGTCTTCAAAACATCAATCTCTGTTTTCACTTTGAGGTGGAGCAGCAAGTGAACGGCGTGTTCTTGAACTTCTTTGGTTTCAATGGAACAGCTGGAGTTTGGAGAATCAAAGCCCTTGAGGAATCTGGTGGTTGGCTTGAAAGGACCACTGTCGAAGATATGGACATAGCAGTCCGCGCACATCTGCATGGATGGAAGTTCATCTATCTTAATGATGTCAAGGTAATAATACAATTCAAGTATTTATCAATCTTTTCTAAAGAATGCTTATATATGTAACCATTTAATTGAACTTGACTGAAAAAATCTATAGGTCCTTTGTGAAGTTCCTGAGTCCTATGAAGCATATAAGAAGCAGCAACACCGTTGGCATTCGGGACCTATGCAGCTTTTCCGCTTGTGTCTTGGTTCAATCTTGACCTCTAAGGTAGTGTAAAGCTTTTTTCTTATGCAAGGTTTAGCGTTTATCATCATTTTAATGACTTCTTCCGTTTCTCATTTTGTTCTTCTTGTAGATTGCAATATGGAAGAAGGCGAATCTGATACTTCTCTTCTTCCTTCTTAGGAAACTTATACTTCCTTTCTACTCCTTCACATTGTTCTGCATAATCCTTCCCCTGACCATGTTTGTTCCAGAAGCTGAGCTCCCTGTTTGGGTCATCTGCTACATACCGGTTTTCATGTCTTTCCTCAACCTTCTTCCATCTCCAAAATCGTTCCCTTTCATTGTCCCTTACCTTTTGTTTGAGAACACAATGTCTGTCACCAAGTTCAACGCGATGGTATCCGGATTATTCCAATTGGGTAGCTCGTACGAGTGGATTGTCACAAAAAAAGCTGGAAGATCATCAGAGTCAGATCTTTTATCTATCACCGAGAAAGAGGCACCAAACAAGAAAAGCCAACTGCTTAGGGGAGTTTCCGACAGTGAGCTGTTGGAGCTTAGCCAACTCGAAGAGCAGAAACAAGCAAAGAAACCTGTCAAGAAAACAAACAAGATATACCACAAAGAGCTCGCATTGGCCTTTCTTTTGCTAACTGCAGCGCTAAGGAGTCTCTTGGCAGCTCAAGGAGTGCACTTCTACTTCCTGTTATTCCAAGGTGTCACATTTCTTCTCGTAGGTCTTGACCTCATAGGCGAGCAGATGAGCTGAGATAAACTAAAGAAGCTCCATAGATTATGTAAACCGGGCCAGTAAATCAGTGAGTTTGATTCCCCACTTCCTCTTATGTTCAATGGTATCCTCTGTAATGAGATTTGTTGGAACCATAGTGGTAGGCATTAATTGATTTTCCGTTTTGTTTGTTTGTCTGTTATGTTTCTTTGATTCCTCCATTGTTAGGGATAGAGTGTGAGCCAGAGATTCATACATGTATACAATATCTGTAAAGTTGGAACATGTTGTTGGCAGTTTAAACAGCTTATTTTCTTCAACCATGTCATATCAACTGCAGAGAATATACGTAACTAAAGAGTCCAGCCTTTGTGGAAACACTGGAACTGTAAACAACTAACATGAACAAGTTTTCTGACTAAACTGAAACGAGAAAGAGAGTAACATTTATTGTTTTCTCTGAACTTAGGAAACTGTCATCGTAGTGTCGGTGAAAAGTGAAGAAACGTGGAGCAGAGAAAGTGTCGGCAGAGGAAGTGGAATGAGAAGAAGCATAAAGGGCATCACGTCATATAACAATCAATTCAATGATGTGTAAGTGAAGAGAATGGGACCAAACAGCTTTTAAATATATAGAGTGGGTTTGTTGATGATTCTGGGACCGAACTAGGATCATGATCTTGTCTCTCTTGCTTTTCTAGGCTTTTTATTGTGGTCATGCAAAAACCATGTCTTCGTGCCTACTTTGTAAATAACTTATTCGTCTTTTTTGTAACATAATTTGGAGTTTGTAGTTGGGGAAACACATCCATAATCACTTCAATAAATGAAAATAGCATTTTATATTCAATCTTCAGCCAAGGTAAATTACATTTGCTTCACTTTATATTAGGCGAACAGTTTCACAGTTCATGGAAATTACTTGACACGAAACCAAGCAACTTTTCCAATCTTGACTTGTCAATATGGGTCCTTAACTGGACTATCACAATATCAACAGAAAACTTGACAATTCTTGACTTGTCTATAAACCAAGATATGGACAAATTCTAGCAAAGGACACAAATGCGCTTGTTAAAACATCATCAAATAGCTACAATTATGCTAAACCTAATGCAAAACAATCAAAAAGAGGTGTTTCTGAGGTGGTACTAAAAGGTGGCAAGAACTAGAGTCGAAGGTGAAGATGATGTAGCTCAAAAGGTGCTTCTAAGACTATTAAAATACCTGCTCAAATTCATGAAATGTTAAGCCATGCGAAGGGAATATAAGATATACAAAATTGCCAACATTAGAGTCGACGATGAAGTTGAACCAGGCCATGTAGGGATCCACAATCGTGGTTCAGCTTTTCCCATAGCAGCCCATGCAATAAATGACGATGCTTCATTTCAGAAGAACATAGAAACAAGCAAATGATGATGCTTCATAGCAAGCCTTGCAACTAAATGAAGATGCGTCATAGCAGAAGAGTAGAGAAGCAAACAGATAAGCAATGAAGATGCTTCATAGCAGAAGAGTGGAGAAGCAAACAGATAAGTAATGAAGATGCTTCATAGCAGGCTGAGCAACTAAATGAAGATGCTTCATAGCAGAAGAGTAGAGAAGCAAGCAGATAAGCAATGAAGCAGTAGTAGTAGTAGTAGTAGTAGACCAGAAGAAACCTCGACAAAGTGGGAAAAGACAAGAAACACATAAGCATTTAGCAGAATTTCCCAAACAAAACATTACGTCTTTAAGAAACAAGGTACGAAATCATTCTTTTTTACCTACGGGTAGATTAGATACACAACTACGTACACTCCATATCCAAATGAAAAAGTAGCAAGCTTTTATCCGATCCAACCACCTAAAACTTATATTAAATTCTTACTGAAATTTATAGATGATATTAAGTTCTCTTATGCTCTCTCATCTTCTCTTCCAATGCAAGTAGTACTTCTCCATCATCCCACAAACCTCGTAATCCAGCAAAACAACTCAGCTCCTGCTTCTGCGTCTATCTTTCAGTCCATTTCTGTAGATACAAGAACAGTAGGTCAAAATCCATCTTTAAGAAAAACAACTATAATTCAATATCCATGTCAAACATCAACTATTGACTAAACAAATTGGGAAAAGAAGTTTACCCATTAGCATATGGCACTTCCTCACGTGCTCTGTATGGAGGTGGTGATCTACTGTAGCTGCGACCACGAGGAGGAGGTGGGGAAGGACTGCGGCGCCTTGGAGGAGGGGGAGATCTTGCACGAGGGCTGTAACTCCTGAAACCAGAAAACAACAAGTTAGTTAAACTAATCTGTTCACAAGAAGCTAGATCGAGTTGATTTCAATTGCACACAAGGTAATAAAACTAGAAGCACAACTGACCTCCGTCCATAGCTTGGGCTCCTTCTGTATCTTGGACTGCGACTACGGCTCCTGCTGCGACGCCTCCCAGTGCCACCACGGTTACGGCATTCACGAGCAAAGTGACCAGGCTCACCACACTCATAGCACTTCAAATCAGAACCACCGCGACCACCACGGTCACCTCCACGGTCACCCCCACGTCCACCACCACCACGTTCACCTCGGTTGTGAGACTGTTCAACTCTCCAGCCATTCTTGCCTATCCATTATCACAATAAAAAATGTCATATTTTATCTAAAGATATCTAAACAGAACACAACAACTTCCTAGAGAAACAAAGCAGAATTGTAAGAATGTGAATAAATGCATTACCATCTACACCACGGATGGCATCACGGGCATCCCTAGGATCCTCGAAATCAAGAAAAGCGTAACCAGGTGGTCTACGAGCAACCCAAACACTGCACACACAATAATGAAATAATGAAACATTAAGAGAAGCACAAAACAGATACTTCACATAAAAAAAGATTCAAAATTGTAGTACTAACTGATCGATAAGTACCTCCTGATAACTCCATAGACACGGAACTCATCCTCGAGTTCACGCTCAGTAACTCGCGGGTCCAAGTTTCCAACGTACACACGTGACATCTTCTTATGTAAACCTGTCAATGGCACAAAAACTGTTCATGTTAAAAGGATTTGAGCTTCTTCACTATCGAAACTATAAAATTTTCAACACAAGAGATCTCTCCACCAAGGAACACACACAGTCTCTAGATCCACGAAGGGACCCGTTCGAGTTCAACAGATCCGATAAACAAAAAGGAAGCAGAGAATGAAATTAAGAGCGAGAAGAGAGAAAGAAACTTGGCGTGACCACCTACCTTGCGAGAGAAGAGCCGAAAGATTCCGAGCAGCTCTGACTCTATGAGACGACGAGAGGAAAAAGAATTGAAGAAAACTAGGGTTTCTGAATCTGAAATTGAAGAATATACTTCCTTCTTTAGGGGTTTGTAAGCGCCTCAACTTTAACATAAACACAGTAAAGCCCGAAGTTTATGTTTTGGGCCTACTTTGATACTGTTATTGGGCTTCACACAAGCCTTTTCGTATCAATTTTGTAGAAAATGTCTTTTTTAGTTTATATATTCGAACTGGAGTTATATTATTTTATATTTTTGTTTTGGTAAATGTGATGCCTTGTATTTTCTAAAAAGAAAGTAAATGTAAATAGAAATAGCAGTTCTACTCTATAATCTTTTCCAACAGCTAACTACGATCTTTCTTATTCGTTTGTAAAGCCAAGCAGCTTGTGATTCGGATCAATAAAAATGGCTAAACCACAATTTGCTTGGTTAATGAAAAAGCTAATCAATGAATAAAGGACAAAAACAAATACATATAGTGAAGACAACACACCACTTTGAACCCATGCTATACCGACAAACCAGCTGCAAAGATATAATAAAAACACGTATTAGAGCTAAGAAAAGGAAGCTACTATTTTGTGACTTGGGAAAAAGGTCAGTAATGAGCTTACGAAATTGGAAGTTTGGTTAGACGACGAAAGCAGCCAATAGAGCATGCAATATCGCCCAGTAAATCATGATCCCTAACCGTAAGGCAGGTTGTCTCATGAGCGTCCGATCACAAGAGACCCTGACAAAGAAACCAAAAAACAAAAAAAAAAGGATCGCTTTTGTTAGATCATAATTAGGAACTTTAAATTGAATGAGATCGATGAATGGAAAGAGGCTAACCATAAACCATCGACCATGTTAGTGAGGGGTCTTGTGAATCTAGGAATGATTCTCGACGTGGACATTGATCTGAAACCATGAGCTAAAAAACGCAGCCAAAAAAAATACATAATGTTACTAAGAGGATGTGTAGCCATTAACTAAAGTACTAAAGATTTAGGAACAAGTTTAGTTACCTTTATCATCATCTTCTTCTAAGCTACCACTTTGATCAGCTTGATCTGCATCTATACTAATGGCCACTTGGTCGTTGTTCCCTTTCCGCAAACTCCGGACTTGAGATGGGACTGGTGTTTTCGTCCATTTGTTTATCTGCGATAAACAATAAAAAAACCCCGAAATTAAAATTTTATAGGCATCTGGAATGGTGTAACTATTCCCACAGGATCAAAGCTTACCAGAGGTTCCACTTCAACAATCTCTGACGTCGAGCTTGTTGACATGTTTGGTTGGGATTCTTTCTCAAGTAAGAATTTTTCAAGAGTTGCTTCTTTCTGTCTGAGCTCAGCCACTCTACTCCTCTCAGCTTCAAGCAACGCGTCCTTGCTTTGTCCAACCAACCGTAATTCGTCTACTTCAGATAGTATAGATGCAATCCTTTTCTCAAGTGTCTCCATGTAGTGGTTTATGTGACTGTGCGCATCAGTGGAAGGTGAATCTTCTAGACCAAGTAGCACAGCTATCGTGTCAAACCAAGAAAGTACAGTTTGGATATCTTCTGAATCTCTCTTAATGTCCATCTGAGAAGCAGCAAGAGCTTCATTGGTGCACCTAGTAACTTCTTGTCTTAAGAATGAAACCTCGGTATCTCGATCTTGCACTTGCTGTTGAAGTTTCTCGATTTCAACGAGAAGATTTTCAGAGAGATGGTGGAGCTCATCGAATTTATCCACAGTAATAGATAGCTTTTTGGAAATCTTCCCACGAGAAGCTTCAGCTTTCTGCAAATCTAGGTTCTTCTGTTGCACATCCTGTTCTAATTCTGTAACCCTGTGTTTTAGATCCTCCATCTGAGACTCTTCCTCGTCAAGCGCTTGCATTAATGCCTCAATTTCTGCAGCAAACAGTTACGTATTAGATGATCAGTGTGACAGCGAAAAAGCAAAAGTTTCAAATTGAAATACTGACCTTGGTCTTTTGCAGTTAGCACATCACTAAGCGATGTGACCTTCTCCTGTAATTCTGAGTGTGATGCCTGCCCTGCTTGCAGCTCTTTAACCCTCTCCTTCATAGAATCCCGTTCCTGAACCAAAATCCCCAGCTGGTCTTGCATATCACGCATCCGGGCACTGGCAGATTGAAGATCTTCTGCAAAAATTTTGGCACCAGCCTGGGCTTCCTTAACTTGACCCACAAGTTCATTGCACATCCTATCATTTTGGATGTCCTTTTCATGTAACTCCCTTTGCAAATTGGTGATGATTACCTTCATCTCCTTTTCATTTTTCTCCACAGCCTCAGCATTTACTACAACAAGTTCCTTAACAGCTGACGATAGCCTATTTACCATGGACCTGACAGATTCCATGGACGAATGCTCATCTACTTGATGGAGACCCATATTAAAATTGTCATTTCCAACAAGTTCGGCTTTACGGTTTTCAATTTCCACCAACACACTAGAACATGCTTTATGAAGCACGGCAACTCTTTCACCCAGAGCAGCAATTTCTGACTCCGTTCCTGTTCCGATAGACTTAAATACGGTGTCCAGACTGTTGCATACAATATTAATCTGGTCGTGCCATGATGCCAAGTGCTTGCTTACATTCTCTTCGAGATGGCTAACATCATCCACAAACTGATCAAGGTTTTGTGAGAGAGAAGCACAAATTTCGGTAATGTTTCCACCACTTGAAATCTCAAGCAAGGTGTTGTTAGACCAAGCAGCACTCAAGCGTGAAAAGATTTCCTAGGCAGAGAGGGGAAAATTTAGGAACAGTCAGTGGCAGAAAAATTTAGAACGTACACCATGATTAGCTGTTGAAAGAATCTAAAATACCTTTTCTACGAAATTCCCAGAACCGAGCTGCGGCCAGCCAGACAAATTAGTACCAGTTTGCTTCGCACATGATTCCATATTTGCCTTCAGATGATGTAGAAACTCCATATCCATAGTGAAAATATCAGCTAGGCAACTGCTGGTACCTGCGAGTATTTTCTTTAGAGAGTTCACACTAGTTCGGAAGGACAACAGTTGACCATAAAGCTTCTTCTTTTCTTCACTGTTGATTGTTGATAAGTTTTCAAAATGTGATTTTGCAGCCTCTGCATCATCCTTCTGCCTGGAGAGTTGCTGGATTTCGTATGTAACTTTTGATAGCTCCTCTTGCAGACTATCGTTTCTCTCCTGAACCTCGTTCAACTCGGCAAGTAGCAACTCAGCTGCTCTTTTGGATTTTCTCGACTCCTGCTCAGCAGAAGACATGGCTGTACTCATATTTTGAAACAGTTGTGAGATACGTTGAAGCTTCAGACCTGGATCATTTCTGTCACCTTCATCACCAATATCAATGCTATTCAACACATTCAACGTCATGCTCAATGTACCACTTCTTTCTTGCAGTAAATTTTCTGTTTCTTCCAAATGACTTTTCAACAATTGGCACTCAGATTCTAGGGCTTCTACCCTTACAGTGTAAGATTCCAACTCCCTAACTTTATTTCCATTCTCTAAGAGCATTTCATCTCGGTTGATAATCTCTGATTTCAGGCGACCAAGCTCAGCGTTCATCTCTTCAATAGTTTGCTTCAGACTATCCCTTAGTTGGACCAACGCTTTCCCTTTCCTAACAGCTACATTTAATTTCTCTCTTGCAGAGGCTGATTTCTGCTCTTCTTCTTTAAGAAACTCCTGCAATTCTAATATTTTCTTATCAAGTGCCTCATTTTCAGCAACCAAGGATTGTTGTTTTGCTATGTATGAATCTCTTTCTTCCCTTGTCAGCTTTTGAACCTGCAGTGCTTCATCCAGATCTTTTGTTAAGGAAGCTACATCAGGTGTCTCTACTACTGTTATGTCTCTACTTGTTGCTTCAACTATCAATTCAGGATGGTGCCCATGGGAAGTTGCTTCATCTGAACCCAATGACTCTCCACTTCTAACATCAGCATTTGATGGACGAGTTTCACAGACTTTGTCATCTCTTTCAGCTTTCAACATATTCTTATAATAGTCTATCAGCTTTCTCAGCAGTCCATCCAAACTCTCAGAATTACTTGCCAAAGCCAAATTCTGCAAGCCATCTTCCTGTATAACATCATTAATCACGTACCTCAAATTCATTAGCTCTCCTTCAATAGTCTGAAGATGTTCTTCATTCCCAAGTTTCTCAACTAATTTTCCATGCAAATCATTCACTTGATTCTGCAGTTTCTCATTCTCAACTTCAAGGTGACTGGCCCTCCCAGTAAGACTCTCATGATCACCATTCAAACTTTCCAGTCTTTCAGAAAGATTCACCTTCTCATTAACACATGACTGAAGATTTGCCTCGACATCACATACTTGCTTTTGTGAGACTTCCAAATCAGCACTTAGTGATTGACAATAGGCTTCAAGGTTATCAATCTTTTGTTGGAGAGTATCCCTCTCATCTGTAGCCTCTGATATTGTAGTTGCAAGCCATTCAATCTTGTTTTCCACTTCCATGGACTGTAGCTGTGGGGGCATATCAATTTTCTCGAGGAGTTTTTCCCATTTCTGTACCAAGGTATTCCTTTCCATCAAGGACTGCTCGAGCATTTCATTCTGTTCAGCCAATCCATAAAACTTTCCTTTGAGCTCCTCAAACTTGATCCTTAAGTCATCCTCCGAACTTGTGCCAGTTTGTACATCCTCCCGCCAGGGCTCCGAGAGAGCAAATCCCGCACCTCCATCAGAACTCTTCTGATCCCAATCAGAGGGACGCAAAGAGTTGCCGTTAGCTGATCTTGCTAACCACTCCACCTTTTCCAATATATCTCGAGCATGAAAATGCTCTGGGAGATCCAAATCTTCCAAAATTTCTTCAATTCTGTGAAGCAGAGAGTCTTTGAGAAGAAAAGATTCCCGCAGTGCAGTAGCTGAGTTTCGGATGTATGAAAGCTCAGATTCTAATGCTTCCACGCGTTCACCTGCCTCCGTATAGGTCTTAAGTTTTGCTTCAACTTCCAGAAGCCTTGAGTCCTTCAAATTCAATTCCTCTGAGCACTTCTGTAGTTTAGCAGAGGTTTCGGCCAATGACTGCTTGACATTGTCACGCTGAACAATCAAACCTTTTCCTTTAGCAACAGCTATGCTAAGCTTCTCTCTAGTCGATAATAACCTCTGCTCTGATTGTTCAAATTCATTAGATTTATCTTGTAACTCAGATTGTACCGCCACAAGCGACTCCTCTGCGTGGGTTAAATTTTCCCTGAGACCACCTATTTCCGTTTTATGGTGCACTAAACTCTCCTGGATCTCCATCAACTCATTCTCCTTAGCCTCTAACTGTTTTCTGAGGAGATGAGCCAAGTCCTCAGTCTCTATAAACTTCTGAACAAGTTGGGAAACAAGAAACTCCACATGTGAACTAGGAGATTCAAAATTAATTCCACTTTCAAGTTCCAGAACACCCTCAACCTTCTCAACTAACTCTCGAAGTGAAGTGGAATGAAGGCTTTGCTGCGTCAGTTCCTCCATATCGTTTGATTTACTCGACAAATCCGACCGTAGCTTATCAATCACAGACCGAAGTTCAAGCCTCTCAGAAAGACTATTTCGCACAGCCTCCATCAGATTCTCAAAACTACCATCCTTAAAAGGTTCAGAGACAGCTACATTTACAACTTCAAGATTGGCTATCTCCTCTGACCCACATGATTCAGTAATCAATTTCGTCAAATCAGCATAGATCTTCTGCATTGAAGAAGCTGCAAATTCATTCTTCTCAGACAGTGTATTGAAACTCTGCTTCAATTCCTCATATTGGTTTGAGGTGGACTCATGCTTCGCATAAGCAGCTTCAAGTTTTGCCTCCAGGTCGTCAATCAACTTTACAGCCATATCAATAGAGCCAGATATGCGCTTGCTCATATCTAAGCCAACAGAAGCTTCAGAAGTGCCAGATCTGAGTAGACAACCATCAAGCCTCACAACTGCTTCACCAAATTCAGACATCAATGATGTCAATTCATGTTCTAGCATCATTGCCCTCTCAGATTCATCCTGCAAAGCCACTAACTGTTCTTCCATTGAGGACAAGAAACTACTTAAAGTCTGCTGTAAGTTTTCCAGCTGAATTTCAAGCTCATCAATTCTCAGTAAGCAAGAACTCAGCTTCTTATTGAGCTCCGTGTTTTCTACACCGATGCTACCATTTCTTAGCTTTAATGATTCACAAAGAAGTTCAAGTTCATGGTTACTATGTTGCAGCTCATATGAATAATGCTTCAGAGCTTCAAATGAAATTTTACTCTCGATACTATCTGCCTCCAGAACATTAATGTGATCCTGCTGAGATGCGAACTCAACATTTAACTCCTCGAGTTTTTGATTTGTCGATGTCCTGTCATCACTTAACTGGTTGAATTGTATACCAGCCTCCTTAGCATTCAAGAGTAACTGATCAAGCAAGCCTCTCAAACTTCTAATCTGCACATTCACAGATACAAATTGATCTCCTTCTGACAGATCATCGGTTAACTTTGAATTTTCCGATTCCTGTTCTTCTGGTTTCTGCTTTGACTCAAAAGCTTGAATCAGTTTTGATACTGCTGGTGTGGCACCCGTATCGCTAGATTTACTCACCGAAGAATCAGCAAGGATCTGCTTAATTGCCTCTTCAAGGTTCTGAACCATTTTCTCCCCCTTCTCCAGATTCTTCTTCAAGGCAGAAAACTCAGACGTATCTTCCATCACCTCTTCCAAATTTGTATATAGCGCATTTTCAAGAAATGATGCGGTCTGTTTACTAACCCCGACTTCTGAACTTTTCTCAAGTTTCTCAGAAATTTCCTGATTGATTAATCCTGATGCATCCTCGTTACCAATGTCTACCATTCTAGCTTTTTCGACCATAATGCTGCTAGTAAGAGATGCGTTTTCTTCAGCCAATTTATCGAGGCGCGCTATTGCTTCTTTTAACTCAACTTCTAGATGAGTCCGCTCTTCTTGTACAGTTGACGTACGCTCTTGAAGAGTAAGAAGTTCATGCGTAAGTTTATCATTTTCCTCAACCAAATGTTCCTTTTCCCCTTGAAACTTCAAGAGTTTATTATTCAACAAAGAATATCCTTCTTTTAGATTGGAATACTCGGACAATAAATAAGTCTCCGAGATCAGATGTGCACTCAGTTCCAGATGTGCTTTCTCATTTTCTTCTCTGAGACGTAGGTTGTTCTCATCAAACTTAGTCTGCTGGCCCGTCAGTAAAGAAAGCGTCTCCTTTATGTTTGAATTTTCCACCTCTTGCAGGGTGACCAACGTCTTACAATTTGCCAATTCTTCTTGTAACTTCTCTGCCTCACCCAATAAACTATATTTATCATCCATAAGATTCTTCTTCTCATCTATCAGTGGACCAATAGTATTTTCCAATTGCTCAACTTCTGCCTTTAGTATGGCCGCCACGTTCTTGCAATTGTTTAACTCAGATGAAAGATGCTCAATCTCATAGTTCTTGGATTCTTTTTCTTCAAGAAGTTCCTTTTTCTCATCATTCACGGAAGAAATGGCTGCAACCAACGTATCATTCTCCACCTGAAGATTGATGAACTTTTCTTTCGTCTCAGATAGCTCCAACACAGACTTTTCTAGGCTAAGCTGCAATTCATTCATCTTCGTAGTTAAATCCTCCACTTGTGCTTCTGTAGCAAGAAGCTGATTTTCAAGCTTCTCATTTGACCTTGTGGCAGCATATAGTTTAGACTGGCACTCTGATAGTTCCTCCACAAGAGCATCATTTCTCTCTGTCACCGCATTATATGATGTACGAAGCTGTGATATTTCAGCTACCAATTGGTTATGTTGATGATCAAACTCGTTTTGTAGATGAGACTGTTCCGTGAGTTGCACATGGAGTATATCTTCCATGGTACTCGAAACAAATAGTTCTTCTCTTAATCGCTCCAAGGAACTTGTTCCTGGCTCATTACTGGAAGCAGCCTCTCTTGCATTGCACAAAATTTGATATTCATCTTGTCCAAGTCCTCGTACAATATCCATAAGCTGTACGAAGCTAACTGAGCGGCCTTCATGAACATGAGCAACGGAAACGTCACCAGATAGATTCAATGTGTCGATTGTACGAGATTCCTCATGGCTCGAAAATTCAGATAGACTGACGCTCTCAGGCAATTGCAGCTGACTAGTCATATGTGCAGCAGAGCCTTCCTCAGGTTCAGCAGAAAGTACGTGATCTCTGTTCTCAGGAAAATGAATAGATGTTTCTGGTTTCTCTTCATTAAGCTCTGCAGCTTCCCTGATCTGTTGGCTTCTAATATTACCACTTATTCCTTCTAGTTGAACTGAATCAAGTGTAACTGAGGATCCCTCTGAAAAGTGTGAAGGGGAAGCAGATGCTGGATCGCTTGTTTGCCTTTCATCAGTTGCAATCTTATCCACACCTGCCTTTGCAAATGAGTCAGAAAATTGCTCCATGTGTGAACCATCTTCATCCTGCATTTCCCCTACCCAGAAACAAATGAGAATTGAATTACACATCAAAAGGTCGAATGCAATAAACATAACCTCTTTACCCCTATCAAAGAAAAGGTAATAAAGAAACTGATTGAAGAGAGAAGCATGAAGAGAAGGAGAGAACAACCTACATCAGTTACCTGATCTCCCCTTGCACGAATCAAGGAAACATCAGGAATATATTCATGGAGAGAGGATGGCTGATGTGGCTTTTCCACACTTCCAGACCCACTTTCAACTTCAACTTCTTTCCCTTCAGCTATGTTTCCAGAAGCAGCAACGATTTCGTCAACATTAATAGATGCATCGTCATGTATAACTCCCTTCTCAGAATTAGCAGGGTCAGATGTCAGAGAATCTACTGTGCCATCCATTCCACTGTTGATAGACTTCGTATTCTCTTCTTCCGTGGATAATGATATACGGATATCATTTTCAGAACTAACTACTTCTTTTCTCACTTCAGATCCATCATCAGACGTGGTATTTACTGGCTGAGGCGTATCAGGTTCTGATACTGAAACATCTTCGTGAGCTTTTGCATTTGCAGAAGTTTGTGGAGAATTGACAACCTCCTCACCAGCATTCACGTGAGATGCAGCTCCTCCTGCAGCCACATGGGACGGAGCTTCTGCCTCATCACTGACAGCACTTGAGTCAGGTTTACGCTCATGCTTCTCAGATTTTCCAGATTTTTTAGAGGATTTTCCTTGGCTTGTACTGCCTTTGGAGTCCTTTTTCTGATCAGTGCCTTTGTCAGCTTTCTTTTGACGAAATTGTTGAAGCTGAAACGAGGTAAAAAAAAAAAAAAAAAAAAGCAATTAAAACATTTCCCATCCAAATGTTTCTCTGTTTGTACTTTGTATGAATCAAGACAAGACAAGTAATCGAGTATAGACTGTGGAGACAAGTCGGGTAGAGTTATGACTTATGCGTCAAATATTGCAAAATAACTTTCAAAAGAGCATGATATCAAGAAACCAGGCTATCAAATTTTCCTCCTAAACTATGAACTTAGACGATAAACACAATTGAACACCTCTCTCTTCTTACTGACATTTTGTGATAATTAAGATAATCTACACAACTTCCAAAGAGATAGGCTTAAGGAAAACGAAGCTAACCTTCTGTCGCCCAGCAGCAAGTGGATCGCTACGATTCTTTTTCTTGTCCATTTTGATTCACTCTGTTCTTGTTCCCACAATGACTATTCGTGGATCAACAACACCAATATTGGATCATCATGACTGACAAAGAATAAAAAAAAGCCAACAAAAACTGAGCTAAGATAACAAAACTTATATGATATCACAGAGCACCGACACAATATAGTGGCTTAAGAATAATGAATAACACAGATCAAAACCCAATTCGCATAAAAAGTAACAAAAACAGACCCAAATTGTGCAGCAACTAAAACAGATATCACAAATATCCAGATTCAATAGTTTTACACACCCCATTGATAATAGGAGACGGAAGCTAAATCCAAACCCATGATCCAAAAGCCGCAATCAAATTATCAAATTCTAGAAAAAAAATTCGATAAATACGCTAAGAAAATCACGAAGCTGAGCTAAAGCATACCCTCGATCCGTCGAAGAGAATACTCAAAGGGAGACTGAAATCAACTTTGAGCGTTAATCTCCTTCCCGTAGAACAAATTGCTTGAAAACACCTATGTTTATGTACGTCGCTTTCTCCTTAGATCTAATAACGCGAATGGCGTTTAGCTGGTGTGTCTCGGTCGTTTGGGCAAAGGGAAAAAAAAAAAAAAAAAAAAAAAAAAAAGACAACCAAAACTGCTAAAGATGAAAACACCACGACGCGATTCAACCTTTACACAGACGTCGATTTCAAGCGAAACGTGAAAAATTCCCAAACACTACTCTTCAAAAGTTAACAACAAGACAGCTCAATTTGGGCCTTAAAAGCCCAATCAAATCGAATTATTTAGATGATTTCTAATCTGTAGGTAATACCAAATGCACCCTTATATTTTTCCATATTTACAACTCAACCGCTCAGCCATCAATAGAGGAGAGAGGACATACAAATTTACTCAAAACTTAAATCGGCAAATGGCAATGAGCTGCATTTGATACTATTAATCATCCGTTTTTTATACATACGATCAAACAATATCTGTAATACCAGTAAGTACAACTATAAATGGGACTAAAGAAGGCTACAAAGCTTACATCCTTATACAAAACACAAGATGTATTACAAGATGTTGTATGTGTATGCTGTATTAAACTTCACGTTTAGGCCGGTTACGTGTTCGTTGAAGCACAGGTTCTTGAATCACATCGTCCAGTGACATGTCACGTTCACCATTCTCCCCATTTTCTGCTCCTTTTATCGCTTGGTTCAACGCTATCTACAGCAATCAAAATGGCACAGTAATGGTATCAGAATTGAGCTCCTTACTAGTAGTAAGTATGTGTTAGCCATTCTTACAAGTCTGCTCAGTAAACAACACTTAAGGCAACCTATATAAGAACGCAATTGTGATTTCTCTTAAATTCTAAGGATGCGATAACGTCAAGAACTATAACAAATTCAAAACTATAAAATCGAATCTGAATTAGATCTTACATCCTCGAGGAAATCTTCGTCGAGCTTATCAGCGATTTTGATTGAAGTGAAGACAGTGGCAGCGATAAGAGTAGCAGGGATGGCGAACGCTAGCAAGTAGCTACTCGTGCTCGGCCCTGCACGCGTCACAACGGAACAGTCTCTGATTCTCCTGGTAAGACTTATTCCCCCGGCTCCTCCTACCCCACCGCCGCAGAAATTGTTCGCCGGCGGTGATAATAGCGGCTGAGAAGAAGAGAAGATTGTTTGTGTGGGTTGCATAGGGATAGAGACGAACACTCTCGCCATTATTTTCTTCTTCTTCTTTTTTTTTTTCTGTTGATTTGGAAGCAAACGATAAGGATAATAATATCGGGTCGGGTATATCAATCCGACCCGATTATAATAATCTGAAAACTTGTCCAGTGGGCTTAATTGTACCAGGCCCATTAAAACTTCTCAGAACTAATGGAACCTTCCATGGTGGCGACATATATTTTATTGTATGGGAGATATGATAGCATCTGGAGCATGTTTTATATCTTTATCGACCAGAATCAAATCTTAGCCAAGTTGTCTAATTTGATTCGAATATTTCTTTATAATAAGTTTCTCTTAATCTATCTAATTGCATATATTTATCACACAAAAGTCAAGCAATATAGATTTTTAAAATTCTCTCTTTCGTGGCCTAATAACTTATTTGGATACTCCATTACAATTGGATGACCTAATCTGTATGTGCTTCGGTTTGGAATTTTTTGGATTCACCCCTTGTATATAAAAAAAAAGGTATATATTTCGTTTTCCAAGACCACCATGTGCTGCAGTGCTGGTTCTTGTTTATTACATTAAAGCAAAATAATTCGACACCCAACGTTTACATCCAAAATATACGTTAAACATTAATAATAGAAACAAACATATCTAGTTGAAGTCCACATTGGATTCCACTCTCTAGTTTTACTTTTTTTCCTTTACATATTCTTCCTTACGACTTTCATATAATGTATGTTTTGTATAAGTAAAGTATGCATACCATTGCCATAATCTACAAGTCTAGAACATGCATGCTATAGAAGACAACCCATATTAAACTGCGAATTATAATTATAAATTATAAAATAAACTAATAGAACTACGTACAGATATATAGTTATTTTTCATTAGTTTTTGTTTTCATTTCATATTTAAATATCTTTAGTTATTTTCTAAAAACTGTCAGCATAAGTATAGTTCTGAAATATCGACAGTAATAACATGATTAGTAAAAAGTTATGAGAATACTGTAAACCAAAACGTAAAGATTAAGGATAAAGAGCCATTTATTTCTCAAATGCGTGTTAAATCCGTGTGTGCTTATCAGCTTATGAATAGCCATTTATGTCAATGTTTATAGAATAAATCCATTATGTTCACATTGACTTCTCATCGATCAGAAAGTTAAAAAAACATTCGGCCCAAACCTTCTCTAAGACAATTGGTTCAATAATTAAAGACAGGTTCCCATTCGAATTGTATGAGACTATCAGTATATTATAGTATAAATCATGATCGAATTTATATCTTTCTTCTTTACCTTCATTAAGAAAATATAATTAAAAAAAAACCTCCACTTAACTTCAATTAGGAATAAAATAATCTAAAAATGCATGTAAAGAACTAGTATAGTGTCAATTAGATACTATTTGACAAGATTTGACAAATAAAATTAGAAAGATAGTAATTACTAATTCGATATATTATTTGCTTATGGCGTATTGGCAAAATTATCTTAAAACCAAAAGCTTTAAATCATAATTAAATTTACTAAACTAGTTTACACGTAAAAACTAAATATAACGCATGTAACTTTATTACTTCAAAATTTGTTATGTAACCAAAAATATTTAAGTCATAATTTATTTGTATTATTAATACTTCAAAAAAATTTATGTACACTTTATTATGAAGCACAAACACTCAAATTATTAATAGTTTAATACGAAGCTTCTAGTATCAATATTCCATCGTATTGTAATGTGTAAATAACAACCCATAATCAATACAATACGTAAGGTTGTTCGTAGAGATACCACATGCAATTTTAACGAACACGTTTCTTCACCTGCTTATTAGAATATATTAAAAACCCAAGAACAACAAAAAATGGGGATGAATAAAATTTTCATTTGTTTGTCAAGGGATGATTTTATTAAACGGAAAAAAAAACATTGCTTTTATTTCATCGTAGTTTATTACAACAGAATTTTCCCGGCATACAGATATACCTAGAATATATTATATATATAGGACCAAAATAAGTTTTTATTTGTTGTTTCATTTCTTACAAATAACTCTATTTGTTATCTGTTCTGATTTTAATTAACCAAGCAAACATTGATCCGGACCGAAAAAAAAAAAAGAGATGATCCAAACAAGATACCATTATACCATAACACATTGACACACATAAAGAAAAGGATGATCATTGAGATTTTTGTAAGCATATATATATATATATAGATAATAGACGTGCACGACAATAATAATACAACTCGATAGGTCGGGTCAACTAACCCCATGTTATAATTTAATCGTTGACAAAAGGAAATTGTTTTAAAATAACAACAACCCATGGTTTCTTCTCCACCCATAGCCATTAACACGTTACACTACACGTTCTAGTACTGTATTTTTTTTTTTTGTCCATAAAGTTAGAGATATTATTAATCCGATGTCCAGATTACTTCCCATAAGATATATTTTGCCAGTTAAAAATAATTAAAAAAAAACAGGCTTTCCCTAATTTATCAATCTGATTTCCTAATGTTTATTTTCCTTAATACATTTTTTTTTTTGTAAGAAACGGGACAGGTACCAATACCAATCAATACATATGAGACATACATAACAAAGTCGACACGTGACAAGAACCTAAAATAGCTGTCTGGAGATTGTTTTTAGGCTCATAAAAATCATAACAATTAGTCAACACTAGCGTCCACAGATCCACCGTTGGATCTATCTTTATAAGAATCTAATGGTTCGTATAAGAGTGAACGGGACCACCCGGTTAACGAGGTGGTCAAATAGCAAAAGAAATGAATAATCTTTTTTTTTTATTTTCAAAATATATAAATAGTACAGTACTACTTAATCTTTTTTTCTTTTCCCCCTCTTTTGTCGTATTTATATTATTAATCGCTGCTGTTCTAGTGGACTTTTAAAAATCTCTTAGTCAAACCATTATTGCTAGTAGTATACTACTAATTACTATGAATTCTTTCACAATATCTCCTAAAGAAAATTAACTAATTAAGGGTTGGCTTGGTTCATAAATCATAATTGTCAAGTGGAAGACTGTTTCTAGAAATAATTAAGTAACTACTGTAGTTAAGAAGTAAAAGTCTTAACACCAAACCCCAAATTAACATGGTCATCACTTTTTATTATATAGGCAACCTATCAAATTAGTTAATTCTGAATCTATAGTTGACAAAACACGAAAAGTCTCATAGAATTTGAAAGAATACAGAAGATTCAAAATGAAACAAACATAAAATATAATAATAATTGAAAATTACAAACAACAAAAAAAAGTCAAATGTACCCATTATTATTTTTTTAAAAAAATCAATCATCCATGTCTCGTTGACAACTCTTCTTCCTTCTGTTGTCCTCAACCAAATTCCAGCTCGTCCTCTTTCTCCTCATTGACAAAAATTGTTACAAAATATAAACAATTCGATTAAGCTAAATTTTGTTTTGTTAAATTTAAGATAATCATGATTAATTTGTGTAATTTTTAGGGTTGAGAGAAAGAAAAAAAAATATATCTTGAATATGAAGGAAACGATAAATTCGGATGCTAAAAGGTAGGGACCCAGTAACATCGAAGTTTGAGGAGACCAAACTTTGATTTAAAAATACTTTTGTTGCTTTATTCCATGGAAATACTCAACTCAATCACAGCCGTTAGATCAAAAACCTTCCCATGGTTTGACTAAAATAAAAAAATCTGACCGGGTCACCTCGTTTTCCCCATATATCACGCCATCATCCCTCTCTCTCTTTTCTCATCCCATCTTCTTCTTCTTCTTCGACGAGAGCAAAAACATTAATACAGTAAGCGGAAAGAAAGAAAAGATCATCATGGCCGTCGATCTAATGCGTTTCCCTAAGATTGACGATCAAACGGCTATCCAAGAAGCTGCATCACAAGGTTTACAAAGTATGGAGCATCTGATCCGTATCCTCTCTAACCGTCCCGAACAACAACGCAACGTTGACTGCTCCGAGATCACTGATTTCACCGTTTCTAAATTCAAAACCGTTATTTCTCTTCTTAACCGTACCGGTCACGCTCGGTTTAGACGTGGACCGGTTCGCTCATCCTCCGCGGTCGTATCTCCTCCTCCTCCTCCAGTTCCTCAGGTCGTTAAACCTGCTCCGATTGTTTCTCATCTTCCTCAAACCGTTCCTCCTCAGCCGCCGTCGAGCTTCGTTCATTCGAATCAGCCGAGCGTGACACTCGATTTCTCTAAACCGACCATCTTCGGTTCCAAATCTAAAAGCTCCGAGCTGGAGTTCTCGAAAGAAAACTTCAGCGTCTCTTTAAACTCTTCATACATGTCGTCGGCGATCACCGGCGACGGAAGCGTCTCTAACGGGAAAATCTTCCTCGCCTCTGCTCCGTCGCAGCCTGTTACATCCTCCGGTAAGCCACCTTTGGCTAGTCATCCTTACAGAAAAAGATGCCTCGAGCACGAACACTCCGAGAGTTTCTCCGGCAGAATCTCCGGCTCAGGCCACGGAAAATGCCATTGCAAAAAAAGGTATTGTTATACGTTATACGTTACGTCACGTCACGTCACCCACCTGTCGCTTTAACAAACTACTCAGTGACATTTATTTAATTTCCTAAAATTGAGTTGACTATTAAATCAGTAATAATTCAATTAGGTAAACCGTAAACATTATTCCCGGTTTAGTCATTACTTATTTTAGTTTTTAGCTTGCCGACAATAAACTAGAGACTTGTTTGACCGTGGACTTTTAATTTTATTTGTTACGTTAATTAATATTTTTGTTATTATTTTAATTTTAATGAAGCAGGAAAAACAAGATGAAGAGAACCGTGAGGGTACCGGCGATAAGTGCAAAGATCGCAGATATACCACCGGACGAGTACTCGTGGAGGAAGTACGGACAAAAACCGATCAAAGGCTCACCACACCCACGGTAACTATCCTACATACACCCTTCTATTATTTATTAATCCACCGTTGTTGATATAATTTAGTTTAATTGAGAGATCTAACGGTGTTTATTTTTTGTTATGATTGATCCAGTGGTTACTACAAGTGCAGTACGTTTAGAGGATGTCCAGCTAGGAAACATGTGGAACGAGCGTTAGATGATCCAGCGATGCTTATTGTTACGTACGAAGGAGAGCACCGTCACAACCAATCCGTGGCGATGCATGAGAATATTTCTTCTTCAGGCGTTAATGATTTAGTCTTTGCCTCGGCTTGACTTTTGTAATTTTATTTATTTATTTTTTGAGTACTTTTAGATGGATTGGTTTGTAAATTGTTTTTTTTTTCTTTCTTTTTAACTAAGAAATATTAAAATTAGAGAAACTTAGTCGTGGTTGTTCATGTTTAATACTATTACTATTGTCGATGATTAGCTGATATGGGTATTAGGTAGAGCCGTAGAGGTTATGATATTAATTGCGTACCAAATGAGATAGACTTATGTTCGTCGTTTTCATTTCATTATTCATTCTTTTGTTTTTTCTATTCATACAACTATGAGCTGGTGGCCGTTGGATTGTTTTCAAAAGTTTAGTTGACAAAAAAAAAAGATGAAAGATTACAAAAGTCAATGAATACTTAATGCTGTTAGTTGGGTTTTTTTTTTTGTGTTGGATAATGAATTTGAGTTTTCTAAATAAATGTGAATTCCAAAAGACAAGTTATATGGGTCAACTAAAGTAGTTTTATGCCGTCTGAACTTGGACGAAGTTTACAAGTTTAGTTTGACAATCGTTTTGTATTTTTCTCGTGTTAAAATTACCCTTTGTTCTCACCGACTGACTTATTTTTTTAGAAATGAAATATCATTGTTTGACCATTTCCTATGTTTACATTTCAACATCGACCCATAAGACGAACATTTTGGCACCATGTTATGTATGTTTTTAATGTGACAAAAGTTTCAGTTTCTGGTTAGGAAGGAAAATCCAAGACCATTACTTCTTGTTCAACCAACAAAAAAATAGGATACACAATCAATAACATGTATAGAACGACGACCACACCAAATCATGTGGTACAAAATGAGACGGATGAGAAATGTTATAATGTACTTAATTTGGTCAATTAATAGGAATTCGTTTATTTTCAATTTGGTCGGTGCATTCCTTTGAATGATCAACAAAGTCCAATGAAATGAAAATAAATTATTTACTCCTTTTTATGTGAGCGGAAATATTTGTTTGTATTGATTCACATAACAATTTAACGTTTTCATCCTAAGAAAACGCAAATTTCAGTCAGGAGTATTTAATGTTAAAATCTAATAATTGACTTCTATCTATGATAGATAAGCATACAAACATCTCCCAAATACAGAAACAAAACTCAAAAAAGAAAAAAAAATGGTGAAGGCTTTAGATGTCTCCTTCTGTCTTAGCCGTACATTGACAAGAAGCGAGAAGTTTTAAGTCAGCCCATACATAGACTACATAATACGTCTTCGTACCGGCGTCAACTCCATACGACAACGAGTTCGACGACCCATCTCTTCATGTGGACGTCCACGACTGCAAGCTGCTGAAATACGGAGACAAGTCATGTTCAAAGCATAGGCAAAAGAAGACTGAGACTCATATTTGTGGTCAAAATGTGGAATAAAAAAAAACAGTTTTTTTTTTTTTGTGGTACCAAAGAAACAGATGAACCAACAATATATACATCCTAATCATACATAACAAGTGAATCAACTAAATATAATCTCTTTGCGAATCTAAATCTAATATCGATCTGCATGCTTACGTCTCTTTGCCTCTCGTTCCTCGGGTCGTGCAGTTTGCATCATCCTCCTTGAACGCCCACATCTCAGCGGTGGTACTCGGTTCATTATACTAGAGATGGGTTATAAACGCAGAATACTCAGCATCCTCCTCGGCAGCAAAATAGTCAACACCACTCACAAAAGCATGCATATCGATATTTGATTCGCCATCCTCATTTAGCTTCTCCAATTCAAGACGGTGTAAGAAATCCGCAACAACAAAAGCATCATTGGAAACCTCTAATACTCTGGAATACGCATCAACAGCCGCGTTATACAAACTGAAGTTGCGATCCGTTGGCTCCATAAACTCAAACTCAGGTTTCGTAACCAGTTCCTTCATCAAAGCCGGACAAATACGCACCCCATAACGCGCCACATACAGAGCTGTGAACTTCATAATACCAAGCTGTTTGAGTGTCATCCTGCCCCTATATGCATATGGAAAACTGTACATACGTCTTGGTACATCACCTTGACGCTGAGCAGAACCGGAATTCTCAGTGGAGTCTGCGTATGTGTTAGCTGGCTGATCATCTCTGAGGGGCGCAGAGGTGGTAACATGGTTGCAGAGTAGTCCGAAACTCCCATGTGAGAAAAACAGTCAACAGTCAACACCAACCACAAAAGCATGCAAATCAATCACAGCCGCCTCCACTCCCTCGTCCAGCCTCCTCAACTGAAGAAGGTTAAGAAAATCGTCAAGAACGGTCTTTCTACGAGCATCACTCTCCTTGAGCTTTTTGGAACGCATTAATACCTTGGAATACACATCACAGAGCCCATAGAAAAAATTGTGCCGGCTATCTTCAGGTCTGCAAGAACTCAAACAATGGGTCCGTACGCACTCTCTCCTTTAAAGCGTGCAAAAAGCTGGACCCAACCGAGCCTTGAACTGCGCTGTGAGCTTCATAATAACAATAGTCTTGAGTGTGATACCCATTGTGGGGATTCCAAACATACGGCGTGGGCCTAGTCGAGTAGGAAAACTTATAGAAACATCCATATGTATATATTCATTACTACGACGCTGAAATCCCAATGGAAGCTGCACACGCATATCAGGCTTCATGATCATCATTGAAAGGCGTTGAGGAGGTAGCAACATATCAGAATAAAAATCATTATCTATGTGAGAAAAACAGTCAACACCAAGAACAAAAGCATGCAAATCAATCATAGCCGCCGTCACTCCCTTCTCCAGCATCTCCAACTGAAGAACGTGAAAAAAAGACGAAACAACACGGGTCTGCACATGATCCACATATATTTAATTAATTTTTATTTGTGAAATTTTCTTAATTCTAATCTAGTGTTTGTTAATCAATATGAAATGTGTGTATGATCTAAGGAAATGTGTAAATTAAATAAGTTAATAATTAGATTAGGAAAGTTTATTAATTTCGAATGTAGTGGTCTCTGTTATAAATAATAAATAATCACTGTTTGAATAAAAGATAACAACATTTGAGAGATCAAAAACCTTCTTCTTCTTTTTTTTTTTAACAGAAAGATCGTTTATTGAGTCACGGTTTAGAAGAATAAATCCATAAGTTTTTGGTGTCTATGTCTTCTCATCTCCCACACATCTCATGTGTGTCAACTACAATTTTCGTATCATGTAACATCCATGTTAAATTTTGTAAATCCAAAAATCGTAATCAACAAAAAATAATCTCAACAATATAATCCTAGTCGTCGTATATAGTTAAACTTTGTAAATCCAAAAACCATTTATAAATTCTCATGGAATTAGAACACATATACTGTAATATTAACTAGAATATTTTTCTATATAAAAGTAAATAAATATATGACTTTGAAGTACAAGTGATTTAATTTAGGCTTAAGTCGTAGGTTACCACAACGTTGAAATATGATAAACTACATTAAAAAGTAGACTATCATCACAAAGTCTACTAACATTCAGAAAATGTTTGGCAGAAAAAAAGGTAAAAAGATTCGAATATCTGAACACAATTTTGAAGCATAAATCTCTTGACAGAAAAAGCAAAGATTCAATAGTTAAACAAAAAAAAGGTGTTCTGTAATTAACATTTGATTAATTTCTTCTGTACTAGTTAGCAAGTTTTTTTATTTTAATTTTTTTTTACCAAAGTCGCAAGTGATACCGTGAAACCTTGTGCTCCACTGTCATGCACTTTGGCAGTTTTCGTCGGGCATCGCGAAAAAAATTAAAACTGTCGAAAAACAAAAAAAAGTTTATTTTTTTTTTTCTTTTCATCTGCGTTAATCTCTTTTTTTCTTTTTTCTGGGTATCTCTCTCTTTGGAGAAACTCGCACCGTTTCGATTCTTCCTCCAAACTCTCTCTATTCGCCGCCGGATCAACTCTTCACCGGCGACCCAATTCAGTGGAAAACCTTATCTCGACTCATTCTCTTTCGTTTGAGTGTCTAAGTTAAAAAAGTGACTTCCTTTTCTCGGAATTTTCTGCTCTCTGCTTCTCGTAAATTTTTCAGGGGTTGGTTGTTTGGTTGCTGTGGAAATTAGTGTTCTGGGTTTGTTTCTTTCTGTTTGTGAGTTTTTTTTGGGTTTGGTTTGATTTAGTGTGGTGATAAAGGAGACGAATAAAAGAAAGATACACAAAACAAAAAAAAAAAGGAGGAAAAGTGTTTGATGCAAAACTGTTTTGCATCTGATTCTGAATCGATTTATCTCTAAAGTCTTCATTTTTATTTAGGAATAAAGTTAATAATTGCTTTCACTGTAGTGAGTTTTGTTCTTTGAGGGGGGGTTTCTAGGGTTTTCTATTCTGATTGAATTTGATAATGGCGGAGTCTACTGGGGTGGATCGAGGGATTCAGAGCTTATTAGCTGCAAGGAAGTCCTTAAAATCGAGTCTTGAGAAATCGAAAGCTATTGGTTTAGCTTTGGGGAAGACTGGTCCTAGGTTTGATGAGATTGAGCAGAGATTGCCTTCTCTTGAAGCTGCTGTGAGGCCTATACGTGCTGATAGAGAAGCTCTTGGTGATGTTGGGGGTAATATTAACCGAGCTGTTGGTCCTGCAGCTGCTGTGCTTAAGGTGTTTGATGCTGTTCATGGACTTGAGAAGTCTTTGTTATCAGATCCTAGGAGTGATCTTTCTGGTTATTTAGCTGTTTTGAAGCGGTTAGAGGAAGCTTTGAAGTTTCTTGGGGAGAATTGTGGGTTAGCTATCCAGTGGTTGGAAGATATAGTTGAGTATTTGGGAGATCATAAAGTTGCTGATGAGAAGTATCTTTTGAATTTGAAGAAATCTTTAAAAGGGCTTAGGGAATTTCATAATGATGTTGAAGGAGTAGGAGGAGGAGGAGAGAAAGAGATATCTCAACTGCGTCTTGATGGTGGGCTTAGGGATGCTGCTTTAGATAAGCTGGAAAGCGAGTTCAGAAGGCTCTTGAAGGATAACAGTGTACCACTTCCAATGGCGTCTCCGTCTTCACTCGGCGATCAGGCTTGCATTGCACCGTCTCAGTTGCCTGTAACTGTGATTCATAAACTGCAAGCCATTCTTGGGAGACTCAGAGCTAATAACAGACTCGACAAGTGCATTTCAATATACGTTGAAGTGAGGAGCTCGAATGTTAGAGCTAGTCTTCAAGCACTTGACTTAGATTATCTAGATATCTCGGTTTCTGAGTTCAATGATGTGCAGAGCATAGAAGGGTATATAGCTCAGTGGGGGAATCATTTGGAGTTTGCGGTTAAGCATCTGTTTGAAGCAGAGTTCAAGCTTTGCAACGATGTCTTTGAAAGACTCGGTCTGAATGTGTGGATGGATTGTTTTTCCAAGATTGCTGCTCAGGCCGGTATGCTCGCGTTTCTTCAGTTTGGGAAAACTGTGACTGATAGCAAGAAAGATCCAATCAAGCTTCTGAAGCTGTTAGATATTTTTACTTCGTTGAACAAACTAAGAGCAGATTTCAACCGTCTCTTTGGTGGAGCAGCTTGTATTGAGATCCAAAACTTCACAAGGGATCTCATCAAAAGGATAATCGATGGCGCGGCTGAAATCTTCTGGGAGCTTCTGGTTCAGGTAGAGATTCAGAAACAGACCCCACCTCCTAGCGACGGTGGTGTGCCTAGATTAGTCAGTTTTGTTACTGATTATTGCAATAAACTTATTGGAGATAAGTACAAGTCAACACTAACTCAGGTTCTGCTCATACATAAGAGCTGGAGATCAGAAAGGTTCCAAGATAATCAGCTTATGGTTGAGGTTCTAAGAATAATCAAAGCCATTGAGCAGAATCTGGATGTATGGATGAAAGCATATCCAGATCAAACGCTTGCTCATTTCTTCGGTATGAATAATCACTGGCATCTATACAAGAACTTAAAGGGTACAAAAATTGGGGATCATTTAGGAGATTCATGGCTGAAAGAACATGACCAGTACAAAGAGTATTACGCTACTGTATTCCTTAGAGACAGTTGGGGTAAGCTTCCAAGCCACTTGAGCCGAGAAGGACTTATACTTTTCTCGGGTGGACATGCCACGGCTCGTGATCTTGTCAAGAAGAGATTGAAAGCATTCAATGATGCGTTTGATGAGATGTATAAGAAGCAAGTCACATGGGTCTTACCGGAAAAAGATTTGAGGGATAGAGTTTGCCAGCAGATAGTTCAGGCTATTGTGCCGGTCTACAGAAGCTATATGCAAAACTATGGGCCACTGGTTGAGAAAGACGCGAGTTCAAGCAAGTATGTGAGATACACAGTTGTAGCTTTGGAGAAGATACTCAGTTCTCTTTACATGCCCAAGCCCATGAGATATGGAAGCTTCAAAGGAACACCGCCAAGTGAGAAACACAAGAACGATGTTGACCTTAGGCGTACTACTTCCGCGGTTGTCTGATTGTAGCCATGTTCTGTTCACACCTCGAATGTTGTATTAAATATGTCCACATTGGTCTGATCTTCATCTCCTGGAAGCAGAGGTATTGTTGTTATACGTATATAAATACTGTCAGTCAGGTATAGGTTTTAGTCATTGGTCAAGTCCCTTTAGTTCAGTTTATCTTATAAGACTTCATGTTAGGGACCAAGCGGGTTAGATTATTCTATTTAATATGTTAACCAGAAGAACAGGATCATAAAAATGTGGAAATCATTTCCCTTTAAATCTACTTGTTCTCAATGTTCTGCCTTGTGTTACATTTGTAACTTTTATTATTTTTAAGACAATAACAGAAAATGCAGGGAAACCAGTTTTTTTCTTTCTTTCTTCAGTCTCTATTGATAGGTTTATTACTTGATTCTCGATTTGGTTTACGATTTAGGAGAGAAGTCAAAATCCTAACTCGAAATCTGATTTTCTGAATCAAAATGGCTACATAAATTACAGTAACGAAAGCTAAAGACCAAAAGGAAAAGTATTTGTATACACAATTTGACCATATATGTATCGCTATTAACTCTGTACATATTTCTCAGTGTCCTTTTTTTATTATTTGGATTCTGCAACTTTAAACAACTCTCGCCACTGCTGCGGATCACTTCCTGGACCATCCCCCTGAGACAAGTATCCTCAAACATATCAAAACAACCAATCTTTGAAACATATTCAACCATCAACTAAAGCTTTCATTCCTTAAGACATGTTTCTTGATAAGACTACATTCCACCCATTTTCAGTTTATTCGATTATTCCACACAGGGCTTTCAAGCAAAACTGTAGATGATACCTTAACTGAATTAATCTCATAAGCTTTGCCTTGCGTGAATTCAATATCAAGTGCCTGTATGCAAGCTTCAGCCACCACAAGTCTGCTTACCTCTCCAACAAGTTTGTCTCCTGTTATAAACCACCCTCAGACTTCTTCATTTTGTTTGTTTGTTTGTCTCAAGCATTTAAAGCAGGCAATCTAAGCAACCAAGTATCTCGTAAAGAGCGTACCTTGACCAATAACAACTGCACGACGTTCACCGGCTGTAGCTTTGAGCAAAGTATTCAGATCATAAGATGTGTATGGTCCATCAGTCAATCTGCCGGGTCTGGTAGAAGGACATCATGATGTAGTAAATCAGTAAACCAGCATTTTGGAGTATTATCTGAAAATTGAGCAGACTCTTTTGTTCCAAACCTGATAATGGTGAATGGAAGACCAGAGTCACGAAGAAAATCTTCCCCCATCTTCTTGTACTTAAGAACTCCAAAAAGGTTCATGATGCTGCAAACAAAACATACATTTGAAATACAATGACACACAGAGACCATCAGATAAAGAAAATTCACAAGAATTTGGTATATCACACTCAGTACAGTCAAATGCTTATTCAAAATTACAATTTGCCATGGCGTAATAAAAGCAATTAGCATAGATCCCCTTGTCTCACCTCCAGGGAAGCTCATTAGACTTGGTCACACCTACGGATGAAACCAAAACAACTCTCTTCACTGATGAGGGCAATGCTGAAATGAGATTCTTCACACCTTCCCAGTCTTTTTGAACACAAAAGAACCACATAGTCCCCAAAAAGGGATAAGTAATCATGTCATATAAGAGAGAAACCCTTTGTTTCATTTCATTTGATTACATAACAAGACATCGAAATGATCCTATTTGTTTTGACTTGGAAAGAAATGTTGTTTCTCACCTACTCTCTCAGGTGTGTTATCTTCACTCCACCTCTTAGAAGGAAAAGCAGTAGTTCCAGTGCAACAAATCACATGTGTCACACCCTACACAAATCATTTCAAATCAAATGCAGAACAAGTGAAACTCCTCCCAAACATAACAGGAGCAATAAGACAAACCTCAAACATAGATGGATCAAGATCCTCAGCATTCCTAGTATCCCCTTTAACTACCTATAACAAACATGGTTTTAAACTTGTTATAAGGTTGAAATAAAGAAGTAGTGAATCCTAAATGCTGATAAAGTCCGAACCTGCAAGGAATTTTCATCTTGTATACCAAATAACTTGGTTGCTTTCTCAAGATCACGCAGTAATAACCTTGATCTAATATTCCTCTTGAGCAATGAAGCTACCACAAGTTGCCCTGATACCCAAAAAGGAGAAAACTTTAAACAATTGCCATCATATTACTAGACCCAATTGTGAGAAATTCATAATCCCAATTCGAAAAATCGAAGCTTTTAAGTAGATGAGATGGATGGTTCGTACCTACACCACCAGTGCCGCCGACGACAAGGACAAGCTTTGAAGAGGAGGAAGTTAAATCCGAAGTATCGACGGCTTCTTCTGTAAGAGCTTGGATTGACGTAGACGACGAAGACAAAGATGCTTCATTTCTAACCAGAAAGAAAGAAGTAAAGGTCGAAGAAGAAGAAGATGTGAGTGGCAGTGGCAGGGATGTAAATAGAGGGATTCTGGTAGGGGGTTTAGTAGTGGAAAGAGGGAAGTACGAGAGAGGAGCGAAGCTGAGAATGGTAGTAGCCATATGAATGAATGGTCGACGACGGTCACGGCAAGCGAGCGAGCGAGCGAGAGAGAGAGAAAGATATAATTTTAATTTTAATAGCCATAATTAATTTGTTCATCAAAATTGAAAAAAACAAAAAAAAAAACAACAACGTGAAAAGTTTGACAATTCGATTAATTAAATTATTATCTCCTATCGCCGCAAGATGATTAATTTGTTCTACTTCTCTTATTGAGACTGACCGGTTAATCGGTTTGCATCATTCACCCATCAGTATCCTCCTTCTTGCACAGCTCATCTTCTTGCAGAGAGCGTCATTTAAGCTTGTTCTTCTCCTTTGTATCTCGTCATCAATCTTTGCCCTGAGATGAGTATCTTCTGTGGAACTCTTGCGCTAAAAGCAAAGTCTCATCGGTTTTGCTTGGATATATTTAGCTTTGACGACAGACAAGGTCTCATCAGCTTCAGTAATCTCTTCAGATGAGTCATCATCCATCTGTCTATTTCCTCTGTTTTCAGCTGCAAGGGTTTCCTTGGGGCTGAAGACACCGGAAATCGCACAAGTCGATCTTCTTAACCGGAAAAACCATCCTGCAGGTTCTGATCAAATGTCTCCTCCATATAGATCCGACGAGTTGTGGAGTATTTTGAATTGAAGTCGGAGTGAACTTTCAGGAACGTGGGTGGTGGACTGGACTACGAATCCTCCTAGTCCACTCAACTCCTAGTGGGTAAGTTTTTTAGTTGGTTGGTTTTGAATTTTGAGGCTTAGCCCAAATAATAGGCTATATTGGTTACAGACCACTATTGAAAATAGTAAAAAACTATACAACACCAAATTCCTAAATTGCCCAATTATACTAAACTATAGTAGACATGACATGCATGATAGGTGAATTGTGAAGCAATGCACAACAAAGAAGAAGGAAATATCACTTGCTTGGTGATCTCATCCAATATGTGTTACTTAATATGAAGAGTCCATATAAATAGCCTTCTTAATTCACGATGAGACAAGCAATTTAGAGAGAGCGAGGTATAATAATAATAATAATAATAATCTCATTTAGTAATTTACCGAATGTTATGTCATAGTAATCTCTCATAATAGGAAAGTGGGAAGACAATTAGACAGAGACAAAAGATAGGAACCAACCAAGTGTCAGATAATCTTCTAGACAGAGAGAGACAAAAGAAATCATCAACAAGGTGTCAATATATATAATGTCGTCATAAAAGGAAAGAGAGATAGACGTAGAGTGATATACACATAGGAGCATTCTTCCTAGGCAGTGTCTCTGTAGCTCCTCATGCATGCATCGATCATCTAAAGTGGAAACCAGAACAGAAAAAGAAAACATTATTAGAGACAAAAAGAGCAAGAAGAAGATTATTACACATGAAAATGTGTTGAGAAGATATGTCATGATGAGTACCTAATCAATCACTTTAAGAAGATCAAATGCTCGAGATGATCGGTGTGGAGGAGGGCGCGAGGATGATGATCATCTCGAACAGCCATGCCAGGAGGAACATCCGCCACCAAAGTTCTGAGAGAACCGGTGGAAGGGTTGTAGTAGTGGATTTCGTTATGCGTCGTCTTCAAATACCTGCTCACCAAGACAATCTCACCATCATTGGTGATGCCCCGTTTTTCACATTGTTTCAGCTTTCTGCGAGTATCAGGATCAAGCACAAAGCCGATACGAGTCCAAAGCTTCCCTGCCTCATCGTCAAGAGTATACAAACAGCGGTCGTAGGCATTCTCCATGAGGCGGGAAGTAAGGGCGAGCTTGCCGTTGTAGATAAACAAGACGTTCATGACGACTTTAGAATCGAGCGCAGATGGGGAGATGACTTTCTCAAAAGTCCCAGAAGAAAGATGAAACCTCACAAGCTGGGTGCCGCAAACTGAAGCAAGATACAGACAGCCACCAAGATAAGCACTGCTAGGATCAAATCCAAACCAGGGTATACCTTTACGTTTTGGTGGCCGTGGCAACATCCTCCACTCAGAATCCTCGAGACCGATGATTCTGCCGTCAAAATATCCATCTGGATGACGCTGAAAACGGAGGCACATGAATCCATCGGAAACAGGATCATAGAGTAAGACAGTTCTTCCGAAAGCCCTTCTGTTTGCCCATAAGCCACCGCCCTTAACAACAGGAGGGTCTGCATCAGGAAGGAGCTTACTTTCCCTAGTGCTAGGATTGTGTATGACAACACTATGCTCGTTCTCAACAATGACCAAACCATGGACGGATTCAACCAGAGGAAACTGGATCGGTCGAGACATGGGGTCGACTCCATCTCCAAGTCTGGAGCTCAAACGCTGAAAGTAGGTGAAGCAGAGGTCATCAGGTAGCGCCAAATCGCCCAGTGCTTCAAGGGAAAAGCTAGCCCCAGCTACTTCCGTGGCTGGGGGTGACGTAAGGAAGCTCAGAATCCGATCTACGCGGTTGCAGAGAGTGAATAGGAGCCGGGGAACAGAGGAGGGCCTAAATCTTCGATCGCAGATGGTGGATTCCCACAGCTTGCACGCCAAGCGGAATCTCACCAGCGTCTTCAGAGGTAACCTGGACAGGATCTCCGTCGTAATCGGGAAAGGGATGACGTAATGGGTATCCATGGCGGCCATGAGAGAGACAGTGAAGCAGATCGCAAAAAAAAAAAAAAACTAGGGTTTCTTTCTTCAGCCGGATGGTGAAACTGAAAAGAGAAAGAGTAAGAGATTCTTCAGTTCAGGTGGCGTGAGAGAGTGAGAGTGAGAGTGACCGACCCCTCGGGATGGATTTGTTTGTTTCGGGCTAGGCCCGTTGGGCTTTAACTTGTACAGTCCAACTCTCTCTCCTTTTAGTCTTATTTAAAACCAGAACCGGAAAACCAAAGACTACTGTATAGACTATTAAATCCTAAACCGTAAAAATCAAATTCCAAACCGATCTGGTACAGTGAGAGGAACTAAACCCAAATAAATCAAAAAGCCTCTCTCTCCTTTAATTTTATTTTTTATTTTTGTATAACTAAACCTAAAAAGGGTTCTTTTGCCTCTGTCCCAACCAAAACCTCCGGTTATGGCCGGATCTATAGGTCGCACGCCGGAATCCTTGAAGGCGTCTGGCCGGAGCTCCGAGAACCTCAGCCTTCCTATGCTTCAGGGTCAAATCAAGCGTGACCCGGAGGGTTACGAAACGGAGATCCATTTGATTTACAAACAGTTCAAAGCCTCCGTCGACCTCTTTCAGCAACAGGCGGCGCTCACTTTCTCCTCCGCCAGCTCCGACACTTCCGTTGCGAAGGACCTCGGCGACCGAGCCATGTTTCTGGCTCATGTCACTCCATTTTACCCGAAGCTACTCGCCCCATTTCCAGCCCAATTGACTGATTTACTCCGTACCTCATGCCTGGCAATGCCGTCGGGACTTCGGAACCATGTTGCGCAAGCTCTGATTCTTCTTATGAATCGAAAGGTATGTTTTCTTTCTGAACCGCTCGTAATTGAAAGGTATGGTTTTTGTTTTGTTTTGTCTTCTTACTGTTATCTTTCTTTCTTTTTGGTGTGTGTTAAAAGAGTCTCCTCATCGAGGATTTGCTGGCCCTGTTTCTGGACATTCAGACTCTTGGTGACAAAAACTTGCGGAAGCTTGCTTTCTCTCACATTGTTCAAACCATTCGTAAGATGAGTATCACTGATCCAAGGCACAAATCACTTCAGAAGATTGTGGTCTCTGTGTTGGAGGTAGGTTAATTCTTTTTTTCTTTTCCCTTTTGCATGAGATTTTGGTCAAGTAGATAAAATATTATACACTTAATTTTTTATTATTGTTTTTTTTTTTTTTTTTGGTAGCAAGAAGACGAAACCAAGGCTAAGAGAGCACTTGTTACCCTTTGTGAGCTTCACAAGAGAAAGGTCTGGTTTGGTGATAAACATGAGAGAGTAGCAATTGCCATTTGTGAAGCGTGCTTTCATACTTCACCTAGGTATATGATCTCTTTCTTTCTTTCTTTCACTAACTGTGGAATACTTTGACTTGATTTGGTTGGTCAAAATTACTAACTTAACATCATGTTCAGGATCATGACATCTTCCCTTCGGTTTCTTCTTGACTACGACAACATTGACGATGGTGATGATAGTGATGCTTCTAGCAGCGATGACGAGGATCCAAAGCAAGCATCTCAGGTTGTTATTAGCAGACAGGCTGTTTACAAGGTATGCAACATTGTACATTTGGATTTTATTTATTAGAGAGTATGATGATGACTTTTACTAGTTGTTGTTGATGGAATTTTCTACCTTCCATTATCATTTTTTTCATCACCAAAAATATTGTTGGCCCTCGTTTATGTGATACTATCGAGCATTTGTCTCTTCCGAAACTTTTTCTTCTTTTTGGTTTGTTTGTATTTGACTTAATTTTCCCTTGTTGGATGACTTGTAGGCGAACAACAAAGGTACATCTTCTAGCAAGAAGAAAAAGCAAGCAAAACTGCAACGCGCTATGCGAAATATCAAAAAAAAGCAGCGTGCCTCGTCTGTGAACACCACCTCAACTTATTCACCTCTTAACCATCTAAATGATGCACAGGTTCATCTCCTAGCTTCTTTTCTTTTTTCTTTTTCCTGTGTCATATGCTCCAGGGAATGTAATTACCACTGTATGGAGGAGTGGCTATGATTCAATGTTTTTCTTCTTTTACAGAATTTTGCAGAGAGGTTGCTTTCCCGTCTTCAGACTGGCAAGAGCATTGGAAACACTAATGAACGGTTTCAGGTAACTAATTTTATTTTCACTCGCTTCATCCATTCTATAGAAACATACTTTATGTAGCTAACTCTCTTTTTATTCAATTAATTTTGCAGACCAGGTTGATGATGATGAAAGTTATTGCACGAACAATTGGTCTTCACAAGTTGCATCTGTTAAGCTTTTATACTTATCTTCAAAACTATGCTAAGGTAAGATTTCCCTACTGCCCCTTCACTTTTTTTTGTTTTGTTCAGATTTAATTAAATTTGGGATGCTCTTTAATGCAGCAAGGTGAAAAGGACGTTACACAAATACTTGCAGCAGCAGTTCAGGCTTGCCATGATGGAGTATAGAAGAAACACTTCCACTTTAAAACATCATAGCTTTTTTCTCATTCGTCAATCCTTCCAATAATTTTATCTCGGGCAGGTACCTTCCAATGCCGTGGAGCCACTCTTCAAGCAAATAGTAAATCAGTTTTTACACGACCGTTCACGTCCTGAGGTGTGATTTCATGTTTTTTTTTTTCACCTCAATTGACTCTTAACTACAAAGCTTATTCTATCATTCACAATATACTCTTCTTTTTAATTCATTGTTTTCATTTATGCAACCAGGCTATTGCTGTCGGACTCAATGTGGTACGAGAAATGTGCCTTCGGATTCACGAGGTAACTAGTTCTTAACTCTGGTTTAATATTCTGATATATATATAAATGTAGTTATACAGCACCAAATCCTCTTTTTTTTTTTTTTTTTTACTTTCTGATTTGTCTTTTTGCTTCTTCTATATAAATATTGTCTCCTATACTTCAGTTGATGACAGAAGAGTTGCTGCAAGATTTTGCTCTGTACAGAAAGGACCATGCCCATGATAAAGCCATCTCAGCAGCATCTCGTTCCCTCATAGCATTGTTCAGAGAGGTAAGCTGAAGCATTTTGACTTGTTAATTGGAACAAAACAATCGATGTATGTATGTGATTAACCAAAAAAAAACACATTTTGTAAATTCAGATCAACCCTTCGCTTCTAGTCAAAAAAGACCGTGGCCGTCCTGGAGGTCCCATTGCCAGACCTAAACAATATGGAGAAGTTACTGTCTTCAGCAATGTTCCCAATGTTGAGTTATTGCAAGAAAGCGATAATGAGGAAGACGATGATGATGTGGCGTTGCCTGCCAGTGATGATGATATCGAACAGGAGCTGACACCTGATGAATGTGGAACTGAGGACGAGGCTGAAGAAGATTCTGATGACGCTGATGATATGAATAACAGTGAAGATGATAGTGATATGGATGCTCTGGTCAGTGGTGATGAAGAGGAAGAGAAGAGTGACAGCGATGAAGCCGAGACTGGTTCAGAAGAAGCTTCTGATTCTTCTGTGGAGGGTAGTGGAAACAAAGAGAGGGCAAAGGGGAAGAAAAGGAAGATAGTAGATTTTGATGCGAGTCTTCTCGCTGCTGATACTAGCCTACGAGCACTAAAGAGATGCGCAGAAGCAAAGAGATCTTCTGCTGAAAGTGATGGCATACTTTCGAATGAGGACTTCCGAAAAATCAAAGAACTTCAGGTATAATATGTATATGCAAAAGAGAGAAGCTTTTTTTTTCCTCTGTTTGGTAGAAGTCCAACGTTATTGATATCTTTGTGTCACATACAGGCAAAGAAGGATGTAAAACTTGCGTTGGCTAGAAAAGGATTCAAAGTTCCGGATTCTGATCGGCTAAGTAAGAAGCTGGTCGATCCAGCCAAACTTGAAGTAAGCTGTTACTATGAGAAGCTCCATTTTAGAATTTTTGGCACACTCGGGTGAGAGTCGATGTTAACTGGATTTTTTTTTACTCTTTCCCACAGGCTCACATAAGGCATAAACTGACAAAAGAAGAAAGGCTGGAACTAGTTAAAGCGGGTAGGGAGGACAGAGGGAAATACCAATCCAAGACTGCCATCAAGCAGAAGAAGGTATCTGTTCTTGTGTCCGTTCTATACAAAAAGAAATTGGTTATTTACAACCAGCCGTAGAATATGTTTTTTTTTGTTTGATGATCCGATAATAATTAATAATGGTGTGCGAATTGAAAACGCAGACCGGAGGATCGAGCAATAGACAGAAGGAGCACAAGAAGAATATGCCTCTCGCTGCTATAAGATCAAAGGCTGTGAAATCTAAGCGAGCCAAGAAAATGAAGTCTAGCCTCAGCGGTAGCCAGTTCAGAGGAAGGAAAGCTTGGAAGTGAAGCAAATTGAGCAAAACTATAAATTATTGGTATGTTCAGTGTCTGCAGCATTAATTGTTAACACGAGTGTGGGAAATCAGTTGTACCTTGTAAGAAAAGAAACTAAATATTGTTAAAATGCCGTGTAGATTGTCAAATTAGTTAAAATCTTATCTGGTTTCACTGATACGAAAATTGATTAACTAAAAAAAAAAAAAAAATCGAATTGGATAAGGTTAAAGTGATCTGGTGTGACAACGTCCACCAAAAGTATCGATAAACACCAAAACAGCATCGTGATCTAACGGAGACAGTAACCCCGAAACGTCTGGCATTATTACGTCATCAAAACGTGTCAAACAATCAAAAGTCACCGTTACTTACCGTCCCTTAAAATTACTATATTTAGTGTAGAGAGACTAAAAACTTACTGTCACTCATATACGTATTTATATACGTACTCGTATTTCACGATTTTTATTAGTTTTATAAACCTTTCTTTTCGTTTTTTATTTTAATCTTCTTCTCCTATCGTTGGAGTCTTGTCTCTTCTCTCTATCTTTAAGTTTCTCCGATTGATGAAAGCTGAGCTCGATTGGTCGAGAAGAACTAATTAATTAACATGGAGGTTCTGGTTGGTTCCACGTTTAGGGGTCGCAGCAACGACTCGGCGCAGGATCAGGGTGTACAGGCGGGTCTGTCTAGCCGGATCGGGTTAAGGAGATGTGATAGAACTCCATCGGAGAGTTGGTCGTCGTCGGTTGGAGAAAGCTGCGAAAACGAAGAAGAAGAAGACGACGCCGTTTCGTCATCACGAGGAAGATGGTTTGATTCGTTTACTTCATCCCTTGAAGATTCTCTTCCGATTAAGTATGTTTATTTTTCTTAAAATCATCCTTTTTTTATTACCTTTTTTATCTGCCGGTAAAAAAAAATGAACAGAGAGAGTAAAAATTAGAATTTACATGTTGAGAGTTTGAGTGTTTATAGTGTGTGGTTTGATTCTTGATGGTTAAAAAGTTTTTGGGTTTTTTTTTCTTTGTGTGGTGTACAGGAGAGGATTGTCAAATCATTACATAGGGAAATCGAAATCGTTTGGGAATTTAATGGAAGCTGAGAGCAATGCGAAAGATATAGAGCAAGTGGAGAGTCCGTTGAACAAGAGGAGGAGATTGCTTATTGCTAATAAGCTAAGGAGAAGATCATCCTCCTCCCTGTCTTCTTCTTTCAGCATCTACTCCAATATAAACCCTAATTCCATGCCATTACTTGCATTGCAAGAATCTGACCTAGAGGATATTCACAATTACAATGATGATGATAATGATGATGACAGTAGTGATGATGATGAAACTAGTAATCTGAAAGAGAAGAGGATGAAGATCACTAACAATAATAATACTAATAGAGATTTTATGGTTCATCATACTAAGAGCTGTTTTAGCTTAACTAGTTTTTAACAATCAACATGATCATCGATAGCATATTTTATTTTCTTTTGTGAAAGAGTAGTTAGAGGAAGTTTCGTTGACAAATAAGTTGGTGGTAGATTTGCAGTAGCCCAAATTATGATATTAATTGTAATAGAATTAGTTTCGCTATCTGTATATTTTTGATACTAGAGTTCTCAACGAAAGTTATAAACATTTGGATCACACTTCTTTCTTGCCCAACATTTTGTAAGCCCATGAGATTGTTTTGTAAGATTAAAAGTCCATAATGAACAAAGAAGTGTGCTGTGACGGCTTCAATAGGAGGATATGTTGAGTGTCGTTTTCCAAAATACTCCTTTTTAACATTTATGTACCATGTTGATGAATAGTATATGTATAATTCAACTTAGGTCTGTACCATATTGAATAATACGTACGCACAATTCAACTTAGGTCTGTACCATGTTTACGTATAATTCAACTTAGGTCTTCTTTTGTTCGTTACTTTAAGTCAAGATATAAGTTGAATATCTTTTTTTTTAATTGAGACCACTGTTGTAATGAAATAATTGTAACACACTTTTCTAAAAACACTAACTACAAATTCAATTACAAAACTTTACGTCGAGAGTGTTTTTTTTTTTCTGTCAAGTATATCCTTCTTTTTTTCTTCAAGTTTTACGTTATAGCTAGCATTAATTGGAGAATGATATTTTCAAACTTCGAAGTTACTTTAGAAATGTATCTAAAGTACCTTTCCTTTTAAGTTTTTGTTTATAAATCGATCATCGCAATTTATAATTCAATTTTTTTGTTATACTTAGTAAAGTTAAAATTTAAGAATGATTCCTAAATGAACGTAAATGTGTGAGTTTTTATTGATGTTTTTCAATACTTTATGAGAAATTATATTAAGAAAACAAAACCAAGAGTTTATCCAATACAGTCTTCATATTTTCAACTCTGATTAACAATCTGGCTTTCAGTATTATCATTGTAATTGTGTTTAAGTGTCGACTTCAAATCAAATATACTACATTGTTTTATTAGAAAGCACTACTTCACCTACTAACATCACGTTTTAAAAACAAGGCTATTTTTTTGTGTCACCGTATCTGTCAAAGAAATAACGAAACAAGCCAACTAACAAAACTTTCAGCCTTGCTATATAAATCACAGCATCACTTACACTGAGTAGAGAGTATACCCCGACAACAAGACTCAAATAGTAAAACAACAACAAAAAATGGATCTCTTCTTGATTATAGCCGGTTTGGTAGCGGGTGCAGCCTTCTTTTTCCTCCGGAGCACCACCAAGAAGTCTCTCCGGCTACCTCCGGGGCCAAAAGGTCTTCCTATAATAGGAAACCTTCACCAGATGGAGAAGTTCAACCCACAACATTTCCTTTTCCGTCTCTCCAAGCTATACGGCCCCATTTTCACTATGAAAATAGGAGGTCGTAGACTAGCCGTCATCTCCTCGGCCGAGCTAGCCAAGGACCTACTCAAGACTCAAGACCTCAACTTCACCGCTCGTCCTCTCTTGAAAGGCCAACAAACCATGTCGTACCAAGGACGTGAGCTCGGTTTCGGACAGTACACCACGTACTACCGCGAGATGAGGAAGATGTGTATGGTGAACCTCTTCAGCCCAAACCGTGTCGCAAGTTTCAGACCCGTTAGAGAAGAAGAGTGTAAACGGATGATGGACAAGATATACAAAGCCGCAGACCATTCAGGCACTGTTGATCTAAGTGAGCTGCTCTTGTCTTTCACCAACTGTGTCGTATGCAGACAAGCTTTTGGGAAGCGTTACAATGAGTACGGCACCGAGATGAAGAGATTCATAAATATCTTGTACGAGACGCAAGCACTATTAGGCACTTTTTTTTTCTCCGACCTTTTCCCTTATTTTGGATTTCTTGACAACCTCACTGGTCTCAGTGCTCGTCTCAAGAAAGCTTTCAAGGAGCTTGATACTTACCTTCAAGAACTCCTCGACGAGACTCTTGACCCTAACCGCCCTAAACCCGAGACAGAGAGTTTCATTGATCTTCTGATGCAGATCTACAAAGACCAACCCTTCTCCACAAAATTCACTCACGAAAATGTCAAGGCCATGATATTGGTTCGTTAACTCTAAAGTCCCTTTTACTGCAATTCTCTAAGTTAGTTAAATATATCAGTAATATTATTAACTCGGGTTGTTTGTGATTTTTATCAGGATATTGTAGTGCCAGGAACTGACACGGCGGCGGCAGTTGTAGTATGGGCCATGACTTACCTTATAAAGTACCCTAAAGCGATGAAAAAAGCTCAAGAGGAAGTGAGGAATGTGATAGGCGACAAAGGATATGTATCGGAAGAAGACATACCTAATCTCCCTTACCTAAAAGCAGTCATCAAGGAGTCTCTTCGGCTGGAACCAGTCATCCCCATTCTTCTACACAGAGAAACTATCGCAGACGCAAAGATCGGTGGCTATGATATTCCGGCAAAGACCATCATCCAGGTGAACGCGTGGGCAGTTTCTCGTGACAAAGCTGCGTGGGGAGAAAACCCTAATGAGTTCATTCCAGAGAGGTTCATGAACGAGCACAAAGGAGTGGAGTTTAAGGGCCAAGATTTTGAGCTCCTACCTTTCGGCTCGGGGCGGAGAATGTGTCCGGCCATGCATCTTGGGGTAGCAATGGTAGAGATACCTTTCGCTAACCTTCTCTACAAATTCGACTGGAGTCTATCTCAAGGGGTTAAACCAGAGGACATAAAGATGGACGTCATGACCGGACTTGCCATGCACAAGAAAGAACACCTTGTTCTTGCACCAACGAAATACATCTGATCTTATATGTATCATTGGGACACATCTGCTTGTAGATCTGTCGTGATCAATGTTTGTTTCTTTAGCAGTGTTTAATTAGTCATGGCTTTCATCGTCCAAGAAAATAAAGATTAGTCATGACTTTTTTTTTCTGGCTCTTTTCTCATTTCCTCCATTACAATTTTTCTTGCTATCATGTTTAAAATCAACGATAATATGACTAGAAATCATGTTGCTAAAGTCCTAGACTGTATGACTATCGGAGTGGAAGTTTCTTTGACAATAATACAGTAAGTAGCGGAGGATTTGACTCAACAGATAGAATACACACACACTGGAGGACTTCCGTAGAAATAGAATACTAGGCTGATCATTCTGTTCTGTCTCTGTCACATGAAAACTAATAAAATAATTTTTAAGTTTGTACATATTCTATATAAAGTAACGACATATTTTTTAAAGTGGAGCAAACCCAGGTAACTTTGAATCTACTATCGTCTATCGATAAGACAATTCTAGAAAATCACGGTTTTTAATCTCCTCAACAAACGACATTATAAAAGAAAGAGCATTACAAAGAAAACAAAATCGTCAAGTACTGTAAGAAAAAACACACTGCCGTATGAGGAAGAATTCATCGGTACCATACCGGAAAATATACCGGTACGGAAGAATGATAACAAATTACTCTTTACATATCCTTAAACGCCTCTCCCTCCATTCAGTAAAACAGATTCAACCAGCAAAAATTTGCTCAAGAGAGAAACGTACGTAGTCTAAAGAGAAACGTACGTAGTTTAGACCTGTTACTCTGCGGGCCACCGTCCCAAGTCTGAGAATCCATCGGTATGGTACCGGAAATTATACCGGATTAAGATGTAAGGATTCAACAATTATGGTTTGATTTGATGGGAAAAAGAGAAGATATAATACTATTAACTAACCTCAGCTACTACCCTTTTGTTTGAGGGTGATTTTGTCACCAAGACTTAGAGCAATTCCTTGCGTCTTGCTCCTTATCCTTATGTACCCACTCAGTGCTCCATCGGTTTGCTTCTCGATACTCACATTCACTAAAGCATCCTCACCAAACACACTTTTTGCATATAAGTTTGCTGCAAGAAATCCGCATTCCCCTTCTATTGCGGATCTGCAATCAGAGAAGCAGAATATTAGTAAGAAGATTACTTCAGTTTATAAGGGAAAAAGACGAATCTGAACTTACGGGGCTGTGAGACACTTCATGTTTGTGGATTTGATAATGTGGTCGAGGAATTCTCTTTCGTTCTGAATCGTGGTGTTCACAGCAACCTGAACATGGAAAACACAAGAAGAACTGGTTATACCAACCAAGAACAAACAGAAAAAATATAAAATTGTCAAAGGTTTCGGTGAATTACCTTGTTTTCCCATTCAAACTCTGCCCACATGGTTCTGAAAGCAACCTCTGAGCAAACAGCAGGGGAGATATAGTCCATGATATCAATGTGTATATCGTTAAGAACCACGACGTTTCGTTCCATTACATTTGATGTCTCATAGACGATGTTCCCGAATATGACTCCGGTCTCTGTGGACGAGACCTTGATGTTTGCTTTTATCTGCATGCTTGTTTCAGGTGCCAAACTATAGTTCTGAGGACGCTCTACAAGTTTCAGATCACCCATGGTTGCTAACTCCAAGCACAGATTTTGAAGGGTTTCCTTTGTACGGTTGATAACAGTAACTTCAAGTGCAATGTCATAATGGTGTACTGTCACATATGCTTCAGCATAGACTGGATCACTGAATCCTGTGAGTTGAAGAATGCGGTTGAGTTTGTTAGCATCGTTCTCGTCCTTGGTGAATTCTCCAGTTGCACGCTTTAGGTCATCTTGTACCTGGTCTTCCAACTCAAGCTGACTCATTCCCTGAAAGATACTTATACTCAGTAATTTCATCTACTAGCCAGCCACTTTCAACTTCCATTATCCCTCTTTAAATGTCAGAAATTGAAAGAAAAAAAAGCGAATTTGAACTCTAAGAGAAAGATACCGAGGTATAAGAACTTAACAGATTGCCAAGGAAGACACACACACAACAAGGAAGGGGGAAGCTTAGAAAGTAATATTACCTTCCGGCTCTTTAGATGGAAGAAGTCAATTAGATCATCAGGCTGAGCATGAGTTGTTTGGGTCTTTGCCTTAAGTTCCTCCATCTCTCTAAGCTGTTTTTCGGAAATCATCTTGACAAAACTCTGACGGCAGGTTTCCAACCATATCCTTTTCATCTCATCATTCCTATGGCAAAGCAATTTTATGCACAAGACAATCCTCTCATATGAATCATTATCAATAGGGTGTGGGGAAACAGGAGATTGCCCAAGTTGCAACATAGAAACCATGATCAGCAAAGCCTGTGATACTGTCGTGTTCACTTCAGTTTTAGAAGACTGAACCTCTTCCAACCTAAGAACAAGTTTAGTCAATGTGCAAGCAACCACTGCTCCTAGGAAAAAATCACCAGTTAGAAGCAGTGCTCTCAAATTTCCAGAAGTCAGCGATCCTTGAACAACGGTAGGTGAGGAAAATGTGGTTTCAGAGGCTGCGCTTTGGGTAGCATAAGTTCCATCAGCAAGAATCACTGGTTTTCTTGAGGACACCATGGCAGAAGAGGTAGGCTGAATCTTCTTTGATGTCTCAGTCGGTTCAGACTCCTCAGAAACAGAGTAAAATGGTAATTCGCCAAGGCATTGTTTAATGGTTGAAATGCCACTCTCAACTTCTGAAAGTGATAGGCAATACTCTCCAATAATCCAGAGAGCACAAGGGCAGACCTTTCCTGCACGGATCTGATAGAACGTGTCCAACAACCTGGTAATGATTGAAACTCTTAACTTGGGATTTGTTTCAATTATCTCTCTAACAAAAACAGCCACGTCAAGAGCAGAAGCCACATTGCTATCGCCCAAGAAATCCATTAGAAGATGGACCACTGTGCTTGCAACTTCAGGGAACTTAACTGCACAAGCATGGATTGCTTGAATAAGCATTTGTCTGTACTCTCCATTCTTCTCAAGCTCTCCACTCTGTGTCTTCACAACTTCTTTCTTCAGCATTTGCACGACCTCATTGATATTATGATGAGTAATCAAGTCAAGGGCAATGTCAAGTGTCTTCCTGCGGATATCAAGGTTTGGGCTTGAGAGTGCTCTAAGAACATCTATTATCAACTCAACCATGATATCTCTGTGCAATGTCTTAAGTTCATTCAACCGATCGAGCAAAATAAGCTTCACATTGTTGTCACTCTGAGAAGAAAGAAGTTTGCAGTAGGTGTCGGCAGCAGCCCTAATAGCAGTAGGGGCAGATGAGAGAGAAACAAGTGTCCCAGCACATTCGTAGATAACTGCAGAAGAAGTGGCACTTAACAGAGAAATAATAATCTTAATATATTTCCCCTTTTCTGATGGTTTAGTCTTGCACACACTTCGAATCAACTCCAGAACCACCATCTGAAGGGACTCATTCCAGTCTGAAACCTTGTCAACATTGCTCAGAAGATAATTCACTGCTCGCTCTTCAGCACAGGTAAAGAGCATTAGAAAAGCATTTCTCTTGGCAGACGGATCTTGTTCTGTTGATAGAACTTTCTCGATCATTTCAGGCGCATCCACGAAGAGTTGCTCGCCTTGTGGAAGCTTATATATCGACATGATGGCCAGAATTGCATTCCTGCGAACAAATGGATGGCGATGCTCCAGATTTTGTAACACCGATGGAGTCAAAGGCTCCACTATTTCAGTCTCCTTCAACCGACAGAGAAACCTCAGCGTCACTCCACGGATGTACTCATTCGGATGCTGAAGGTTATTCCGAAGATTCTGGCAAATCAAAATCATTTCAGGCAACACCTTCCCTTTCGAATCCGTTTTTTCAATCAGCTCCAGGTACAGCAACAGAAGCTTTTGGATTGTGTGGTCCTCAGAAGGCAGCACATATCTTATAATGGTTATGAAAAGCTGAGGAATGGTTTCACCATTCAGCAAAAGCATAACCGCTTTCTTCATGGCATCAACCTTTGCTTCAACATCATTTCCTTCAAGAGCTTCTTTAATCTCATTTGCAACTGCTGGAGTCCCTTTGTCATAGTGCACAAGCAAGGTACTAGATTTGTCCATCTTTTCCGGTGCTGCACAAAATAAAAGTGAAAGAGAAACCGAAGGGAAGTCAACTTCTGAGCTCAAATGAAAAGAAAAATCATGCAAGAACAACACATTGACCCATGTAACATAACAAAGATGGAGAGTTGATAGAGAAAATAGGAACCCAAAGTCATTAGAAACTAAATGCATAACGAGGTATAGATCACAAGTAACAAACAAGATATCCAACATGTTAACATTTAATTGCTGGGGGTCAAGTTTGAATTACTGAGTGTAAGAACCTTATCAGCTTCTTCATCACTGATTGAGTAAGTTCTAAACCACTTGTTTTAACAAAATCCTCATAACTACTCAGCAATAATCTACACCACTCTACTTAAATTTCTTTACAATTGAGTGAAGGATCTCTGCTCTTGAATCAGTGGTTTACGAGCAAACATCATAATACGGCAAATGTCAAGTAATTACCAAAAGATGCAAAAACTGACAAATCTAAATCCTCAGATCCAGCGATACACATCACTTTTGCTACGACTCCAACCAAAACAATCACAACACAAATCATTTACAAACAGTAATAAAGCTTCTGGATCAACTGAAATTCAAAAAAACAAATGCCATCGCAATGCTTAAACTCCTCAGATTTGAGAAAACAAACAATCAAATCTACATAGTCCACAGTCTCAATCAGCTACACAACACATGAAAAAATCGATTTCCTAATGAAATCGGATCAATCTTCAACGAGATCAAAACAAAGAACACCAGAGAATATCGAAACATTGTAGATTTTTACAATATGAAAAAAAAAGAGGGATCGATCTCTATGGAAATCAGAGTTATTTAGTCGCAAGTTTAAGAGAGAGAGAGACGAACCTCAAGGTACGAGATCCAGCGAGAGGAGGAGGAGGAGATCCACGGAGTTGCAAAGGTTAGGATCCACGAGACGATTTGGATCTCGGAGGAAAACAAAAAACTCGCTCGCTCGCACGCACAAAGTGAGAGAGAGATAAAAAAAATGTAATACTACTAATTATATTTATATTGTGTTTATTACTCTCCTCCTCCAAATCCGTTTTATTTTATTTTATTTCATTTCCTTTTTTTTTTGCTGATTTGGAAACAAAGAACGGGATAGAGCGAGTCAACCTCAAAGGCCCAAAAAGGCTGGTTGATAAAAAAAGCCCAGTCAAGTAATTGAGATGTACACTAGTACCCCCTATTTTTTTAAATTGTTTCCAAAAAGTCCCCAAACTTTATAAAGTGAGCTTATTTAGGTAGGATTGATGAGACAACTCCCATTTTACAACATCAGATGGTCCACTAAATTAGTATATTTCGGTGATAGTCAACTAAATTGGTATTTTTCTTGTCTTTGATGTTTTTATATATTTAGTTGGTTAATCAACTGTAAGCCTAATAATTACAAACTTCACAATGTAAATTGACCATGAAGGAATGAATCAGATTTCTTATAATCTGGGCATCTTAAAAATTTGCATCACGTTCTCTAGCACGGCATCTGATCCGCCTTATAAATCTGCATAGTACGTAAACATGTTCTACTTAAAACACCTAATGTATAGTGGTCAAAGTATCTTAACTTATGTTTTAATTTAACTCGATTGAGTTTGTAATACACATAATTGCTAGGAAACGTACGATCACGGCCTCATAGGCCTAGTATACATATACACTAGACTATAGACATTAGACACGTAGTAGTAGTAGATGTAATTCTGTTATTGATCTTGGGTTCAGCTATTTCCAAAAATTTATGACATTTTGGTTAGCAATTGAAGTTTGAAACTATAACTAAGTTTATTTCCCCGGTTTTGCATAATTTATGAATTGGCGTTGATATGATAAAGTTTTTTCTTTACAAACAAGAAAAAAAAAAAAAAAAAACATTCTGTTAAATTTAGCTTCGTATATCTAATACCTTGATAATGTATATTAATTGTTTGAAAAGAATCATTCCCTATACAAAATAATTAATCAAATGTTCCACCGAAATGATTAGCACAATTGTGTTATTGCACATTATTAACATAGAGCATGTGTTTAGATTCTTTAGATGAGATATACGTACAAAAATGAAAGTATAAACAATGGTGCGTGTATATATAAATATGGAGTAGTACTAGATCTATAGGGGTCACAAACAAATCTAATTAACTCATCTTCCCAATGGAACCCAAAACTCTGATATTCCTAATAATCATCACCATAGCCATCACAACTCCACTTCCTTCTCTCTCTTTTCAAATCCCATCCAACAAAACGCCAATACCATCAACACTAACTTCTTCTCAATACAAAACCCTAACCCGCAACACCATTCTTCAGCAGCAGTTTCTCAAGCCACACAACATCTTACGAGCCAAGCTTCGTCTCCGTCCTCTAAAATGGAGCAATAGTCTAGCTCGCTACGCAAACCAGTGGGCTCGAACACGCCGTGGAGATTGCAACCTTATCCACTCCGGGGGACCTTACGGGGAGAATCTCTTCTGGGGAAGCGGAAAAGGGTGGAGACCACAGGACGCGGTGGTTGGGTGGGCATCGGAGAAGAAGTACTACGACCGGAGGACTTACCGGTGCAAGGCAAATGGGGATTGCTTGCATTACACACAACTTGTGTGGAGGAAGAGTACGAGGATTGGGTGTGCAATCAGTTATTGCAAGAGCGGTGACACATTTATCATTTGTAATTATGATCCTCCGGGTAATATTGTTGGACAACCACCCTTTTGAATATTTGTCGAATACTTTATCTTTATTTTATCTTTTTCCAGCTTTATACACTTTTTTCATCTTTGTTTATGTGAAATATTATTTTGATTCCTTAAGTATTTTCTCATTTTGTATGTAAGATAATAATAACGAAACTTGTATCAGTATGATCAAATGCTACTTTTTACCGACAAAGAAGTCAATATGGTTCATCTCTTAATTAGCCCACCGACAGAAGAAAAAATCCAATCCGATCCGAACCGAAAATCCCAACGCCGGCTAGAAGAAACACAATAATGTTTTGGAGTTGCAGTTTTTGTTTGGCCGGTTTAATTGTTGATTGGGTTGAGGATGTTAATTCACCGAAGTCAACTCAATTTCAGACTTTCTCATTCAGGTTTGACTCGGTTCGGTCTATGTTAAGTGTTGATATTGGTTTTTTTTAATAAAAAATCTGAATTGAGAAAGTAGAACCGAACCGTAATTCTCAGGGAAAGTTAATTTGGGCCTGTGAGCTCACGAAACAGAAAAAAGCCCAACACTTAAATCTCAGAAACTGAACCCTAGAGAGGCTCGGATCGCTACATCGACGCCGGTCCTCATCGCCGGCCGAAACTTCGACTCTTTGTTCATAGTCAGATTCATTTCTGTTTCTTCATCTCGTGGCTGGACCATTCAGGTCAGCTTCTCTTTGTTTCCGACTTCTGTTTGTCTTGATTTCACTTGAGATACTAAGATTGATTCCGATCTGATTCGAGCGACGAAGCTATAAGGCGAAATAGCATACCGAACTTTTAATTGCCAAAATTTTCCGGTTTAAATTGAAATCGTTGGCTAAACCGATATTTTTGTTGTCACCTTCAGGTCACATACCAAAAGCACAGAGAGAAACGCATTTGGGGGAAAGAAGAGTGTGATTTTGCGATCTGTGAGGGAGAAATGTCGTTTAGAGGGAAGGAGATGATGAAGAAGCTTGTGAAGAGAGTGGGTGCGGAGAATATCACGCCGGAGCTCAAGGAGAAGCTCAAGGCTTGTGTTCCCGATACAAAAGTCGTCATGGGCAGAGCCAAACGCGGTCTCTACGCCGGCCGTCATATCCAGTACGGCAACCGCATCAGTGAAGACGGTGGAAACAAGTCTGTCTCTTTCTCTCTCTCTCTATCCTTCTCAATCTGTTTATAATGTTATGTATGTATGTGTATTAGCTTGAGATTGGTTGATGAGTTTTGCTAGGAATGCTTTTTGGGTTTTGGTTTCAATTTGGTAGAAGTGAAATCTGAAAACTATTCAATCTTAGATGGTTAGAGATTGTATAGTGTGACTCATTTTTGTTTAGCCCTCTCATTTGTTGCCTTAAGATGGCATTGTTGCTTATATATCATGGCTACTATTCTAAAGATTCTCAATTTTGTGGAACAATGGTGTAGAGATATGTAGGATTCATCTAACCTATGTCTCCTATACTGATTTCTTCTGTATGGTTTGGTAATAACTTTCTTTTTGTTAATCTCAAAGTTGTCACTTTTTGTGGTGTGATTTGAGAACAGGTCAAGAAGATGTTGGAAACCGAATGTCCAGGATAAGAGATTGTTCAGCTACATATTCGACCGTCACATTAAAGTGAAAGTCACCACACATGCTCTCCGCTGCATCGACAAAGCAGGGGGAATAGACGAGTACTTGCTGAAAACACCATACCAAAAGATGGACACGGAGATGGGTCTCTTCTGGAAAACCAAAGTGGAGCAAAAGTATGCAGAGCTAGGTCAAATGGAAGTAGCCTTCTTTACTCCAGAGGATGAAGCCAAGTTCGAGCAAGGATTCAAAGACTTGAATATAGCTAAGAAAGATGCTCGTAGGGAAGCTAGAAGAAGAATGTATGGAAGGAAAGGCGGAGAAGAGAAAGGTGAGGAAGAAGCGTCTATTGAAGGTGTTGTAGGGTCAGAGTCACACCAAGAAGATGATCATGGTTGGTTAGAAGCTAAAGCTTAAGTGCTCATCTCTTTTCTTTCACATGAGTTTCTTCAACGTTTTTGGATTTTCGATGATGTGAGAGGTATGTGGGATGTAGGTTATAGGTTTGATTCCTCCTTACGTACCCCAATAACTCAGGTTTTGACTTTGATCAATGTCGAAAAAGTCTTGTAATAAACGGTTCACAGTTACACCTCTCTGGAATTTGATCTCTATTATTTACTCTTTTTACATACTTGTCCTTTCCTTGGATTATTATTATTAAAGAAAATTTACATTATTCTTTTTATACCATTCAAATAGTACTTACATTAATTCTCTTAGCTTAAGTGTATGTTTTGATAGATGGTAATTTTCGTATTATGCACAAACAAATATCCAATCCATATGGATTGTAACACGTAATGAACATAATTCTTACTAGATAAATCGAACATGTTGCATGCTATCTCACCGGTTGTCAAACGAAGTTCTGAATGATTATCACGTAAATTGTTTTAAATATATTCAATTTATGTGATAATATGAAAATGTTATATTTATTAGTATTAACCATGAAATTTTATTAATTTATAGATGTTTTAATTTATCGATAAATTATTAATTTATAGAAGTTTTTATTTATCGATAAAATAGTAATTCTTAATAGCCCTGAGATATAATCCGAAACCGAACAAACCGATCCGAAAAATCTGATTTAAATCGGATTCGGTTTTTACATTGATTGTAATTCGGATTTCGGTTTTAAACCGATCCGAACCGAAATTCGATCGGTTATCCGCTAAACCGAATACATAATTAATTTCTATAGGTTTAAACATTATATTTCTTTTGGGCTTATATCTGGGCCTCTGTACGAGCCCGTGAGATATTAAAATTTTAATTTTAATCGCTGGAGAGGGGTATCGAAACCGAGAACTGATTATAATTTGAGCTATCTCAACTCTGTGATTATAATTTCCGAGTGAAATATATAATGTTCGGTTTAGCTTCGGATTTTGAAAAAAAATGGAAAACCGATCCGAATCCGAACCGATCCGAAATATACTCGGATTCTAAACGGATTTTATACAGCCCAATCCGAAAAATCCTAAACCCGAATAATCCGATCCGATCCGAACCGAAAATCCAATGCCCATGGCTAATTCTTAACATAGTTTTGAAAATCATTCACATTTTTATATAATTTTCTTAATTTATAATTTTGGTAGGATAAATATGAACAGTTTATTAGATTATCCAAATAAGTAGAATGCAAATTTAAGAATAGGCAAAGAACAACATAGTCATATATATATATATATATTTATATATATTTATGTCATTATTAACTTATGATAGGAGATAGGAGACAAATAACTAGAATCGCCACGAACCTGATTAATCCATCACAAAGCAGTGATTGGATTGCATAGTATGAAGAGAAGTGTTGAATGTGTGTATACCAAAATTCAAAAGAGAGCTCGTACGTAGAGGAAAGGAAGTATCGGTACAGAGAGCTGGGGTCGCTTGGTTCCATAGTTGCCATTCTTACCTTCGTGTGTATACTTTTTCCGTAAACGCCAAGAAAAGAGGGTTTAGACTGCTGGAGAATTCGATCGGGGAGAACAGAACATAAAGACGATGAAAAGGGGGAGGAACAAACAATTTAATCAGAGAAGTAAAGAGAAATTAGGGTTCTGGAAATAAATTGAAGACGATGAATACGAAAGACGTGATACAGAGAAAAATTAAAGTTCATATTATAACAAAAAAAATCTTAAAAAATCGAACAGAAAATATTAACGCTCTTCTATTTCTTTGTTTCAAACTCTTATTATTCTGTTAGCTTTGATTTATCCTCGTCAACACAAAGAACCCAAAGACTCCTCAAACCTTCGGAAAAGGCTCAACAAGAGATGTAATTGACCATCCTTGTCCAAGGAGGCCAAGGGAAGATGGGTCGTGGTGGTGGAGAAGGATGTTGATTTCCTCCACCGATCATTAGGGCTGATCAAATCTAATTGCAAATCCTTGGCCTCCTCTATAGCCTTGTGTTTTTTTTCTAAGTGTATGTTTTGACAGATGGTAATTTTCGTTTTATGCACAAACAAATTATCCAATCCATATGAATTTTAACACGTAATAACTAGATGGGTAATTCTTACTAGAGAAGATAACGTTCATGTTGGTTCCAACAACATAATATTCATATTGAAACTCACAAACCTCCACAGCCACAAGAGAGTTGGTTAAAACGAAGAAACTTTAAACACGTTTGCACCAAAAGTAACTAATTGGATCTCTATCTAATCTTTTGTCTTCTCCCTCTTCAATTAACAAAATATCATGTACGTGATTGCGTGGTCAATCCAGTCCTCTTCTCAAACGAAGTTTGTGGTGGCAAATTGTAATAGAACTAGTATATAAGCAAGTCTGGTTTCATCATCATATTTCATCTCATCAATACAAGCTTAATTATAAACTGTTAGTGTTTTCTCTACTTACATTTTTGTAACCAAACAAGTCATCAATTGTAAGATGGAAGGCAAGTTTGTAGTTTTGAGTGTGCTCTTGATGAGTCTGGTCATGGCGCAAATTCAAGTTGAAGCAAAGATCTGCTGCCCGTCCCAGAAGGCTAGAACTGCCTACACTATCTGCGACTGGACGCCAAAAATCCCTAATTTCTTTTGTTTACAGACCACTAAATGCATAAAAATGGGTAGTTATAATTTATGCCCGAAGGGATTCATTTACAGCAATCTCAAAAGTTCAGGTAAATTGATTTTTTTTTTTTTTTTTCTTTTAGCTAGTGTTTTGTTATGTTATTCGTTAGAAAGATGGATTCATATTTTGATGAAAGCTGCATGGATTTTGATTTGTGACTCAAGGTGATGATGCCAATGAATACTGTAAGTTGGGGTGTGCTTCCTCTGTGTGCAGTGCCATGACTACTCTCAAGAATACGGGTAAATAAACTTCCCAAGACTATTGTTATTGTTGTTGCTGGAAAAAGAGAATAATTAATAAATTCATTCTAATCTTGTTTTGATGACTAGATGCAAGTGAAATTGTGAGTGAAGCAGTTGAAAAATGTACCAATGCATGTTCTATTCTCTGCACAAAGGGTTTTGGGAAGCCTGCACTTGAAACTGCCTAAACGAGTATATCCACCAAGCTAAGACACCATGTCCATGCGATCAAAGTGTTGTTTTCTCTGTTTTCAATAATTGTCAGTAGTCTATATGACAAAAAAGCTAGACTCTTGTGTTAGCTCCTACTATTTCCTGTGTATCTATGTTTACTATTTTCAGTTTGTCTATATGTTGTTAGTTGTGTCGTAGAAGGTTGTGTATCCTTTCTATACTTGTTCTTGTCTAATTAAAAAAAACTATTGTGTCCTTCTTCTTCACTTTCTATTTTCTTTTGTTTTTGTTCTCATATGCATGACTTAAGATACACTGTTAAAGATTAACAGATCTCAAATTCTGAATAAGAAAAGCATTAATTCTTTTCATACACCAAATTAAACACAAAAAATATTTCAGTTGTATGTATGTGTAAATGTTATCAATAATTAAACCAATCCTTTAATTTTTTTTGTTAAAATTGATATACGTTAACTAAAGTTTTATTTGAATCCATCCAAAAAATATTTAAAGAATTTTGTTGCTTTACCATAAAGTCACAAATACAACCTGTTTTTACACAAAAAAAAATTGAAAGAAGAAAAAACACTCAAATACATACAAAATCAAGGATATAAAAGGCTAGTAGAGAGGTTTGTTACTATAATAGAGGACAGATAAGTTAACAACATTATCCTTAAGTCGTGCATCATCATCATCATCATCACAAAATAAAATATACTTAGAAGAAGAAGAAGAAGAAGGGGTCTTCTTCCAATTCTCTCATGCTAAAATGTTGTAATCTTCTGACAAAAAAAAAAGAAAAGAAAGATTTTGGTTACAATAACTTTTGTTTACCAACACTTATGATTTAGTTCTCTACCACCGTGTAGGATTTATCCTCGTCAACACAAAGTGTAGGAATGTGTGTTACAATATACATAGTCATGTACATAAGAGTTTGCTCACTATATAATTACATATTAGGTACTAACCCGCGGTAGACCGCAGGCTGAACATTTTATTTTAGAAAAATCTGAAAAAATAACTTATTAATTAAAACTTTGTAGATGAATAATCTAATATAAAAATTAATTTATTAATTAGAATTTACAAGACCAAACTTAGCAAATTGAATTACACAGATCACAATTCCATCCTCGGTTTGTTGGCAAGCTGTGTGAACCATTTCAGCAAAGTTGTCCCATAGTGTAATGGGCATTAGATTATCACTGATCACAAAAATATGTTAGCAGTTAAATGTAAAATCATTAACTGTACTTATATTTTGTTTAGTAAAATATAAAGGACATAAATAAAGCAAAACCTATTTTTCGTCCCTCAATTGAAACTCAATCTTATTTTTAATTGAGTTTGCAGCATTAACGACTTGTAGTTCTCCATGATGAACCACCTGACCGACGACATCTAAGAAATTAAAAAACATACGTAAATAGTTAAGAAGTAAATAAATAAACAAAGATATGAATTTAGTAGGTTATACTCACCAACTAACATATTTGTGGATGTATCTTATGAGATTTTTTTGTTAATTGAAGAAAGATTTTGTTAAGAGAATTTTTTTTTGATTTCGATATTTTGGTTTATGTATTTAATTTAGATGTAACACCGTGATTTTGGTGGATTAATATAGTGGGATTTTTAATTTTCAATAATTACTATTTACTAATTATCTTTTATAGCCTCAACAGTTTTAGCCTTTATTTAATAATTTCTAATGGCAATTACATGTAATATTTTACATTTTTTAAGGTTATTTTTAATTGTGTACTTCTCAATTAATATAGTAGGATATATCCTTATTCTATGTCTCTTCCTTACATGCCCCCTCAAGATGGAGGCAGTTGCTTGACTCCAATCTTGCTATTGAGTTCAGCGGACCCTGGAGTGGTTTGGTTAGTGCATCTGCAAGCTGATAAGCCGTGGTGACATGAGTGACTTGAAGTATTCCGGATTGTATATGTTCTCTAACAAAGTGATAGTCGAGTGCTACATGTTTCATTCTCGAATGAAACACTGGGTTGGCACATAAATAGGTGGCTCCGACATTTTCACAATATATAACTGGAGCAGTTGGGAGGATGACACCCATTTCTGTGAGCAAAGAACAAATCCACCGGAGTTTAGATGCCGTGTTAGCGACAGCACGGTATTCCGCCTCGGTGGAGGAACGAGAGATACTGCGTTGCTTCTTTGAGGACCATGAGATATGATTCCCACCGAGATACACAATATATGCATTGGTTGACCGATACGTGCCTTTATCACAACCCCAATCTGCATAAGAGAAAGTGTGTATGGATAGCGGTGCATCACGGCGAAGGAATATGCCAAGAGATCTAGTGCCCACAAGATATCGGAGAACACGTTTTGCGGCCTGCCAGTGGTCAGTCATCGGCGTTTGCATGAATTGGGACAAGCGGTTCACCGCAAAGGCAATATCAGGCCTGGTGAAGGATAAATATTGAAGACTCCCGATGACCATGCAATATTGAGAAGCATCGGCAAGAGGTGTGCCCGTGTTGACGTGTAACGACTTTTGAATCATCGGAGTCAGTACTGGATTAGCATTCTGCATGTTTGTTTTGGCCAAGAGGTTCGTGATATACTTGCGCTGCATCAAGTGAAGACCGTTGTTGGTTCGAGTGGCCTCAATCCCCAAGAAGTTGCGTAAGGGTCCAAGATCCTTAAGAGAAAAACGAGCTGCAAGTGACTTGTTAAACGCATCAACCAGTAATTTTTCCCCAGCTATGATAATGTCATCTACGTACACAAGGACATAAATAGAATGACCAGCATGATGACATATGAAGAGGGATGTGTCGGCAAGAGAAGCTTTAAAACCGGATTGAAGGAGAAAGGTTCAAAGTTCTTGATACCACGCTCGTGGAGCCTGCTTGAGACCGTAGAGTGCCTTGCGTAAGCGGCACACATGATGAGGTCGGTCTTTATCAACGAACCCCGAAGGCTGAGTAACATATACCTCATCATGAAGCGTTCCTTGAAGAAACACATTGTTAATATCAACCTGATAAATTGCCCAATTCCGCTTGACCACCACTTCAAGCTCAGTACGGATCGTGGTAGTCTTGATCACGGGACTAAATGTTTCCGAGTAATCAAGACCATAACGTTGGTTGAACCATCGAGCCACAATCCTAGCCTTGTACCTATCAATAGAACCATCAGGATGATATTTTATGGTAAATATCCACTTACAAATTATCACGTTCTTTGCGGTGTCAGGATCAGCCATATCCCATGTATGATTGCGCATCTGAGCATTATACTCGTCATCCATCGCCTGTCGCCATTTTGGATCCTTCATTGCCTGTGCCACAGTTGTTGGTATCGTCGGTGATGTAGTGGTGTGAAGATTGAAGCGTTGGTTTGGCTTTTTGATGTGGTTCTTTGCTCGTGTTTTCATGGGGTGTAGATTTTGTGGTGAAGGGGATTGATTTGGGATGGAGGAGGCCTGGGATGAATCAGAGGAAGGAGAATTCAGGATTGAGGTAATCGGGGTAGAAGGCGAAGAGGATGGTGACGAGGTAGCGGATGATGGATTTGGTGATGGGCCTGGTTGTATTGAGCTTGGTGGATTTGGTGTAATGGTAATCTGCGAAGAGGTAATGGATCGGGCCTCATCACTTGGTAAGGAATCATTGGCCTGTTTGGTTCGTAGTTCATGTGAAATATCGGGAGAGGGCGACGACGAGGACTGTGGCACAGAGGAGGACAGCGTAGTTGGCGGCGATGAAGATTCCAGCATTAATGGGGGCGACGTTGACGGTTAGTGGGAAGGCGGCGGAGAAGCCACTATCGGAGGATGAAGGACCGAGCACGGCGGGGAGGAATGAACTGATGAAGGTGAGAGTTGTAGCACTGGAAAACTGTTAGACATACTATCAGTTGATGAATGCGATACCGGCAGAGCATAAGGCAACATTGTGAAGAAGGGAAACACCGTCTCCACAAACTGCACATGCCTAGACACATACACCCGACCCGTTGATTTTTCGAGACACAAATGTGCGCTCTGGGTGAGAGAATAACCCAAGAAGACACATGTTGTGGATCGAGATTCAAGCTTGTTTTGGCGGTACGGACGGAGCCAGGGATAGCACAGACAACCGAACACCCTAAGCTTTAAATAATTAGGGGTGGTGTTGAACAGCTTCCGGTAAGGAGAGACACCAAGTCTAAGACATTCGTAGCTTCCGGTAAGGAGAGACACCAAGTCTAAGACATTCGTTGTAAGGCGATTGATCACATAAACGGTAGCTGCAAACGCATAGGGCCAATAGGTGTGTGGTATAGAGGCATGAGTAAGTATTGCCAGCCCCGTCTCAACGATATGCCGGTGTTTCCGGTCAGATATACCATTGTGTTGAGGTGTATGTGGCGGAGTCGTGAGGTGAGAGATGCCGTGGGACACCAGAAACGATCGGAGAGCAACAAATTCACCACCATTATCCAAATACAACGTTTGAATCTTTTGTTGAAACCGATTCTCGACTAAAACCTTAAAGGCAATGAAAGTATCTTTGACTTGGGATTTTTGTTTTAAAGGGTAAAACCATGTGTATCTGGTAAAATGGTCAACAATAACAAGAGGAAAGGAAGATGTGATTGTGTTTGTATAAAATGGTAATTGATGACTTTTATCTTTTATTGAGTAAACAACCAGAACAATGAAATTATTTTTGTGGAGAATGAGAAAGTGGTAAAGAAAACTGAGATATAAGAGACCTTAAAACAGTAATAGATGGATGCCCAAGTCGAAGATGCCAAGACAAGAAATAGGCCTTTGATGATGGTGATGCGTTGAAGGCGGAGACGGTGTTGCGATTGAGTGGCCATTCATACAGTTCATTCTGCGTTCGGCCTTGGAGTAACCGGATCCCCGTGCTCAAATCCTTCACCTGAAAATAAGGAGGAAAGAATTCCACCGATACTTGATTAGTGTTGCAGAGTCGATAAACCGAGATAAGGTTTTTAACAACATTAGGAACATATAAGACATCTGTAAGGGTTAGAGAGCAAGAGGGAGTAGGAAGCAAAGAAGAACCAGATTGAGTGATAGGAAGGTTCGAACCATCTGCAATGATTACCGCTTCTCCCCCAGTATACGGCTGATATAAGGCCAAATTAGAGAGATCAGATGTCAGATGATGAGTAGCACCTGTGTCACAAACCCCCCGGGTTGTGAGGCAAGATGGAGACTGCATTGGCTTGAGGCTGCCACGGTGGAGCAGAGTAACCTCCACCAAAGGATGGTGAACCACGACCAGGAGACTGAAGCTGGGGACACTGTCGGGCACTATGACCAAAAACACTGCAGATTTGGCATCGACCTTGGTAACCCCTGCCTGAGGATCCACGACCCGATCCTTGTTGATTGTTCCACCGTCCCCGAGAAGAGCTACGAGACGGGTGTCGAGGAGTGTGATGACTTCCCGAGGGATTGTATGTCACATCATTGGCGGTAATCGGAACAGAGGCAGACGTATGAGCGAGAGCCTGAAGCTTCAGCTCATAGTTGATCAGTATCTCATGCAACTCCGTCAGCAAAGGAGGAGTGTCACGACCATCGACCTAATCTACCACCGGCTTGTAGTCATCAGGAAGACCAGCAAGTATAAAATCAACTTGCTCTTCATGTTCAACCGGCTTACCGAGAACATGAAGAACCCAAAGACTCCTCAAACCTTCGGAAAAGGCTCAACAAGAGATGTAATTGACCATCCTTGTCCAAGGAGGCCAAGGGAAGATGGGTCGTGGTGGTGGAGAAGGATGTTGATTTCCTCCACCGATCATTAGGGCTGATCAAATCTAATTGCAAATCCTTGGCCTCCTCTATAGCCTTGTGTTTTTTTTCTAAGTGTATGTTTTGACAGATGGTAATTTTCGTTTTATGCACAAACAAATTATCCAATCCATATGAATTTTAACACGTAATAACTAGATGGGTAATTCTTACTAGAGAAGATAACGTTCATGTTGGTTCCAACAACATAATATTCATATTGAAACTCACAAACCTCCACAGCCACAAGAGAGTTGGTTAAAACGAAGAAACTTTAAACACGTTTGCACCAAAAGTAACTAATTGGATCTCTATCTAATCTTTTGTCTTCTCCCTCTTCAATTAACAAAATATCATGTACGTGATTGCGTGGTCAATCCAGTCCTCTTCTCAAACGAAGTTTGTGGTGGCAAATTGTAGAAGAACTAGTATTTAAGCAAGTCTGGTTTCATCATCATATTTCATCTCATCAATACAAGCTTAATTATAAATTGTTAGTGTTTTCTCTACTTGAATTTTTGCAACCAAACAAGTCATCAATTGTAAGATGGAAGACAAATTTGTAGTTTTAAGTGTGCTCATGATGAGTCTGTTCATGGTGCATATTCAAGTTGAAGCAAAGATCTGCTGCCCATCCCAGAAAGCTAGAACTGCCTACACTATCTGCGACTGGACGCCGAAAATCCCCCATAGCATTTGTTTACGTACCACTGGATGCGAAGAAATGCAAAGCTATAATTTATGCTCGAAGGGCAATATTTATCACAGTCTCGAAAACTCAGGTAAAGAATCAATTTTTTTCTTCTAGTGTTTGTTTATGTTATTCATTACAAAGATAGATTCCAATTTTGATGCAAGTTGTATGGTTTTGGATTTCTGACCCAAGGTGATAACATCAATGAATACTGCAAGCTGGGGTGTGCTACCTCTGTGTGCAGTGCCGTGACTACTCTCAAGAACACAGGTAAAAAGTTTACCCAATATTTTTATTATTATTGTTGTTGAAAAAGTGATGAATTAATAATTCATTCTAATCTTGTTAATTTTGGTGACTAGATGCTAGTGAAATTGTGAATGGAGCAGTTGAAAAATGTACCAAGGCATGTTCTATTCTCTGCTCCAAGGGCTTTGTGAAGCCTGCACTAGAAACTGCCTAAACGATCGAGTATATATATCCACCAAGCTAAGATACCACATCCATGTGTTCAAAGCGTTGTTTTCCCTGTTTTCAATAATTGTCAGTCTTTTGTGACAAAAAGCTAGTCTCTTGTGTTAGCTCCTCTTATATTTGCGGTGTATACAATTTTCAGTTTGTATATGTGTTCTTGGTTGTGTTTCGTTCTACTTGTTCTTGTCTAAATAAAAAACTATTGTGTCGTCCTACTCTTACAATCAGCTCATATCGTGACGAACATCAGCATATGCAATATGCATGACCTATAGCTACACTGTTGAAGATTAACAAATCTCAAATTCTGAATACGAAAAGCATATAATGTTTTTTTCACACACCAAATTAAACATAAAAAATATTTCAGTTCTAGTATGTATAATTGTTATCAATAATTAAACCAATCCTTTAAATTTTTTTTTTGTTTAATTTGATATACGCCAACTAAAGTTTTATTTGAATCCATCCAAAAATATTTAAAGAATTTTGTTGCTTTACCACTAAAGTCACAAATACAACCTGTTTTTTTTTTTAAAAAAAAAAAATTGAAAGAAGAAAAAACACTCAAATACATAAAGAGAAGAGATTAAAAATTACAAAATCAAGGATAGTAGAAAAGTTTGTTGCTATAATAGAGGACAACAGATAAAGTAAACAACATTATCCTTAAGTCGTGCATCATCATCATCATCATCAGTTCATCACCAAATAAAATACTACTTAGAAGAAGAAGAAGAAGGGGTCTTCTTCCAATTCTCTCATGCTAAAATGTTGTAATCTTCTGACCAAATAAAAAAAAAAAAAAAAAAAAAGAGATTTTGGTTACAATAACTTTTGGTTTACCAACTTATTAGTATTAGTTCTCTACCACCACTACCAGTCTACCACTAATAATAACCTAGAGACGTCGCGATCTTTACCAACCGTCAGATATTCCGACCCCATATTAGACGGCGAGGATCTCTGCGTGTCTTCATCAACTCAGATTCTTTTCGTTTCTTTTTGCTACTTTTATTTAAATGAAAAAAAAAATCGATTTTTAAGGTCATTATGGAATATAAAAAAATAAAATACTACTTTGATTTATAATTCTCAAATTCCCAAAAACTAAAAAAAAAAAACTAAAAAAACCGAAGAGAAAATATCGGTAACAACAAGAAGACCAAAACGCTCTTCTGTTTTTTTTTTTTTTTTGGGTATCAAATTGCAGGAAGAAATCGAAAGGTAATGATCATGCTTTCCTTTTCACTGGTAGTGATCATTCTTTGTTTCTCTCTTAATAAATATCTTTAGGGAGGTGTGGTAATATATACTTGTCAAATTGACTTTTTTTTTTTTTGTTTGTGTTTTTATGATGTTTGGAAATTAATGATGTATCTGTTCTTGATTCTGAATTGGTTGTTTTAAAACCAGGTTAGAAAAAATAAGACATTTTCTGTGTATTGTTTTTCTTTCGAATTATTTTTATGAATAGACAAAAACATGGAAGATGTTATTAGTTCAGAATTGTTTCTCTTTATGTTTAAAACTTTTGATTGTTTTAAATCAGTTCATGTTCATTTCGAGATGATTCTACATTGACCACTGAAAAGCTACATCCTTTTGATTATCTTATGAAAGGTTTTAAAATTTAAGCTTTTGTTTCCATAGGATCTTGGACATACTTCTGTGATTGAAGCTCTTTTTTAAAGTTTGGCTATTTATTGTTCAGATCCTCGTTACAAGAATCTTATGTAGAATATTGCTTCTTTCTAATGAGATGCTTTTATGCCTTGTGGAAACCTTTTTGAAGATCATGTTGTGATCTTCTGCTCGTAATTTGTGTTACAGGTAATTGCATCATTAAAAAAGTTCATGGATAGGTGGTCGGGTAAAAGAGCCATTGAGGTGCGACCTGACTCTAAGAAGGGGGTTGGTGTTGTTTTTAGAGATAGACTTATCAGCAATAGTTGTAAGGTTCCTTTTTCTAGCGATGAGAAAAAATCTATGAACTTTACTCGGTTTGTTGGCTGCTCAGATAAGAAACAGAAATCAATTTTGTCTACATACCGCTCTTCGCCAAACGGGAAAGAAGTAACTGGAACTTCCTCTAAGGTTTTTGGCTCTAGCTCCTCTTCTTTGAAAACTGAGAAGCAACCGTTGTCTCAGGTGTCCATGGATTCATCAGAGAGCAGCAGAGGTAGCGAAAACGAGGCAGAGACAGATATCTTGGATGTTGCTCTTGGTAGAGATAAAAGGAGAGTTAACAATAAACTTGTTTATGGAAAAGTTATAACACCTGAAGCGGAATGCTCAAACTTGCCATCAAGCTCACGAATCAAGAGAGGTTTTAGGCAGAGATTTGGGTTGAGCAAGCAAGAGTCTCATCCTGGTTCCTCTGGCCAGTCAACATCTGCAAACCGAGGATGCAGCCCGTTGTTATCTGGTGTCATTCCAAGTGGCTTTGGATTGGACAAAAGATTCAGTCGGAAGGTAGATACAATCAATAAGAGAAAAGTTTATGGGGAAAGCAGTTCTAGCTCCTCCTCAGCTAGGGGGAAGGATGTAACAGAACCACCAGCTGAAGTGAGACGTCATCCGAGAGGTTCTGTTTCCGGTAGTAGACGGGATAGTCACCGCATTTTGAATGATGACAACGATGTTTCTCTAGTTGGGAGTCAGAGAAATAGAAGTAATAGTCACATTAGATTCTCACACCGAGGTTATGGTAGAGATGGTTTAACCTCTATCAGGGCAACAGAGATGTCTCAGACTGAGACATCAAACAATCTTAATTCTCCTGTCTCTTTGGATATGTTCTCTGGTTTTCAAGACAGTTTTCGCAGCTACAATTTAGATGGGATCTCTGAGGTAATCATTGCCTGTTACCCTACAACTTGACATTTTGTCTTAGAATTATCAAATAGTGCTTACGACAATGCCCTTAACACCGATGTTTGCTTTTGCTCGGATGCTTTTGCAGATTTTGCCAGAACTTGATAGGATCGAACAAGATATTGAGCTTAATTATGAGGTTCAAATTTAAACACATGTTTTGAGTTTCAGATATTCTGGTACGTGTTGTTGTTACTCATATTTCCCTCTCCTTTAGCAGGATCTGCTTATCATGGAGACAGGTTTACTTCTTGGTGGACTAAGCTTTCATGACCAACACCGAGACATGAGGCTTGACATCGATAACATGTCATATGAGGTTCATCTTTACATCTTTCAAACCGGCGTCTCGTTTTGGGATATAGTATTTTTACCGTTTTGTCTTTTCTTTTGAATGAATACAGGAACTGTTAGCTCTAGAAGAGAGGATTGGTACAGTAAGCACTGCTCTCACAGAAGAAGCAATATCAAAGTGCTTGAAAACGAGCATCTATCAGATGAAAACTTCAAGTTATGGGTCTATCACCAAAAGTTCTAGTGATCATAAGGAAGATGCCAAATGCAGCATCTGCCAGGTCTGTCTCTTTTGTCATGTTTTGTTAGTCATAATAGGTTTTGATGAAATCTTCAGTAAGATCTGCATGACTTTCTGTAGCTAAGGGAACAACACCAAAGTTTCTCTATTATTATGGGTTTCGTCACATAGTGTAATGGAAATCTTTGATGGCTACACCCGTTTCATTGATGACATAATAGTGGATATAGAAGTATATGTGAAATCAGATATTTACCTACATTTCTTCATACTCTGATCTTTGTGATTCTCAGGAAGAGTATACAATAGGAGATGAAGTTGGGAGGCTACACTGTGAGCATACATACCATGTGAAGTGTGTGCAAGAGTGGTTGCGGATGAAGAGTTGGTGCCCAATCTGCAAAGCTACTGCCGAAACCTCCTCTAAATAACCATGTTATTTTTCTTCTTTTTCTTCTTCCTCGTTCGTTTTATTATTCTTTCATCTAAAGCCTGTGAACAACAATGGAACCTGCCTAAAAAGGGCCTCACCATTTCCTTTGTGTACATACCAATTTACACTGGCTTTGTCTTTCTCTATCACTTTTGTCTGATGACACAAAAGTAGAAAACTGTCCTGTGTTTCTCTTCTTTTCGCCTATTTTCTGTTTATTTCTGTTATGTAAGTTGTTGAGTTGGAAAATATGGCATTTAAAGAAGAAAGATATCATCTTATATTCATAATCTCCAACAATTTGTTGAAAAGCAACAAAAAGTTTGGTTCTTTGGGTCTCTGGTCGCAATAAGTTTTGTGTAGGGAGGAAAACATAAAGAAGACTTCAGAGAAGACAATAGAGAGTCACATCTGCATATTTTTAAGACATACCTTCTCTTCTTCTGAAACAGACATATAGACCAGCTTTGGGGATAACAAATTCTGTTGAAACTCTAAACCCATGATGAAACTGATTCAGGCACATCGGGATTTGATGAAACTGCAAACAACCTATTTTAAGTAGTAAACTGACAAGCTTCTTCACTGCGTGACAAGTTCAGAATACAAGAGAAGTAAGATGAAGAAGAGCTCACCAGAAAATAGGAACATCTATGGATTTACTGTTGGACAGGATGAGAAGCTGAAAGCAGAATCATCAATGGATTTAGAAACTGAAGTTCATGAATCTACATAGCGAGAGAGCATAAGACGTTTCCCCCTTTGGAAGGCTATTCGGTTAAGTATTACTTGGCAGGATCATCTGAAATGGTTCCTAATTTATGTCCATACCTTGTAGGGAAAAATGAAACAAGCAAGAACACCACCAGCTGAATGTAAAAATGAGGCAATTTATGAATTTGAAATTTTCTTTTTCATTGAAATGCTAAAACAAAAATGTAATGTAAATGTAAAAGTGATGTCAATGTGTCCTCAAGATATGAATTCTAAAACATCTCTAAGACTATGTTACATACAGAGAGCAATACTGCAGCAATTACATGATTTTTTGTATCTTCCTTCCTAAAACCCACAGTATCTCGGCCAAAACTTTCTCTTGATTCCCTTAGCGGCCTGCGTGTTACACACCAAGCTTGAAACTCACTGGGATGGCCAAATTACTTTTGATCTGACAACAACACATATATTCAAATGCGGTTCTTCGGGCTTAGCTTCTTTTGTATATATCTACTAACCTGCCCCGAGTCTGCAGCTGCAGGACATAGTTGTGTCGCTCAGCCATCAGAGGTCCATCAGGGGATGCATAGCTAATCGTTTTGCTACCAAAATCAGTGGCCAGTTTTTGGACCAGAGAGCTTACTCAGACAAATTGAAGTATCCAACATGCCAAGCATTTTCTTTCACACCCCTTCTCCTTCCTCGAACGAACATATGGAAATCCTCTCCCGTAGCAAGGGCCAGTCTTCACCAAGTTGATGCGGATTTAGATCCATTGCAACTCTTAAATCAAGCAAAGACACTGAAACTTGTTCTTGAGTTATGTCAGATGCTTGGTTGCTAGTTTGTATGTGCAGCCCATTTATAATCTCGTCTCGGCTCTGCTGTTTGCCTAAACTTTGTTTTCTGGTTGTTCCATTCATGGACCTAGCTCCAGCCAAATCAATGCATGACTTCATCAGTTTCTTCAGGTAAACGTCCAACATGTTATTTAACATACTAGAACACTCTGCTGAAACCCCTCCAAGACCCTGTGCTACTGCAATATTCTCCATCCTCTTTCTCAGCATCTCTGTGTCTGCCAATCCACCACTGTCATAGCAACTGATAACATCTGCGCTGGTGGAATTTGGAACTGTTCTGCGAGACCCACCGACACTAGCCGAGCAAAATGGAATCCCTAGAGGTGCAATCACAGGACACATGGAAAGATTCAATCTACCTTGATCTTCTTGAGCTCCATCATCTCTGCTAAATGGAGCTACAACCTGAACCTTATTCGCTACCCTCATTTTGTCAGCAGGACAAAGAAATGCACCGTCTCTTTCATCACCATATCGACTTGATCTTTGATTAGCAAAAGGACCCAAATTCCTATTTTCCGTGTTTCTATTATCGCTTTTGTCTTCTCTACGAAGTGGCTGATGCAACAGACTTTCAACCTTTCCGTTTAAGCCAAGTGGACTAGGCGTATCCTTGTCACATATTCCAGACCTAACTTTGGCTAACACCCCATTAGACCAAACAGTATCATTCCTATTATGGTTAGGGATCAGAGATCCGCTTTGTTCAGGTCCATCCTCTTTCCCAAGCACCAAAGACTTGTTAGGGTGACCAGTGTGGTGAAGTGGAGGTGGGGATTTAGCCAGAGATGCATTTCTCAAGATGGAACGAATCAACTTGTTGTGCAGAGAGAGATTCTCCCTCCCTAAAAGACGGCAACATGAGTTATCAAACTCACTCTTAGTAAGCTTCTGACTCAGAAACCTGCCCAAGTAGTAAAAATACCTTCTAGATCTTTCAACCCCAATCTTCTTCACAATTTGCAGTTTCAGCTCAGTTAGATCAATCCTAGGATCTTGAAAACGCTGCATACTTCTTCTTTCTGCTTCTTCTTCTTCTTCTAAAACGAAACTAGACGACACAGTCAGTCAGAGGGAGTGCACAACAAAAAATGCACCCTCTCAGCTTCTAGTTATCCTTCACACAAACAACCCCAACTCATCAACGTATTATTATTTATCCTCAAACTCAAATCCAGGAGCATTTCAAGAACTCAGCTGAAGCTTTTTAGTACAGACCACTCCAGTATCATTTCCCGCACGATACAGAACTCGTAATTCTAGAAGGAGTAGAAATGCGAAGCGCCAAATCTCATCTCCCCAAAACCAAAACCCTAAAGGTCATTATCTACTAACCAGCTTACACACCACACCAAGACCCTCAAAAATTCAACTTCGGCTGCTGATTCAGTATCAGAATAGATTATAAGAAAACCCTAGCTTGGAGATACCCAAATCAATCCATCAGAAGGACCAATCACCAACTAAACTTCACGAGAGGGTAAGAAGAAGAAGAAACTGAATCAGAGTAGAAAAAACCCAGCATTATTATTTTTTAATTCACGCCCAATTCAGATGCTATGAAGTTGAGAGAATTCCCGAAATTTTCTGACTAGGAGCAAATCGAGATCAGTGGGAGGAGTTTGGATTGGAGCTTAGAGAGAACAGAGCAACAACAGATTCGAAATTCGAATTGAAGATGAAGAAGGGAAGCGGGGCAATGAGAAGAAGCGGGACCCAAAAGCTTGTGTAAGCCCCGAAAAACAAGTGTTTTTGGTTTCTTTTTTTGAGTCTATAAAAAGATTTGACCACAGAATTCAGACAAAACACAAATCGGAACAACGAAACAAAGTAAACTACTTCCCAGTTCCGACACTAACCCAACGATTTTTTTCTCTAGCCTCCTTCCTTCTTTTATAATACTGCTTTCGCTTCTGCTCCGATTCAATCTTTGTGACTTTCTTTTCAGATTTGAATGTCTGAGAGCTTTCGCTCTTCTGTGTGTTTTTATTATTTTAGCTTCGATCGCTGCTTATGGCTTATTGGGTTTTGTTTGTTCGTTTTTTTCTTTTACTTTTGTTTCTGTCTGTTTTATTTTTTCTTCTTTCTCTGTCCTGATAAAATTTGCTTTTTGGGGTTTTTTTTTTTTGAGTCCTCGTTATTCGCTTTTGCGCTTTGGGATTAAATCGACGAGTTTCTAAGTTGATTGAACCCATATTCTAATATTTAATCTTTGCAAAGTTCTGATCTGAGTGAACTCTCTCTTCTGAGATCGAGTGTAGGTAATCTATCCGATCATCATCATGTCAGAACATTTGACACAAAAGAGACAATTGTACAAGATGAAAGATGAGGGATGGTACTTCGGATTTCCCCCAAAACTTAGGTGTTGGCTTTTTGGTCAAGTAAAAACATTTAAATTTGACACTGAACACAGGAAAAAAGAGTTCAATTTGGAAACTGCAAACTACAAAGCTTCGTCAGTTGGAATGAAACCAAGCTACAAACTTATACAACATAAACACTGGAGTATCAGACAAATGAGGGAAGAAAAACATAAAAAAAAAACAGAGAGACACAATAATACCACATAAACGTGAAAAGACAAATCATCCTAACTCAAAAACTACTACAAGAAACCCTAAAAGATAATCAAGTGACAAACAGAGTGGGATTTCAAATCTAAAAGAGATGTCACATAATCCTACCTCATAATACTCTCCTATTGCATTGGGTTGTTTGTGTACAGCAGCTCATTCTTACAGAGTTGATTTGGCCCTTCCTTTGCCTCGACCTCCCCGACCTCTTCCTCTACCACGGCCTCTTCCTCTTCTGCTGTATGCCAAGACCTTAGTTGTACCCGGACTGCTACTTGCCGAGTTCGAGTTTGGTAGAGACTGGTCTCCTGGGAGCCACTCTTCTTCGTGCGTGCTTGAGCTGTTATGTGAGGCGCTTGACTCGCTGTCATCGTTTTCATTGTTAATAGCACCATCTGAGCCATTCCCTACTGCCATATCATCAGCTATAGGCTGAGAAGCCTCGGTTTCTTCTGGCGGTTTGGGTTTTGGTTGACCTTCCATAGCCACTAAACTGAAAAAGCAGGCTTTGCTTAGTAGGCAATAATGTCATTAAATGTCAAACTAACCATACAAAGAAGCCTGATTTTCACCTAGGTGATGAAGATGGGAAACCGTTAGAGGCAGCACGTGATGCGCCTTTATCATCAGCTTCTTTTGATGTTTCAAACACATCTTTTGGGATGCAAAAGTTCCCCGTAGAATCCAAAGTTGCCCCAAGAGCCAAGACAGCTGCAGTAATAGGCGTGCAAGTAAAGTAGGAGAACCCAACTAAATATCATCCAAAAAAAGCAAAGGAATGTAGAAATCCAATGTATACCATTTGTGGTGTCTCCGATAGTCGCTCTACGTTGGATAAAATCGCCATCTTGAGCATTCAAGTCATCTACGGCGGTTCCACTGTCGAATACAGTTGAGAAATTTAAGTATTTTGATATACTTAAAAAAAGTATATGTCAAGAAGAAACAAGGTACAATCTGAGTTGGCAGGATAAGCATGGTAACAAGAACCTTTGAAATGCGGTATTCGAATTTTCAGATGGCTTGATTCCTTGTGTGGAGATAAATGTCTCATCCAAACCAACTCCATCTAGGCAGAAAACATTAAACCCATGAGACAGAGTAACAAAATCGAAGATGAGAGAGTGAATACAAAGAACAAATAAAGAGAGAAACTAACGAGATCTACGGTGTAAAACTCCTGCTTCTTCAACGCCTTGATTAGCTCCCGTAGTCTTCACTCAACCAAAACACCGAAGCGAAAAAAACAAAAACAGATCGGACAAGTTTCTTCTTGGTATAGAGACACATAGTGTAAAGAGTGCTTGATACCTGATTTTGTTCAGAGGTAGGTATGCCTGAATTTGGTAAAACCCTGCTTTGTTCATTCTGTAGAGCTGAAAGAACAAAAAGAAAGAGCGTTACACATGTAACCAGAACGGAAAATAATTTCCGCTTCATCTCATGTCTAATTGTCTATTATTAAAAACTCCTTCCACATGTGAATAAAGAGAAGGAAAAAGACCTTGAACAGCTCCATCGGCATTCAAAGACGCATCATTTCCATTGAGTAAATCAGTCGCTAAAACATATGGCCTGTGTTTAGGTTCCAAAGAGGCTGCACTACTGGGACTTTTAAGCATTTCCTCTGTTGCTTTAGCTCTGACTTTGCGAATTTCATCTTGAATATTCCATGACTGATTGGAACCGGATTTCCTTTTCAGCTGCATTTTGGTACCAAATGTCAGAACGAATATGGGTAAATTTGAAAAGCCATTAGAAGAACATAATGGTATGCAACTTTGCTTTTGGAAAAGCTGAAAGTAGTTAGTAGTGTCCTACAAATGCCTCGAGATTGACTAAAATAATCAAAGCAAGATGAAACAACTTCAGACTTTCAAACAACATTTGACCATAAGGAAAGTATGCACTGCTGCGTATATATTGGAAAACTTAAAGTTCTAACCTTGGACGACGAAAAGCTTCCAGCACTATAAGGAAAGGGTGTCCTATGCATTCCTGCTGATGATGGTGATCGAAACTCTGAATTGTTCGCAGCCGGAGATCCCCAAGGCAGACGAGCTCGCATATATGACTTGGCCACATCCACAGGCGATCCAGCACCATCTTCAGTTGCCTGGAAATTTAAACTAATGATCATCATTTAAAGCACTATGGAAAAGATACACAAATGGCGGAATACTGTTGACCAAAAAAAAAAGAAAACGGAAAACTGCGAAGAGAAGCTATCAGAAGTTGAACAGATTCTTGTGAGCACATGATCTCATGCATTTTAAGCGGACAAAAAGGTAATCTCTAATCAGGAAATTTCAGGATTAATGTCACCAAATGGTCCTAAAAACCAAAAGCTCCCCTCTTTTTCGATACTCAAAATACTGAACAACCTACTTTTGCAAGAGAGCTCTACATTGCTGGTTAGATGGAGTAGCATAGAACAATCAAATTACAAAAACAGAAGTTGCCTCCTAGTATTATGTATAACAATGGCTCAGAGCACAGAGACGAGATATCACAAACAAGGACATACTTGCAACCTGCAGCAATATGGGACATTTAAGAAGCGAGTTTCCCAAACTTACCTTATACTTTGAACTTGATCCTGATTTCTTCTCCTCCAACCATTTTTTTGCTTCCATAACAGCTGTATTGGACATTTCACCCACATTCACGTCTAGAAATAAAACAGAAAAGAGGTTATTACATAAACTGATCCGGTCTGCTTGCACAGTCTAACATCATGTACATACCACTTGTCATTCCATTGTCATTATTCCTCCCCTCGACAGCAGGGGGAAAACTGGGATGATCTACGACCCTAGCATTGATGATATCTATCAATTTATCACCTTCTTCCCTGAAACAATATACAGATCCATGACTTAGTAGGATACAAGATCAGCTTAGATATGGTAGCTAAACAAATATCACAAAAGTGCTTTAGCTAAGAGATGTAAATAATAAGACAGGCGGAAAATGCTGCTACTTATGATGTCTCGAAAGCCAGAAATTGAGAAATACCTTGCAAAAGTTTCTTGCATGAGAAGCTGCTCAATTACACGCTTAGAACTGAGTGGTTGGATAGTTGGTTGCTGGGCATTCACAAGGTCCTATTCACACAAGCAAACATCAGACTCACTCCACAAAAACTGAAATCATGTTTCCATCAAAGTACTCAGTTGAAAAGTGTTAGCTTCACCAACTTTTACTTCAAAAAAATAAGGATTAAAATGCAACTGATAAGCATACTCAAAAATGCGAAATGCTAGTAAAACTAGCGAAGAAATCATAAATAAAAAATATATTCAGCAACACCAAAATCGACCGCGGCAATGAAGTAAAATCTATAGTGTGAACAATGAATTCAAACGAAAAGCATAAATCTACAATGGCAGAGTAATCACCAAAACGAATAAGGTGGTTAATAATAGTACCTCTTCAGTAAAATTAGTAATGCTTTTCTCAACATCCTCATCACCATCAATATCTGCAAACAAGTCAAAGAACATTTAAAAATCCATACTTTAAAACAATAAGTCACAAAGCTAGGCGGTTCTTAGCAACCCCAGACCGGTATGATACTATGAAGTATGAAGAATAAGTCCTAACTAAAAAGTACTTCACCAAATGCTTAACTGCTAGAAGTCCCACATATTAATGGAAAGAGAAAATGGGAAAACTTTAAAATCAAATTCACATTTCAAATTCAAACGGTAGGTTTCGGATTCAACCAAACTATAAACCAAAAAAAAAAAATTCAAAATTTTTCAAACTTATCCAATGTAAACCCAAATTAATTGGACATACCTGAAGATGAGTCATCATCCTCCGAGGAAGAAGAGGAAGATTCGGAGAAAACGACGGAAGAAATGAATTTACCGGCGCCGGAAGCAATTACGCTGGCGGGTTTGTAAACGAGCCTGGAGATCCAACTAGGGTTTTGCTGAGGAGGATCTCGGGATCTCGGAACAGGGCGGTCATACGGAGTCCTGACGGCGGCGGTACGTCGTGGTCGAACAATTTTGCCACCGGATCGAGGCTGACGTGTTCCGGCGTAACCGGAGACGGAATCCATGGTGAAAGAGAGAGAGAGAGAGGAGGACGGAGAAGAGAAGTTCGTTGAAGAGAAGTGTTGAGGAAAAAAATAGGTGAATTTTCTCGTTTTTTTGTCGTCTTCTTGTTTTTTTTTTTTTTAACATTGATTTTTAAAAAATAAAAGTTGTGGGTGAAAGGGTTAGTTTTCCTATATTACAGGGCTGCGGTTAAAAATTGTTTCCACTAAAATAAAATTAGGCAAAAAAAAAACCAAAACATACAGATTTTTCACATCACAAAGTTTTTATCTTTATTACAGTAAAATCGTGTGTTATTATTATTATTTATATTTTTATACTTTGAAAAAGTTATAGTTTTGACAAAGAAATAAATAAATAATCAAAGACAGAATGAAGTAATGAATCAAGTTAAACTTTTTTTTTTTTTAAAGAGAAATACCCTAAATTGTTTTTAATCACAAGTTTAATTAATGGGCCACTTGCGATAGAAAAGAAAAATATTAATGGCCCAATAAGAGTACAAATGGGCTAATATTTAGATCGGGTCGGATCTAAAAATCGGCGCCTTTCGTCTTCATTTTGATGGCAATCAATCGACGCTCTTTTGTTAGAAGAGAAAGAGAAACAATCGAAGAGCCGTCGTCACTTTACATATAAACGATCCTTATCCATCGAACAAGGTTTCTCTGATTTTACATTTCTTCAATCGAGATCGAGATTACATTAGAGAGAGAGAGATGCCGGGTTTAACATGTAACGGGTGTAACATGGAGTTCGACGGGGAAGAAGAGCGAAACCTTCATTACAAGTCTGATTGGCACCGCTACAATCTCAAGCGCAAGGTATATATCTCTTATTTTTATCTGAAATCGAATTATAACTCAAGACGATTCGTATCTCGGGATAGTATTGCGTCGATGGGATGAAAGTATCTGAGAAATGATTTGTTGTTGTAGAATCTTGAATTTTTTTGATGTGTGTCTTTGCTTATACGATTGTTTTGAAGCTTGATAGATTTGGTTACTTGTACGCATTTGATTTTCCTTGTAATTTTGTTGTTGATGAATATATATTGAATCTGGTTAGGTGGCTGGAGTTCCTGGAGTTACAGAAGCTTTGTTTGAGGCTAGACAGTCTGCTCTTGCTCTGGAGAAAAACAAATCTAATGAAGCACCTATGCTTTATAGTTGCGCAATCTGTGGTAAAGGTTACAGGAGTTCCAAGGCTCATGAGCAGCATCTTCAGTCACGGAGCCATGTTTTGCGGGTTTCACAAGGGACAACAACCAACGGTGAGGAGGATGTAGCCATTATCAGGCCGCTTCCTCGCCGTGTTCAACACAGGGGTTCCATTGATGATGATGATAGTGACGCTGAATGGGTGGAGGTTGATTCAGATGAGGAGTTGGCTGCTGATGAAGCTTCTGATTCTTTGTCTAAGTTGAATGTTAATGACTCAGGATCTGCTGAAGCTATGGATGATGATGATGGAGACAAGTACGAGCTGGATCCTACCTGTTGTTTGATGTGTGACAAAAAACACAAGACCTTAGAGAGCTGTATGGTTCACATGCATAAGCACCATGGTTTCTTCGTTCCTGATGTTGAGTTTCTGAAGGATCCTGAAGGGCTTCTCACGTACCTCGGTCTTAAGGTTCTGACTCATTAGTTTAGCATTCAGTGTTCATTGTTGTGAAGCTTTGAATGCTCCTGTTTACTTATACATACATGGCTCATCATTTAGGTCAAGAGAGACTTCATGTGTCTGTACTGCAATGAGCTGTGCCGCCCATTCAGCAGCTTAGAAGCTGTAAGGAAGCATATGGAAGCAAAGAGTCATTGCAAATTGCATTATGGTGATGGTGATGATGATGAAGATGCTGAACTAGAAGAGTTCTATGACTACAGCAGCAGGTTTTTAACTCTCTTCTATCTCTGTGATTAATCTTGTTTTCACCTCTGTTCTTCTTTTTATGCCCAAATCTTAATGCACCTTCCTTTGGAAATTTTAAATTGAGCAGCTATGCTGATGAAGTTGGAAAGCAGATTGCTGTATCTGGTGAAACAGACAACACTGTAGAACTTGTTGGTGGTTCTGAGCTCGTGATCACAGAGAAATCTGAGAATGCAACAACGTCTAAAACTCTCGGGTCACGTGAATTCATGCGTTACTACAGACAGAAGCCACCCCCAACTTCTCAAAACAGCAACCAGATAGTTGCCTCTTTATCTTCAAGGTTTTTTTCTCCTCCGAACCTATTAAACTAGATAATCAGCTAGTTAATCTGACTAAGGTTATTCCCACAAATTGTAAATTCTCAGGTACAAGAGCCTGGGTCTGAAGACAGTACCAACAAAAGAGGAGACATTGAGGATGAAAGTGCGCAAGGAGATGAGCAAGAGAGGCGAGACGACGCGTACAAAGATCGGAGTGAAGAGTAATGTCATAAGAAACTTGCCCAATAACGTCCCATATTAGTTCTGAGTTTGTGCCACTCATTCTCCAGCGCTGAATTATATGATGATTCCATGTACTTTGACCAAGTTGTGTTGTGTGTTGGTACTTGGTAATAAGAGTAAGTTCTAAACAAAATGTGTTCACAGAAATAGTATAAATGTTACAGTTGCTGCACGAACGTCGACTTTTTTGATTTACGTCTCTCAATATCTACATTGTTCAAATATGCATGTAAAACAAAGAAAAGACAAAGGGTACTAAAATATTCAAAAAAAGGCTTTTTGTTTTCTTTTTGTACAAAAGGCTGCGACTGCGAGTAAATGTCACAAGACAAACCTACAATAAAATTTATGTGTAGCAAGAAAAAGAAGAGGGAGGTCCAAAACCAAGAAAGCTGGCTACGAGTAGGCTGGTCTGCGTCATTTGTTTTCGCTTCATTTTCCATCTGACAGAGAAAGTTGGTAAAGAAACATAAGACATTGACAAATAGATGTAGAACCGAAAGCAAAGGAAACATAAAGCTGATACCTAATTTTCATAGAAGCGAGTTCGACGCCTTCTCGAACTGTAAATCAGAGAGAATAGGGGCATTAGACAATGTCTCTTGATTAACTATCATATCTATATATAGCACAAGAAAGCTACTACTAGAGAAAATCACAACAATAGGACTTGCTAAGCTAATTCATCATCATTCAATCCATAAGGTGCCTATTAACCTGGCTATCTTGTAAAAGCCTCTAATATGAATGCATGATAAGTCATAATATATGAAAGGAAGAATGTATATACATCTCTGCAGCTGCAATGATACCAAAATAGTGGTGTAAAGCAATAGATGAATCTGACCTTTGGTGGATAGAGCTACTTCTGTTCGCTCCACTGGTGCTGATGAACTCGTCATCGATCTCATCTACTCTATACTCCGGGAACTCTATGGATGCTACAGAGCTGTCATCAGAGTTGGAGTTATCATAACTAGAGCGGCGGCTCCCTCTCCTGCTCTCACTCATTCTTGATCTTCTTCGATTCCTGGCATTCCTTATATTGTCAAACATCTGATAGAGAATACAAGAGGTCCACCAGTTTCCTTCATTGTTAGGAACATCTTCAAACTCATCTCCTGTGTCATCATCTCCGTATTCAATCACATAGTCCCCTAAAACCACTCCTCTGGGGACTTCAGAGTGAATTGTACTCAACACGTCGATTATCTCAGAGGACTGCTGAAAATTTTCCCAGTCAAGCTTTCGTGCAGGATCAATTTCAGAGGGACGAGAATCAGGATGCTCAGACAGAGCATGTTTGCGAAGCTCCAAGTAAGTACCCATAAACCTGCATCGTTCTTCCTCACAGCAACGTTTCTTCTCATCAAGACGGAGACGAGCTTCTTCAACAACAAGCCAGCCAGTAACTTCTCCTCTACAGAGAGGACACACAGGTTTGCAACTCTCTTCTAAAACCTTGGAGCGAGGCTCATCAGGAGGTGGATGAGGAGGTGATTCAGTACCACAGGCGCTAATGAAACGATCCAAACAGTTGGAGTGAAGGTGATCAGTGTTGCAAACAAAAGCACGGCAACCGTTTTCGAAAGAAGAGCACTGAAGAAGCACACCGTTGTGAGGGTAATCCAAACAAATGGGACAAGTCAAATCATCCAAATTGATAGTCAACTGAAGCTCTTGGCTAGAAAAGGTCTTTGCTTGAAGCCGCTTTTCACAAACATGTTCTAAAGCCATCATAAAAAAAAGTTCCAAACTTTTTTTTAAATTCTCTCTAAGATACGATCCGCAAATGAAACAGTTTACTCCAACTTATTAGGAAGAAGTGAAAGTTTTCAGAATCAGAGAGACTCAATGAAAACGAGCACAAATCATATCATCGTGGAATCAGTTACTTGATGCAGCCTGCACATGCAATGTAAAACGAGACTGATCAAACATCCAAAAATCTCAAATCTGCAAATAGGAAGAGATGTAAAAGACAATTCCAGAGAGAAGAGGCTCTCTCATAAACTCAAATTCGGTGAAATACGATTCAGTTCCTTGGTGAAAACACGAAGAAGAACACCAAAAAAAAAAAGAGAGAATCGGATTCAAAAATTGAAACAAAATCGAAGAAACACGATCGCATAATCTAAAAAAAAAACCTATGAGAGAGCAGAAGAAGAACCCTAAGGGGGGGGGAATTAGAAAAAAACGGATCCAAAAATCAAAGAAATGGTGAAACAGTAAGCATAGGGTAATCGAAGAAGAGAAATCAAAGGGGAAGCTGACCTGAGAGAAGATGATGAAGAAGAAGGGGGTTTGCTTGTGGGGATAGTGTATCTCTCTCGCAGCAGTTGTGTAGACGAAAGCCTCTCTCTCTTCTCTCTCTCTCTCTTAATCAATCCCCATAAATCATTTTTTTTGTTTACCTTTTCAGTTTTCATTTACATTAAATTAATTAACTATTAGAACTATTTATTATTTAATACTTACTTTAAAATATTTTATGTGACGACTTTTTAAAAAAAAAAATTTTAAATTAACATAAGGCTCATAATTTTGAAATAGTAAGTTTTCAAATTACTGTATGAAGAAAATTGATTAGATCAAATCAAACTACAATCAGTTTCCTTTGGCTCAAAGCTTCCTCCCAAGTTTCAACCTTTTGAGTACATTCTTCCACCTTTCTCTTGGCCACATCATAGAGGTTTCTTTGGATTTTCTCCAGATAGTCCTTGACTTGTTCAATCAAGTCCCTTATCTTGATATCCATCTTTGCTCCAGTGTCACGCCTCACTATTCTCACCTGATCATTGGCCAAGTCTCTGGGTCCAATTTCAATTCTCAAAGGAGCACCCTTTAGTTCTTGATCTGCATACTTCCAGCCGCAAGAATATTTGTCGCCGGTATCTGATTTAGCACGGATTCCAGCGTCGTGCAAGGTGGATTCAACAGCTTCACAAGCATCACAGACTACTTGGTCACCTTTGACATGAACCTGGATCACAACAACTTTAACAGGTGCCACTTTTGGAGGGAATACTAGGCCCTTTGTAACCATTACTCCAATCGGTCTGGTACTTAATCCCCACGAGTTCTGCCACACCATTGGATCTCTTTCGTCCTTTCTTATCTTCAAAGGTGATGTCAAACATATTTGCAAAGTTTTGTCCCAAACAATGTGACGTTGCAGCTTGTATACCACGGCCCGTGCTTGGGATAAAAGCCTCAATGCTTTTGGTTTCGAAAGCACCAGCAAACTTTTCATTCTCACTCTTGGTACCTTTGATAACAGGAACCGCTAGAAGCTCTTCATACAAGCGGCTGTAAATGTTCAAAACATCAAGCACCTCTTGCTCTGCCTCTTCTTTGGTAGCAAAAGCAGTGTGTCCTTCTTGCCAAAGGCACTCACGGCTCCTCATTAATGGCGTAGCGTCGCTAGACTGCCATCTAACAACATTATTCCACTGGTTGATCCTCAATGGGAGATCCCTGTGTCCTCGTATCCACTTGCTCAAGTAAAGATAGATCACAGTCTCACTAGCTGGACGCAGAGCAATTGGAGTTTCCAAATCAGATTCACCAGCTCTTGTAACCCAAGCAACCTCTGGAGCAAACCCTTTGATATGCTCCTTCTCCTTCTCAAGAGCACCACGTGATACAAACATAGGGAGATAGTATTCCACCACGTCCATCTTCTGGATTTCAGCACTGAAGAACCTTCGTATAAACATTCCAAATCTTCATTGCTGATGGCTTGACTCTTGAGGATGTAGCATCCCTTTACCTGCTCGTAGTATTCTAACAATTCACCGAACCTACAAACCTAAGAATACCAATTCCCAAGACATGGATCATGTTTGGTTTGTTGTGTCAATCTTTAGACAAAGATGCATAACACTTTGGAGTGGTTTTAGTACCCATGCACTTCAAAATTTGATTGGGAGAAAACAATCTCTTTTACCCACAACTTAAAAGAATCATTCTGTGTGACTGAGACTGGGAAAAAAACAATCTCTTTTACCCACAGCTTAAAAAAATTCATCGGTCTCTGAGATTGAGAAACATAGCACTTTGGTTGGATTGGTTCTAGTTACCCACGGATTTAAATAATCATCAGTCTCTGCGACAGAGACTGGGAAACATAACACTTTGGTTTGATTGGTTTTAGTACCCACGGCTTAAGAGAGCTTTTGGTCAAAGTTATTGTTAAGTCTTCAGTCTTTTTAGACAAATAAACATATCACAGGTATGAGGTCTTCTAAACAGATCACAGGTATATGATCTTCTAAACCTTCTCGAAAACTAAAAGAATGTGTTGCTCTTCTTGTTTGTTATGAGCCAATATTTACTAACTTGATAATATATTAATAATACGTAAAAGGTTAGGTGACAGACAAAATAAAGTATGGCTCTGAAGATCTTCCTATGGAGCTTTGTAAACTAAAAGTGAAGAAGTTCCAAAATAACTAAACCCAAAAGATCTTCCCATGGAGCTTGGTTGTGAAACTTCTAACTGGGATTTCTCCAACGTGCACCCATTGTTGCAAAAGCTTTCCCTGCGTTATTATAAAAAACAAACAAAAATGTCACCATAATGTATGAATGAATATTAACAAATGAGAATAGTTTTCAGGAGGTTGGCTCGAGTTCTCTACCTCGTGGTATCAAGTAACTGTGTGGCTAATTGGCTATGCCTTTTCTTTTGTTAGAAGGTGAGACCCAAATCGCTCTAATTCCACAGATAGCTGGTTCAGCTTCTTCTTCATGGATCACATACAATTGCTCCATTATCTACTCTATCATCTGAAGCTCGACATCTTTTTAATATCTCTCTTTGTAACAAAATGTTTCCAAAAGATACCCCCGTTAGATCCTCCTCAAATATATGAAGAACCAGTAACACTAACAACGTGGAGAAAAAAGAACCTTGTTTCTGTGTGAAGGGAAATCATTTTCAGAAACCATAACAATGCGGTTCTTGTTGAAGGAAGGCTTACTCGTTCAGCCAACCCTGAGACCAATTAAAAAAGCCCATCACGCTCTTGAATCAAAATAACCTCTCTACAATAGTCAATGAAAACATATACGTCTTTCAACAGTACAGTAAACTAGTAAAGAGCATTGATACCTTGAAAGGGATCCCATTGATAAAAATCTTGTGAAAATCATGATGGTTCTTCTCATCTGATTCATCTCCAGGAGCATACTTATTTCCACACACATCACCATGTCTGAGAAGGAAATCGGATTGCCCCAACTCTAAGTAAAATTGGGTATAACTCCGCTTCTTTTTCAGATTTTTAGGTGCACAAGAGGAAGAAGATCCTTTTTCCCCGATGCATCCCTTAGGCACTTGACTTCTTCTGAATACCCAAAATTAAACATACTTTTTAAAACAGACGAGAACCCAATATATAGTAAAATGAAATGGCTACAGCACGACGAATCACAAAAAGGGATTTGCTTTAAAGAAAACCCACGAATCATGTAGTTAGTTGCTCTCATCTCTCAATTTCGATTCTTTTAATGAAACCTAATTAAGAAAGCCCTAATCCCTTTAGTACTCTAGAAGAACATCAGTAAAGATGATTTTTTTAGTTACCTATCGGGTGTTGCAGACCGACGCTGAAATTTTGGCGCCACTGGATCTTTTCTTTGGAAATTAATTTTTTATGTAAAATGTTATTTATGAGAGAATGTGATGATGACTCATATGTTTTCTTAGGTCACTAGTTGATGGTAACAAGACATATTTTTAAAAAAAGCTAAATAGCTCACCACTAGTTGGATTTATCTTCTTAAGAAGTCGTATAACTTAAAGCACTAGACCGAACCGTAAACTTAATGAGATGATCAGATTTCATCAATTCAAAGCAGCTGCCTTATTAGTTTCATTCTCATAGAGTAGTACTACGGATCGAATGATCTACAGAATTCCCAAGTTCACTTTGGAATCATGGATATATATTATATATAGCATAGCAGATATGACTCAACGAATTCTCAAGTCCCCAAACCATATTCTATCAAATATAATATACCTCATCATTTAATCTATATTACTATTCAAAGCTTCAAACAATTAATTAATTTCTTTTTTTTTGTCACCCTTACATTACTCTCTACGTACTCTTCATCACATCCCTATCTGCTAACTTACCAGGGAAATAATCTCAACCCAGGGATCTTGATGACAGTCACAATCACCTTTTTAGTTGAATATTTAGTTAAATTAAATATAAACCATTTTACAGATCACTTTCACACTTACATTGAGCATATTTCACAAGCAACAATGCATCAGACGAAATGTAAGGACTACCTTCAATTCGCTACATGTTATAACTTTTGTTTCCTAGTTTGATCATGCTTCATTTCTTTCTCTTTTTTTCTTTTTTCTTTTTATAAACCATTTTCTTTTTTACTTTCACACTTACATTGAGCATGTTATAACTTTTGTTATAATTTACTCAAAAACAATTAACTGAAATCGTAAGGAAAATAAAATTATACGTCATGGCTTAAAAGTTAAGTTAAAAAATTTATGTGAGTTGTGCTGGCTTATTTTCCGAAAAGCTCTCATATTTTAGTATTCAAATATACCATGAAAATGTGACCGTTTCGGATTAAGACTATTTATTTTTGTTTTTGTTTTTTTACCACTATTGAGTTCAGTACATTTATTTCCCGTTTCTACAAAACTAGTACCTTGCATGCCCAATTCCCAACCAAAAAAAAAAAAAAAAAACCGTGCGTGTGCATGTGAGTCTTTACGTACGAGGTAAACACACCATTTAATTTCAAAGACATGTACAATATGTGCATTTCATATTTGGTAAAAATTGGTTTTTTTCAAAGACAATGAGATTATTTAATTTATATCATGGACTTGTTGACTATCGTAATTTTTTGGCAAGCAAAACACATATATACTTTATAGTCTCAGATTTTAATATAGACTGTGACGCCATCAAAATAATCATTATGCTACAATCTATACCGACATTTGAACTAGCACTTTACGAATAATAGTCCGAATTTTTATTTGTAATACTATAACCATCAAAATATTTTTAATAAGCGGAGTGCGTGGACTATATATATTATTGAAGTATCTTTTATCACTCTTACCTATACTTTCTATAACTCTTCATCAGATCACTTTCTACAAATATACTAGAGAAGTAATTGATCCCAAATTCCCAACTACTATCTCTTTAAGTATGATGGTTCATGGTCTTGGTTGTCACAATTTCCTCTCTTTCTTCTTTTTTTTTTTTTTTTTTAATCTGTGTAGTGAATTAGCACGGTTGAGTATTTTAATTGATTTAAAATAAATTTCATGACTCACTTTCATATGTGCATTGAGCTTGTTTCATGAGCAAAGATGTATTAGTTGTAATATGCATGGACATACCTTGTGTACAGATTAAAAGTTGGGAATAAGTGCATTGAGCTTGTTTCTTCCTCTTCGGACATTTTACATAGTTTATTTATTAAAACTAGTATTTCTTTCATATGTGTATTGAGTTTGTTTCTTCCTCGGACATTTTATATAGTTGATTTGTTAAAATTGGTATTTCTTTTTTTACTTAGATTTTGTTTGATAGAGTGATATATTGTAAACATTTAAATTGGAACAGGAGAAGCGAGAGAATAATATAAATATATTTTATACTTTTATTTATTTATGTACTTAAAAAATACGTCTGGATTTAATTGGAGGATATTATGGTCATTTTGAAATAAATATGTGGCCGAGTGAGTAAAAATATTGAAATTTAGTAGAAAAGAAAAGAATAGTTTTATAAGTGGTCCTTTCTTAAGTTTTCTCTTAAAAGATTATTTTCTTAGTTTGGTCAATTGTATATTGTATATATATATGTACATATAGGTTGTTTTTTGAATTAAAAATATGAATGAATGGATTCAATTCAACAATACTAGTCTAATAAAATATATCTAAATTAAATAAATAATAATGATTGTGTAGTATAAAGCCACAACTTGGTCACAAGTGTGTTTGCATAGTACTTCTAGTTTAATTAGTAAGGTATTTTTTATCTCTCTCCTTTTCTTCTCTTAGGGTATCAGAAACTTGTTGTTCATATTTTTTTCTTTCATAAAACGAAAATAAGATATATATATATATATATATATAACAGAATTTCAAAAAGCTAGACATTTATGTTCTTCATAGTTTTCATGCTGATGGTTGATTGATTTCTGTTGTTTTTTCACAGATTGGCAAGCTTCACACCTGGTACAAGTTTCTCTCTCTTAGCAAGCAAACTTGGACTTTCAGAAATTTGTGCAAAAGTTCTGTTTTTTTTTTTTTTTTTTTTTTTTACAAAAAATGAGATTCTCATGACTATATGGTTTTTCATGCGATTAGTTAAATGTTTATAGTGATGATCGATCGTTAACTTAACATATATTACTTTACATCTTTATCTTTTTGTATTTTTTCATGCTGATGGTTGATTATATTTGGTCTTCTCTCTTATTGTTCACAGATAGTCAAGCTTGAGAACAGGTACTAGCTACTCTCCCTCCTCTCTCTCTCTTAACTTTGGGATTTCAGAAATTTGTGTGCAAAAGTTATCTGCTTTTTTGTTCTTTATCACAAAAAAAAAAATGAGATTCTTATATATGAAGATATGTTTTTTTCATGCTAATAATTAATTAAATTTTGGTAGTGATGCACTTGGAACTATTATATGGAACTTGTATATGTGTTTTAGGGTTTGGTAAATATATTTCTCAGAATCGAGAGATCCACAAAATTTGGATTTCTTACACTTGTTTTTTGAAATATGTGATGCTAGGTGTGTTTGGCAATGCCGGACCAGATTTATTTTAGGGAGTTTCATCCCGTCTATGTCGTAAGGAACCCATACAGGAGCACTATTACCATAATCGAGAAGCGATTCAAGCGGCATGTATATCGTCCCATCAACGGGCACGATATACTTATAGATCAGATTCAGATAGACGAGCCTCAGCCTAATTTATTGAATATTGAATCAGAGAGGTACGAAGGTGCCTCCAAAGAGGAGCTTATTCGGCTCATTAGTTACGATCTTTATGACCTCGACAATAATAGGAATTGGACACCCAATGCTACTAAAATTGCTGACTTCGTAAGTAATTCCCAACTCGAAATGGAAAATTTCACGCTCATAGCTGAAGAAGGAGTCGGTACGTTACATGTGATGGGTGGAGAATTTTGGTGGGATGTTTACGGTGCAGATTGTGAGCCCCAACGTACTTCAGACCCATGTTCCTGCTGTATGGAGGCTCTACCTGACGACGCGTCTAAGCTTTTGGGTAGGAAATGTGGTCATGTGTTTCACAAAGACTGTCTCGTTTCATGGATCTGGAAGGACGAGAGGTGTCCAAATTGCCGATCAGGGTTCGCAGGAGAGGAAGACTAGTTTATGTGTTTGCTGCTTGTTTTAATTTAATTTCGGTACGTAATAATTAAGACTGGTGTGATATATTGATGTACTGATACTTGCATGGTTTCGTTTCTGTTTTAAGACTAGTTTGATTTCCCTAAAAGTCGTAGCTATGGACTCGTTGTAGTTTTCATTTCCGTCTAGTTTCCTCTTATCAATGAATAAACTTTGTCCAAAGTTTTACTGATCTTTCCTTTACAAACCTCCACTGTTAATTTATTTATTGGAAGCATGTGATTCCCTGGAAAATCAATGAGCTGTCCACAGTTTGTGAAAATGACAGTTAGGTACGTAAACGGAAAGCTCATGACAATAACATACAGATAAAACAAGCCACTGCCCGGATGATGACATTGTGAAGCATTTCTCACACAACTATTTACCTGTAGTATATTCTCTTGGCCATATTGTCATAAGTAGTCCTCTGATAATGTTTAAATTTGGTACATATACAATGGTCTCATGGATTTATTTGATTAATAAAACTATGTAGCAGTAATAGAAATAAGAGCTTATGGAGCAGTAATAGAACTACAAAAAAAGACTTGTCCACGAAAACAAGCCGTTCCTCAAAGCAAAATTTCTGAGCAACTTACGATTCATCTTGTTATGATACTTAAGGTAGCCAATTAGAACATCACCTTATTTCAATGTGCCTTGTTCGGTATAGCAAGAGCCTAAGATGGTTGTTCTATATTATCTTTGACATGAAAGATAGACAGCAAAAGATGCAAAAGGATGTCGCGAAGTTACAAAAAATGGTCTCTAGCTGATGGTTGTTCTAATTTGACTTATTGAATTACATAATAAATAACAAATCTGCTGGGAATTAGAATTTTAGTCTATGATGGTCAACCTAATTGGCAAAACAAGTTTTCGGAATCAAACACAAAACAGTGCAATCAAAATTACCGAGACACTCCGATGCCAATTTTAAAACATTACAGAGACTGTTTTCTTCTTCCTTAAGTTGCTTTTTGAGGTAATCTATCATCTTATCCTTTGCTTTGAGCTTCTGCTTCAGTTCTTCAATTTCCTTTATCATATCATCAACATGTAGCTTCTCTAGATCCGTTTTCTCCTCCGTCTTTGCTTCTCTACACTGGTTGACATCTGCTCCTCTTGTTTCCTCAGAATGATATTCTCTCTTCTGTTTCTTACAACTCGCCTTCATATCCTCTGGGTAACTTCTCTTTGTTGTACAGATATCCTCAACAGAATCATCTTCAACCACTTTACGAACGTAAAAGTGTAACATAGGTCCTGAGCGTGAACCTGGCTTTAGAAAAACCTGCTTTTGCGGCAGACCTGCCGAGTCCTATAAGAGAAATGCGCAGAAACTTATTACAACTCACTCATCTGTTCAGATCCTGAAAATGACCAGAGAGATGATGCTATTTAAACTAACCTTTCCCAAGTCTCCAGCAATGTTTTCAAAAGCTTTATTTGCTTCTGCTGAACTACTAAAATCAACAACCGCACTATAGTAGCAACTCCCTTGTCTTTTCAATGGCTTCCCACACGGAAAAAGAAACACAAATTGTCGTTCAGAAAAACAAAAAGAGAATAAAAAGAGTCTATCTAGATGTTCAAGATACTCAAAATCACATTCTAGCCAGATAAACAGATAATCCGAGACTAATACACTAACCAGACTACATGATTTTTTGGAAGCTAGAAAACTCAACTACAATACTTCTCCTCAGAGAGGATGTTCCTCGAATAGCCTACTCAGTCACGCATGCATTAAGAGGAAAATTTTTCTAAACAAATGTTCATCCTTGGTCAGAACGTGAGAGTGTACCTCTTTAGTCATTGGAAGGGAGGTTTCTATGCCTTTCTCTACTATAGCAAGTACGAGTTTTATAGCAGCTTCTGCGTCATGAACACAATTGTGGGGAACACCGTCTTTCTGCAGTACTGCATATCCTAATACAGACTAGAAAAGAAAAAAGAAAAAAAAAATCAATTGCAATAATAGTATGGATTCGATTTCACATCAAAAACAGGGAAATTAACCTTTCAGAGGCTTACCTTACACAAATTATTTAAAGAATGTCTTCGCAACTTTCTTGTACCAGGGTACAAGAACTTAAACACGAGTGAAGTATCAATTACTCTTGCATGATCTATCTTCAATACTGAAAGCAACCAAAGTAAACTGTAAGAAAGCAGAGTTAAGAGAAAATCAGGGTTCCAAATATATTAGGAGCAAACTTTTTTTAGTTACCTTTCATATCATTGTTCAAACTTTGACCCACCAAAATAGTATCCTCAGAAAGAAACGTCTGCAACTTTTCCTGCAAAAATAATTCATTTATATGGCCTCAGAGCAGTCAGTGTGTTGAAACTACATGTGGTCACAGATATGCTATGTACCTGTATATCTACCACAGATAAAGTCGTAGCATATTTGAGATCCTCAGCGGTAATTCCAGTAATATGGGTTCTATATATAGTCGACCACCGGTTGATGCGGTCTCACAAAGTCGTCTAGAACCACCTGATTCATGCATTATCATGTTAAGAAACAACATGCTTCTGTTTTTTTTTCAAAGAAAGATGTTAACTTTCAATAACGATTGAGATACCTTCGAATGACGGTCAAGTGAAATTATGTTTTCCCCCCAAAATCGTAAAATTACGTTTTCTGCCAAAATCGTAAATTTTTATTTTCCGCCTTAACCGTAAAATTGTGTAAAATTGTGTTTTTCTGTCAAAACCGTAAAATCATTTATCTGTTTTATGAAAACAAAAAATTGTATTTCATGAAAATAAAAATTTATAAATGTAAAATATAATAATTTAAAATTATTTAGTTGTAAATTGAATTTCTCATAAATTATACTTTTAAAATAAAAACATGTTAATTTTGTGGGCAAAACTCCATCTGGTTAAGACCATATGGTCCATGGGCAAAAATGGTCAAATGCCCAAAAAGACCATTTATATTTTGGTTTGACCATGGTCCGCCCATATGTACATGGACATGGGCATGCCCACGGGCAGCCCGCCTAATTGACAGCTATACGGTCAACTGCAGCAACTTTAACAACCGCTTCACTCCCATCTTCGCAAAGAACCATCTCGCAATCAATAGTAATCATTCTGTCGAGTTTGGCGGATTTCATGGCTTCCAGTTTCTTCATTCCAGTTCCCGTAACCAACCAATCCTGTTTTTTTTTTTTTTTGCAAATCCAAAAGCTTAGTTAACGTTTATTAGCAGAGTCTCCGTTCCCCCATGAAAAGGAAAAGCTCATCAATTGGATGAAAAAAAACACCAACCTCAACGTTAGATGGGAATAAATAGTGCAAAGGGTACTCATCATGCGCAATAGTCATTCGAACTAGCCTCTGAAATCAATCAAATCCCCAATAAGATTTATGTTGGCGAAGAATGTCAACAACCAAAACATTCTGTTCAATCCACAAAAACGTTCCTTCTTACCTGCTCTGCAGTCTCATTTGGAGATTTCTCATCCTGAACACGTTGATAAATGTAGATGGAACATACTAATGAAAAAACATACTAGGAGGGAGAAGGTCGCTCTAATGCTCATTGGAAGCTACACGAGTAAAACTTGTTCTTCCAATAATGATGTCTCGGATCAAATTCTCAATTGTGAAGGTCGTTGTAATGCCATTTTAGGAGATTAAAAAGGAACTAATTATTAACGAACAAAAGCCTAAAAACTATGCGCAGTGTAATCTCAATCAGCCCATTAGTCTAATTGGGCTTAACTTAAAAGGCCGCTTTAATAAATGGAAACTTGGGAACAAACGTAAACTTATTGACGTTAGAGAAAGAAAAAAAAGTAAAGTTGCGCTGATGTTTAAAAAGAAAATAGGAAAAAAAAAAAAAAAGGAAAACGCGTATCTGCCTGATCACCGACTTGTTTGTTTATAAATATGGGAAGAAGCTTTTTATCAGAGAGACTCAGAGTCATAATTTTTTAATCTTAGAATTTTAGTTCTTCTTTCTCTGTTTTTTTAGGCTATAGGGTTTGTAGAATTTGGGAGATTTCTTACAATTGCCCCCCAATTCTCTTCAACTTTTTTTTTAGGGTTTCTTAATTTAATTACGTTTTCGTTTTCTTTGGGTTTTCGTTTCGTTTTCAATCGGATTTGATATTTGCAAAACCCGAACGACTCTGCGTTTCTGTGAATTTCAAGTTCGTTCTTTTTTAGGGTTTCTTGATTTCATTACGTTTTCGTTTTGTTTTCAATTGGATTTGATATTTGCAAAACCCAAACGAATCTGGATTTCAAGGTTTCTGTGAATATCAAGTTCGTTACTTGATTTTGTTTATTTGGTTTTCGTTTTCGTTTTTGTTTTAAAACCCAAGAGAGATCGATCACAACGCAAACACTCAAACTAATGGTGTTTTGTCAGATTCTCTTTTGGGGACATTGTCCCTTCCAGTTTAGACCCGAGGCTGCAAAACCAATCCCTTTACCCACGGCTTAATAGAATTATCTCGACAGACTATTACACTTGGGATTGGTTTCAGCTTGCTGGATCAAGTTACCCTCGGCTTTGGCTTTCAAAGATCATCAATCATCAGTCTTTGTGACTGTGATTTTATTGGGAATAACATTCCCTTTTTACCCACGGCTTGAATAAGTCTCAAGTCTTTGTGACTCAAAGATTGGAACACTTTTACCCAAGGCTTATAATCAAAATCAAAAAGTCTCTGTGACTTGAGATTAGAACATTTTTACCCAAGGCTTATAAAACAATCACAAGTCTCTCTGACTATGATTGGAACACTTTTACCCAGGGGCTTATAAACATATCAAAAGTCTTTGTGACTTGCGATCGGAACACTTTTTTACCTAAGGCTTATAAAACAATCAAAAGTCTTTGTGACTACTTTTAACCAAGGGCTTATAAAAAACTCAAAAGTCTTTGTGACTTGAGATTGGGAGAAAACACAACACTTTACCCAGATTAGAAACGTTCGAATCCCTCTCTTTCCCTTTCTCCTTTTGATGATGTGTAATAGACTTTTTTTACCTTTCCTTTTGGCGAAAGTGCCTAATACGGGTATGGGAAGGCATTTTTTTCTTGCGTGTTATTATCAATTTTTTCTTGCGTGTTATTAACTTTGGTTGAATGTTAAGTTAGACAAAGAAGGAGAACACTTTGGTTGGATTGGTTTTGGTACCCACGGCTTCATATGAGTCTCTGTGACTGAGATTATAACAATTTTACCCAAAACTTATACAAAAAACATCAAGTCTCTGTGACTTTGATTCAGAAACATTACACTTTGGTTGGATTGGTTTTGGTACCCACGGCTTCATATAAGTCTTTGTGACTGCTATTGTAACACTTTACCCAAAGCTTCTAAAAAAATCAAAAGTCTTTGTGACTTGAGATTGGGAGAAAACACAACACTTTACCCAGATTCGAAACATAACACTTTGGTTGGATGTTAAGTTAGACAAAGAAGGAGAACACTTTGGTTGGATTGGTTTTGGTACCCACGGCTTCATATAAGTCTCTGTGACTGAGATCATAACACTTTTACCCAAAGATTATACAAAAAAACATCTAGTCTCTGTGACTGTGATTCAGAAACATTACACTTTGGTTGGATTGGTTTTGGTACCCACGGCTTCATATAAGTCTTTGTGACTGCTATTGTAACACTTTTACCCAAAGCTTCTAAAAAAATCAAAAGTTTTTGTGACTTAAGATTGGGAGAAAACACAACACTTTTACCCACAGCTTTACACAAATTAGCAGTCTTTGTGGCCTTTTACCCACAACTTTTAAAACTCATCAGTCTTTGTGACTATCACTTTTACCCACAGCTAATACTTTTGGTTGGATGTTAAAGTCTTTTAGTCAAAGAAGGAGAACACTTTGGTTGGATTGGTTTTGGTACCCACCGCTTTGAAAGATCATCAGTCTTTGTGACTGTGATCCCTTTACCCATGGCTTGAAAAATTCAGCAGTCTATGTGACTGATATTGATAAAAACAATCCCTTTACCCGTGGCTTGAAAAAAAGCATCAGTCTCTGTGACTGAGGTTGAAACACTTTTTCCCGTCGCTTACTAAATAATCAAAAGTCTTGGTGACTCGAGAATGGGAGAAAACAAAACACTTTACCCACATTAGTGGTCTTTGTGACTGAGATTGTAACACTTTTACCCAAGGCTTATACAAAAATCACTAGTCTCTGTGACTAAGATTGAAACACTTTTAAGGTCTATTAAAAAAATAAAAGTCTTAAACTAAAAGTCTTTGTGACTTGAGATTGGGAGAAAACACAACACTTTACCCACAACTTCACAAAAATCACCGGTCTTTGTGACTGAGATTGGAACTCCCATTTACCCACATCTTAACAAAATCATCAATCTTTGTGACTGTGATTAGGAAACAAAATTCCCTTTACCCTGGGCTTTAAAAAATCATCAGTCTTCGTGATTGTAACATAACGGCTAACACTTTGGTTGGGTGTTAAGTCTTTTGGACAAAGAAGCATAACACGTTATTGGATTGGCTTTGGTACCCACGGCTTTAGAAGATCATTTGTCTTTGTGACTGTGATTGAGAAACATAACACTTTGGTTGGATGTTAAGTCTTTTAGACAAAGAAGCTGAACACTTTGGTTGGATTGGTTTTGGTACCCACGGCTTCATATAAGTCTCGGTGACTTGAGATTGTAACACTTTTACCCAAGGCTTCTAAAATTATCAAAAGTCTTTGTGACTTGAGTTTGGGAGAAAACACAACACTTTTACCCACTGCTTTACAAAAATTAGCAGTCTTTGTGACTGAGATTGATTGGAACTCTCTTTTACCCACAGCTTAACATAATCAGTCTTTGTGACTGTTACTTTTACCTACAGCTTTTAAAAATCATCAGTCTTTGTGACTCACTTTTCCCACAGCTTTAAAAAATCATCAGGCTTTGTGACTATGATTCGGAGACATAACACTTTGGTTGGATTTGTTCTAATGCAAACAGCTAATACTTTCGTTAGATGTTAAAGTCTTTTAGATAAAGAAGCAGAAAACTTTGGTTGTATTGGTTTTGGTACCCACGGTTTTGAAAGATCATCAGTCTTTATGACTGTGATCCCTTACCCATGGCTTGAAAAATTCAGCAGTCTTTGTGACTGTGATTGATAAAAACAATCCCTTTTACCCATGGCTTGAAAAAATTATCAGTCTTTGTGACTTTGATTGGAAAAAACATTCCCTTTTACCCACAGATTTAAAATAGCATACGTCTTTGTGACTGTGATTGAGAAACATAACACTTTGGTTGGATGTTAGTCTTTTAGACAAAGAAGCATAACACTTTGGTTGGATTGGTTTTGGTACCCACGGCTTCATATAAGTTTCGGGGACTTGAGATTGAAACATTTTTACCCAAAGTCTTTGTGACTTGAGATTGGGAGAAAACACAACACACCTACTGCTTTACAAAAGTTAACCGTCTTTGTGACTGAGATTGATTGGGACTCTCTTTTACCCACAGCTTAACACAATCATCAGTCTTTGTGACTGTCACTTTTACCCACAGCTCTCTTTTACCCACAGCTTAACATAATCATCAGTCTTTGTGACTGTCACTTTTACCCACAGCTTTTAAAAATCATCAGTCTTTGTGCCTATGATTCGAAAACATAACACTTTGGTTGGATTGGTTTTGGTACCCACGGCTTCATATAAGTCTCTGTGACTGGGATTGTAACACTTTTAAGCGATTGTAACACTTTTACCCAAGGCTTATACAAAAATTATCAAGTCTCTGTGACTGATACTGAAACACTTTTACCAAAGGCTTCTAAAAAAAATCAAAAGTCTTTGTGACTTGAGATTAAGAGAAAACACAATACTTTTTACCCACAACTTTACAAAAAACAGCAGTCTTTGTGACTGTGATTCAGAAACATTACACTTTGGTTGGACTGGTTTTAGTACCAACAGCTAATACTTTTGGTTGGATGTTAAAGTCTTTTAGACAAAGAAGCATAACACTTTTGTTGGATTAGATTTTTATACCCACGACTTTAAAAGATCATCAGTCTTTGTGACTGTGATCCCTTTGCCCATGGCTTGAAAAAAACATCAGTCTTTGTGACTGTGATCCCTTTACCCATGGCTTGAAAAAAACATCAGTCTTTGTGACTGCAATTGGAAAAACATTCCCTTTTACCCACAAATTAAAAATATCATCAGTCTGTGTGACTATGATAGAAACACTTTTACCCAAGGCTTCTAAAAAAATCAAAAGTCTTTGTGACTTGAGATTGGGAGAAAACACAACACTTTTACCCACAACTTAAAAAAAAAATCAGCAGTCTTTGTGACTGAGATTGGGAAATTGGTTTTAGTACCATGGCTAACACTTTGGTTGGATCTTGAGTCTTTTAAACAAAGAAACATAACAATTGGATTGGGAGAAAACACAACACTTTTCCCCAAGGCTTACAAAAAGATCATAAGTCTTTGTGACTAAGATTGGTAGAAAACACAACAATTTTACCCAAGGCTTATAAAAATCATAAGTCTCTGTGATTAAGATTGGGAGAAAACACAACACTTTTACCCACAGCTTTACAAAAATCAGCAGTCTTTGTGACTGAGATTCGTTTTATCCACAGCTTAACATATTTATCACTCTTTGTGACTCTCACTTTCACCCACAGCTTTTAAAATTCATCAGTCTTTGTGACTGTGATTCTGAAACATTACACTTTGGTTGGATTTGTTTTAGTAGCAAGGGTTGAACGGCTAATACGATTTGGTTGGATGTTGAAGCAGAACACTTTGGTGTGATTGGTTTTGGTAGTTTTAAAAGATCATCCGTCTTTGTGACTGTGATCGCTTTACCCATGGCTTGAAAAATTCAGCAGTCTATGTGATTTGTGATTGATAAATATCCCTTTTACCCATGGCTTGAAAAAATCATCAGTCTTTGTGACTGTGATTTGAAAAATCATTCCCTTTTACCCACAGATTTAAAATATCATCAGTCTTTGTGACTGTGATTGGGAAACATAACACTTTGGTTGAATTGGTTTTAGTACTCACGGCTAACACTTTGGTTTGATGTTAAGTCTTTTAGACAGAGAAGCATTTGGTGGATTGGTATAAAAAGGTCATCAGTCTTTGCGACTGTCACTTTTACCCACAGCTTTAAAAACTCATCAGTCTTTGTGACTTTGATTTGGAAACATAACACTTTGGTTGGATTTGTTCTAATACAACAGCTAGTACTTTTGGTTGGCTGTTAAAAGTCTTTTAGACAAAGAAGCAGAACACTCTGGTTGGATCAAGTCTTTTCGACAAAGAAACATAACAGTTGGATTGGGAGAAAACACAACACTTTTGGCTTACCGTAAGTCTTTGTGACTGAGATCGGGAGAAAACACAACATTCTTACCCAAAGCTTATAAAAATCATTAGTCTCTGTGACTGAGAGTGGGAGAAAACTTTACTTTTACCCAAAGCTTACACAAAAAACCATAAGTCTTTCTGACGAGATTGGGAGAAAACACAACACTTTTACCCAAAGCTTATAAACATCATCAGTCTCTGTGACTGAGTAATATGATACCCACGAGACTGAGACCAATTCTAACATTGATCCCTTATGTTACCCACGGCTTGAGATATTTAGACATGGATCTTGTTCGGTTTGTTGTTTAGGTCTTTAGACAAAGATACATAATAGTCTTAGACAGAGACTAGATTGGGAAAAACAAAGGATAGGTTTCTTTTTGGTGGAAGGAAGATGGCGCCCAGGACTTTAAACACTAGTCTGAGACCGATTCGAAGATTGATCCCTTATGGTACCCACGGCTTGAACTCTCTAGACATGGATCATGTTTGGTTTGTTGTTTCAGTCGTTAAACAAAGATGCATAACACTTTGGAGCGGTTTTAGTACCCATGCACGGCTGCAAAATCTGACTGATTGGGAGAAAACAATCCCTTTTACCCACAACTTAAAAGAATCATCAGTCTGTGTGACTGAGATTGGGAAAAAAACAATCTCTTTTACCCACAGCTTAAAAAAAAAATCATCAGAAACACGTTGGTTGGATTGGTTTTTGTTACCCACGGATTTAAATAATCATCCGTCTCTGTGACTGAGACTGGGAAACATAACACGTTGGTTTGATTGGTTTTAGTATCCACGGGCTTAAGAGAGTTTTTGGACAAAGTAATTGTTAAGTCTTCAGTCTTTTTAGACAAAGAAACATATCACAGGTATGAGGTCTTCTAAACCTTTTCGAAAACTAAAAGAATGTGTTGCTCTTCTTGTTTGCTATGAGCCAATATTTACCAACTTGATAATATATATTAAAAATATGTAAAGGTTATGTGACAGACAAAAAAAGTATGGCTCTGAAGATCTTCCTATGGAGCTTTGTAAACTAAGAATGAAGAAGTTCCAAAATAACTAAACCCAAAAGATCTTCCCATGGAGCTTGGTTGTGAAAATGCTAACTGGGATTTCTCCATCGTGCACCCATTGTTGCAAAAGCTTTCCCTGCGTTTTTTCATACAAAAGAAACAAAATGTCACCATAATGTAAGAATATTAACAAATGAGAATAGTTTTCAGGAGGTTGGCTCGAGTTTTTTACCTCGTGGTATCAAGTAACTGTGTGGCTATGCCTTTTCTTCTGTTAGAAGGTGAGACCCAAATCGCTCTAATTCCACAGATAGCTGGTTTAGCTTCTTCTTCACATACAATTGCTCCATTATCTACTCTATCATCTGAAGCTCGACATCTTTTTGATACCTCTCTTTGTAGCACAACGTTTCCAAACTGAATGGAGGTTGAAGGCGAGGAGGAGGTCTGTTTCTTTAACTGTCTTTCATCATCAGGAGGAGCTATAAGCTTGAATGCTTCCTTAATTGGTTCGGCAACTAGACATCCTGAGATCCTCTGAGAGGAAACGAATAGATAAACCTACACACATAACAAGGTAGTTCTTGAAACAACTGAGAAAGGTTATTAAAGGCTATAGAAAAACAGTTGGGGTATATCTTCTTTCTTGTGACTTTACTGGATGAGATCATCAAAGAAGTCGAAGAAACTCTTTTCAATCTCTCAAAACAAAATTTCTTGTTTGATTCCCAGAGAAATGGAAAGAATCACAATAAAGTTGAAGCTTCTTCCTCCTTAAATGAGGCAAAAGGTAAAGCAAGTATTCATTCCCAATAAGTTTTGTATCATAAACTAAATCGAATACTAGCTATGGAACTTAAATCGAAAATGTCAGTAAAGAAGACGTGGATGGATACAGGGTCATTTACCTTACAATGTTGGTGAAGAATCCAATCCTCACCAAGCTCAACCTCCATCATTTTCACAACCTCTTGCACCTGCAATTACAAAAGATACCTCCGTTAAATACTCCTCAAATATATGAAGAACCAGTAACACTAACAACGTGGAGAAAAAAAGAACCTTGTTTCTGTGTGCAGGGGAATCATTTTCAGAAACCATAACAATGCGGTTCTTGTTGAAGGAAGGCATTGTGAAGGCTTTCTCGTTCAGCCAACCCTGAGACCAATCAAAAAAGCCCATCAAAATAACCGAAGTAACATATGTCTTTGAGTTACAATATACACAGTAAAGAGCATAAAAACCTTAAAAGGGATTCCATTCATAAAAATCTTGTGAAAGTCATGATGGTTCTTCTCATCTGAATCATCTCCAGGAGCATATTTAACTCCACACACATGGCAATGTCTGAGAAGGAAATCGGATTGCCCCAACTCTAAGTGGAATTGGGTATAACTCCGCTTCTTTTTCAGATTTTTAGGTGCAGAAGAAGAAGAAGATCCTTTGTTAAGAACTTCACTTCTGAATACCCAAAATTAAAGAGATATACTTAATTAATCAGCACCCTAAACAGATAACCTAAAGAATCATCTCAAAAGGGATTTGCTTTTAAAAACCCAAAAGATGATTTATTAACTTACCTATCGGGAATCGCAGATCGACGCTGGTATGTATTGACGATGACGTTCCGATTTTGCTCCCAGACGGTTAAACCATCGTCGTCTGTGTCTGATGTTGTTACCGAGGCAGCGATATTAGACGAAGAAGATGAAGATGAAGAGGGCTTAAAGAAAGAATTGATTTTGGCTTGCATTGTTTGAGCTCGATGAATCCCTTCTTCTCATGTTTCTTTTTCTCCTCTCGTCTTCTGGGGGATTTTGGCGCCAATCGAAAAAATTTGTTAACCGAAGTGAAATTTTGGCGCTAGTGGATCTTTTTTTCTTTTTCTTTGTTGGGGTCAAATAAGTAATTTCCTTGCCGACTACAGAACCGGATAAATCACATCTTGACATTGGATAATGGATAGTGGCGGAATGCTCATTAACACTCACACAAATTTCATAATTAAGTTACTTAATATAATTCGGCCCACTTAAAATTGAAAAGATATGGTAAACCGTAAATGTCATTGCTAGGCACGTAACAGCGTTGTGCGGACACTACAGTCTACAGCTTTGATTTGATGACGTCCATGAATGTTTAGATATCACACTACATTAGACAACGTCGAAGACTACAAAGAGGACGGTGTGAAGTGTGAAGTTTCTGTGTGCTTTTTTATATATAAATTACATGTATGTATTGTGGTGTATTAAGTTACTTAATCACATGTTTCCCACCGAAGATTAATCTCTATTAATCTACGTTTTCTCCCTGCCTATTACCTCTTTCCTCTTCAACAGATCCTCAAAACAAAAAATGTAAGTGAGAAGCCTATCATCATATCATCTGTCGGATAAAACCGAGTTGCTCCATGACAACACGAAATCTCGAAATACATTCGGTAAATCTGCATTTAAAAGCAAAAAGGAACGAGATTCTCAGAATCATACAAAACTACTTGGAAGTAAGATTCCCATGTCTATAAGAACGTCGACGGTCAAGTGATATATAAGGTTACCCAAAACTACTTGAGAAAAACAAATGCTTTCATGACGTCTTGTTATGTTAAAAATGCACATCTGAGATAGTCTTGTGTTATCTCTCCAATTCATACGACATTATTGGTGCAAAACCTTCATTATTTGGATGATAGTTGAAAAGAGAAAAATTATTACCTCGCACAACTTCCATGGCGAGTGTGGGAATATCTACTTCGTCTTCAACTAATCTGTATACGTCCGCAAGCTGAAAGAACCAGAAGTAATTTTACTGCTTTAGAGTGTCAATGGAGATGATAAATGTTACAGATATTTAACTCTACTGATGTTTGATGTATGAACCTCTTCTACGTGAAGCTTTGAGTCCTCTGTGAGTGCAAGAATAAGTTTCCTGCGGATGCCTTCGTCAAGGAGGAAAAGACGAGCTCCATCCTTAATGGTATCTGTCAAGTCAAGCTTACTTTCCCTGTAAGTTTTATGAGTAAACTATGGATTTAGAATTCAAGCTTCACAGGGTAAACGAGTGAGAATTTAGGAGCTATGCTTATATAAAACTCGGTTACTTACACACGCTCTACTCGTAGATTAGGATTGCTACTCATTTTGGCGACGTTTTCCTTTGCCAGCGATAAAAGGTTTTCCAGCCTTTTCCATTGGAAAACACCATCTTTGAATAGAACCTGAGAGGTGGTAACAAGAGCTTTGATTTCAGCTGATGCGGTTATCAATTCAGCATATTATATATGAAACAAAATCAGAATTATCAGTTTAACCTGTATCAAGCGTTCTCGAAGTGCAGGATTTGGATCCGTTAGAAGCCGTTTTGCTACATATGGATAAGCAACCTATAAAACAAGTTAGCTTTTAGTATGGAAAGGGAAATATGAGTGAAAAAAATAGCTAGTATCTGCTCACTTCAGGATTTTTTATGTCAGCTCAATCAAATCTGAAAAGAAAAATCAAAATAGTAATCGTGACTTCACCTCTAGAAATTTAAAATCAGGCTTCAGCGTGAAACATATACCCTCCTGCGTAAGCAGAGAACGAATAACAAGAGAGAACCGCTCCGGGATACGGATAGGAAAGTCGTACACAAGCTTGTTGAATTGGCCTGCAACAAAAACGTGACACCGTTTCTTCAAATGTGAAAGGGGTGCTCAGTAAAGGAAACAAACTTGTTTCAAGAAAGCAATATATCAAATACCTGTAACACTTCGAAAATTGAAATCTGCAAGTCCTTTCCCCGCAGAATTCTGCCAGATGGCTTCTAAAGCTGGAACGATAGGAGAAACATCGGTCTCCTTGGCCAAGAATCCGAGCCTAGTGAAATCATTTGCCATCTCCCCATAGTCCTCATTAACCGCATGAACAACAGCATCAATCAATATTTGCTTGTTTTGCTGAGAAAAAATAAAAAGTAAGGGTTTTGTTTAGACTTTGAATGACAAAGTCTCTATCTCTATAGATGTGAGATTACTATGGGAAGGAGGCATACGCTAGTTACTAAGGTTATTAGATACCTCGAAACCATTAAACTTAAATTACCTGACTCAGTACAGCAACATTACCAAAGTCCACATAAGCAATACGCCCATCTTGCATTGCAAAGATATTTCCAGGATGTGGATCTCCATGGAACAATCCAAATTCCAACAGCTGCCTTAGAGCAGCACTCACGCCAACCGTCAAGAATCCATTTAAATCGATACCCGCATCCTTGATGGCCTGTGTACAATTAGTAAAAAGTCAGTACTCAAGGCATACTGCATTTTGAATTTTTAGAAAGGTATAAAGGAATATATATAGGGTTGGCCCCTATTTGAAAGTCATTACCTGTGGGTCAGTGCACCGAATACCATCGATCCACTCCATTACCAAAACCCGTGGACCACAAAGATTCTTGTATACTCGAGGAATTTTGACAGTGGGGTCATCTTTGAAGTTCTCCAGAAAGTCTTCAATGTTTCTGGCTTCCTGGAGGCAAGAACTTACGGTTAACCGGGATTATTAGAAAGACTCAGTTTTTCAGATCATCAAAACAAAAGAATGCATAGAGTCAAATTGACAGTTATGTGAGATACCAATGTATAGTCAAGCTCCTCCAAAAGCTTTTCTCCAAATTCATCAACTATGAGCTCTGCGTTGCAACCCAGTTTCTGTATACTGAAGCCATTTAAGAATGACGCGAGGGTTCGAAAAAGAAAGAGATCCCGGTAAATTATGGGCTCTATTTGTGGTCGCTGCACCTATATATACATAACATAGATGTCAAACCCAAACTTTAAAAACAGTTTTCAGTTTGATAAGCCTGTATGAAATATCACAACTTTCAAAGAAGATAAACTCTATAGCCAAAGAGATTTTTTTCAATTTTGAAGAACCTTGATAGCAACATCCTCTCCAGTGGCACGTAGAGTAGCTCGATAAACTTGGCCCAAGCTTGCAGCCGCTATTGTCTGTGAAGAAATTTGGCTAAATAGGGCCTCAAGAGGTTGGCCTAACTCTTCTTCGATGATATTGAAAGCAACCTACAAAGTCCTTCAGCATTTAGCTTCACCACACGATGACACATGATAACAAGAAAAATATCTGGCTCTACAAATTCCTCAAAAAGATAAGATTTTTACCTCGTTAGGGAATGGAGGAACATCATCTTGGAGTATGCAGAGCTCGTTCATGTAGTCTTCACGGATGATATCAGGCCTATTCGCCAAAACCTACCCCCATGTACAAGATATGTTAGTCGAAAGCCCGGTTAAAGCAAATTAAAAGTCCTCACAATAACATGGATCAACATACCTGACCAGCTTTAATAAACGAAGGCCCCAAGTTGCACAACAGGTTCCTAAGCTGACGAGCACGGAAGGGGACAACTTCCTCATCCCTTCCAACCATAAAGTCATACATTAAAGTAGACCAATACAACCCAAGAGTCCAAACAATCTCCACACCCCTTGAAGCAAGAGAGACGACTGATCCTCTTGATTCCAGAACTTTACTCCTCACCTGATCACAAAAAAACACCATTATATCCCAATTCAAGAATCCTTCTAAGAACAGTACCAATCAAATCCAAATCTAAGCAGCTCAAATTAAGTGAATTCAACAAATTGCAACAGAGGTAAAACAAAAATGAAATTGGCTGAAACTATTTGCATACAGTCTCCGGAGAATACTTTCGGAAGGGAACGCAAACGCCTCTCTCGATATCCAACTGCTCAAGCGCGGAGCTCGATTTCCCAACCCTATCCACCCCGCTCATCGCCGTTGTCATTATCGACGCGTCAGTAGAATTCCGCCCGCCAACACCCGTCGAAGCCGCCGCTCTAACGGTAAAATTAGAAGTTCGCACAGCCGAGAACGTCCTGCTCCGCCGCAACTCCACGGCGTCGATAGAAACTAGACTACGCGATAGAGCATCTCTCCGATCAAGAAAAGCGCGATTTTTTCTCCGACGACGATGATTTAAGGAGAAATTAGGGTTTACCAAACTATTGCAGTGAATTGACTCCATGGATCAGCAGCGATGTACGGAGGATGATGATCTGAAGAAGAAGAAGAAGAAGAAGCAAAATAGGAGTGGATACGTTTCCGTTGGACCAAAAACTAAATAATTTATAATTACCGGAAAATAGATAAAAATCGACTGCCACAGATTATGTAATTATATCTACAACTTCACGTCTCTACAAAGCCCACACAACATATGTAATCTTTAGCAAAACGACCCCAAAACTTTTTTTTGTATGTGGCCAAGAAAGGTGCAACGTTTTGGCAAATAAGAATACATATTCGTATGGTATAAAATGAATGATTAAAACTATGGAATACTACAAGTTGTTGACAAAGAAATTTACCAATATTTCCATTATATTTCAAATATATTTATAGGTTTTAAAATTGAAGACAGTATTTTGTAAATTAAGATGACTTTATGTTTGTATTCTGTTTCTTATACCAATCCCATTGCGACTAGAAAGTGTGTCCCATTTGTGTCAGTGATCTACTTGTCATCAGTCCACAGTCCTCACGAAGGGTCAACGATCACTTTGCAGGACTTCTTTGCTTTCACTAGACTTGTAAACAAAGCATCTCAGTTCAAATATCAGGAAACGTGTCTCATCATCATTCAATTTTATTCAGATATTGTTTCTATGTTTTCATTGTTTACCTCTATGTTTCTATCGTTTATGACCCCAAATTTAAGCGTTTGTCAACTACAAAACAAATACATTAGTGTACAAAATACTAAAAAAAAACATCTACATTAATATTCATAAATGCCACTTTTAGAATTTAGGCCGAGCTGGGCGTTACAATTAATATGTGCAAAATTTAGGCTGCGTCTTTGATGATGATGAAGCTGAATATATAGTTGAGAGCTCAACATACCTACTTTTACAAAATTGTCGCTCAAAACACAAGCTATCCTTGCTGGGGCTTTAAATGAGAGCAGGGATGGTGGCCACTCGATTAATGTATATATCACTTCATGCATGGTACTTTGGTAAGCCATGATCCACCACCATATATATCATGAAGTCGATCATCTCCTACTTTTAACATTAAATTTTAAATAGTGTAGAAATTGTCATAATACTTGCATCTATGATCATAAGAATTACGTTTAATTTCTTGCTATAAATCAGCATATATATATATATATACATATATTGTATTGTTTGCTCCACTGTTCTGCTTCCGTCTTTGATTGTATTAGATTCACTATGATGCCATCTTGATTCAGACTTTACCAACAAAATATTTACGTACCTGGCTTGGAAAAATGATTCGTCATCCAACTCAAATAAGATACTTTATCACTAGAAGTTTTAATCACAAAACATTAATTAGTACTGTCTGGACTCTGGACCGGACTGGACTGGACGAGTCGACCATTTTCTTATTTTCTAAAAGTTAAACCGACACGGTCAATGTATGTTATCAATACTCCAACGAAATATGCATTCAGGAAATTTGTATTGCAACAAGTGATATAAAACACGAAATGAATGATGATTATCATGACTCATGAGCAAATAAAGAAAACCCAAATTTTCATTATTTTATTTTGTATTAACATCAAGCTATCCAGAATCTTGGGCCCATAATGTCAGGAAAAAAAAAAAAAAAACCAAAATCACACAAACTATAGTAATAAATTTCCAATAATGAAAGAGGTCCCGAATATAAAAAGACTGTGTGAGAAGAAGAAGAAAAAAAAAAAGATATGTGCGAATTTATTTGTGAGAAAAAAAGAAAGTTAATATGTTCGATCGACATGGAAAAAGAAGTGACAAAGTGGGGGTAATGGGCAATGGGGAATCGACACGTGTGACCACATTCCGTTGTTAAAAAAGTTTTAGGGGTGTCACGTGCGCCCATCATATGAATCTGCGAGGAAGTGGGCAACTAAGCAATAGGGAGTCAACACGTGGAAAAGTTGGGTAGAAAAGTAGGGAAGGTCACGTGTGCCCATCATTTTATTTTATCCGTTTTATAAGTCTTTTCTTCTTCCCAAACCTTTGGGGGCCCTTCTCTCTAATTGGATAGACACCTTTTCACTTTCCTTCTTTAGATTTCTTTGGTCGTACTTTCTGAAAATTTATCATTCTGTATATATTTTGTATATCATTATAATTTAATTAATATAGTGTATTTTTTACCATATTATTTAAAATTAATTAAATAATTACAGAATTTTGATTATGACTTTGAATTTTCTAAAATTGTTAATTCCCGCTGCTTACTTAATCGATAAAACTGTAACTCAAATATGTGATGATAAATTAATTTATGTTATTTCCAAAAAAGTTACTGTATATATTTTTCATGCATAAATTTAATATTCATAGAGCACCTGTTTATTTGTTTAAGTGATAAAGGAGAAATCGAATTCGAATTGATTGTAAATTTTGCTGACTGTAGTTGAACTATATATGCCCTATATATTGGGTGTGATTAAACAAAAATAATTCACCTATTATTCCTTATATTTGAAACAACAATTTTGAATAGAGTCAAACTAGGGATTGTAAATAATTTCAGGAAATATAACTTTATTTGGTAAGTTTTTCTGTAAAATGTAATCAATTTTGAATTGTTTTTACGGACCTAAAATAAATATTTCAACGATTTAACAAAATATATGGCATAAGAACCATGATTTGTATTCATGGAAAAGGGTCTAATCCCTTATATAAAAAAATACTTAAAAAAAAATTGAAAACGGCTAATTAAACTATACTGTGCAAAGTATATATCAGTTTCTTTTTGAAGTATGAAATTTAGTAACTTATCAGGTATTTTACATTATCTGAGTTCTAATCACGGACCAAATCAAACATGTCGTATATATCATATAATTAACATTCAGTTTTGATTTATTATTTTTATCAAATAAAACTTTGATATATTCTTTACCATTCCATCAGAATTATGAGCACTTGATATATGATACATGTTCACTCAAGTAACAAAATGACAGTACAAGTTATTAAATTGGCTCTAGTTTGAACCCACCCCAAATCGACCAACAGGACAAAATACATTAAATGCATAGAAATCAAAATAAACCAAAAAAAAAAAAAAAAAAAAAAAAAAAGCAAATTACGCAAGGACCTGCATAATATATACATGGTAGATATATCAGCGAGGATGATTGGAGAATCAAATTGAACCAGTTTTGTTTATGATGGACTACTACATGTCTCGGACATGGAAGACGTTAGGGTTCTTGACGACGATATCATACATATGAATAGAGTTAAACTTGGAGAAGTCGCGAGGGAGAGATATGAGATCGATCGACGTTCTCTTGTGGAACTGGAGCAGATGATCGGTGTTGTCTCCACCGTAGTACCTCTCCCACCCAAGATTCTTCAAGATCTTCTCAAGTGATCCGTACGAAGAGACAACCTCGCTGGTCGGAAGATGGACGAGAATCTTCCTCCTCATCCTCTGCTGCTGGCTACCGCTGGAAGAGGAAGATTCCGACGAATCTCCGGTGGATTGGTTGTAAGGATTCTCCACCAGCCTCATCACTCCGTTCTTGTTGAACACCCACACACCAGACATTGTTGATGTTGTTATATATTTATGATTTACGAGCTATTGCTAGGGTTTTTTTTTTCTTTTTTTTTGTGGGTGTGATTATTATCTTCAAAAATGAGTTTGTTAGTTTTGGTGAGGAGAAGGAAACTGTGTAGATGGCGCTATATATATATATGTCAGTAAAGGGGGGGGGTATAGATACTGACAATTATATTATTATGTAATATTTATATAAAATAAATGTGAAATTCCCGAATTCTCGAAAAGGAAGAATCTTATCTATCTACAATTTATTTATCATTTTTGGACGCAAGAGAATAATAGATCAAATTCCATAAAATCAAAGTTATTATTATTCTGATTCGATAGTATATAAATGTAGTTATATATTATTTGAACTATATATAAAACATTATTTGATCGTCATATTTGCGACGTAAGAAATGCCGTATCTTTACTATGGAAATTAAATAAAAGAATGTTAAACTTATTTCTATATATGCAAGAAGATAGAAAAAATATAGTACGGGACAATTATTTTAGTTTGAATCCACCACATGCTAGGGATGAGGGACGATTAGTTTTCATTATTGTGGAAACTTCTTCTTAATTATATTTGTGTGTGGTTAATTTATTTATTTCCTTTAAGTCACAAAATATAAATTTGGTAAGATTTCACAAAAATTAGATTCTTATTGTAAACTTAATTAATATGCATCTACAATGTGTATGGAATTCAAATACGGCAAGACTTCTTCTAGTTTGCATGAGCACAACCTAGCATCGCTTATTTTAATCCAGCTCCCATTTTATTAGTACGTAAGCACTTAATGGTTATGACACTTAGCTTACAATACTGTCATAACCTACCAAATATGGAAATATAAACATATATCAAACGATTAATCGGGAAAATGCATTATTTGAGAAAATGTCGGTGTCTTTGGTAGGGAATGCATGATCGGATAATTACAATTTTCATCATAATGTAGTTTCAGAGTTTTAGATATCAGTAAATATGCCAGAAAATCGTTGTTATTATGAGTTATTAGACTAATGTATAGTTTGATGATAATTAACAAAAATTAGCAAAATGATTTGTTTGTTTGTTAGTAGCTAAATGAAAAAAAAAAACCCCTAAAATTATGTTTTAAATATTATATATAGATATATATGTAAAATAATTGGAATATATGTGAGATTCAAAAAGAAATTTAAAAGATTGATTTTAATGAAATAATATTTGTGTGGCCTTAAATTTCATTTGAGATATGTGTATCTCACAACCATTCACCTTGGATACCACAAGATCCAGACCAGTGTATGTTTTTTTTTTCTAAAGCATAAAAGTTTTTTGTTAGAAAATTGATTCAGTTATACTTCTTCTGTTTCAAAATATAGGATGTTTTAAGCAAAACACGCAGATTAAGAAGACTTTACTTTTAACATTATCGACGAATCAAAAACAATACTGCATAATATAAAGTACTAAACTAATATAAAAGTTGTATTGAAATTTGAAAACATCTTATATTATGAAATAATAAATTTCTCTAAAACATCTTATATTTTGAAACGGAGGGAGTTTTTAAGTTTTGACAAATTTTTAAAAGCTGAGCTGCCTTTAATATTGTTAAATTTTTACTGATATAAATATATAAGTTTTGATTATTATTCTTTTTATATGTAATGTTCCAGCAGAAGGGCGAAGGCGTTACGGTCACGTGGTGTCACGTGACTATTAATACTTACTGGTCCTCCTTACTCTCTTTTGTCGGAGGCAATTACTTATTAGTTTTTTTTTTTTTTACTTTGCTTCTGCCTTTTTCCTTGTATTGTTGTGACTAAATATATAAAACAACAAATAATTGATAATATAATATATACCTTATACATTTCCCATCTTTATTTTCATGTAAATTCGGAATATATTTTTTGATTATTATTAAACATTAAAACTTATGAATATCTCAACTTAAAATATGGTAGATTTTTTTTTTTTTTTTTTTAATTTTAAATGGTAGGTTAGTTTATACTGTATACTTGTACATTGGATTGGAGAAATGTGCAATCAAAGTATCAAACCAGTAAGGTCTGGATTCTTTTTTTTCAATTTCAGCCGGAAATCCCCGGTTACAGTTTTCGAAGTAATTTACTACTATCTATTATGTATTGTATGTCATTTTCCGTATTCAATTATTTCCTCTTTCTTTATAGATCCTTTGGTTCTCTCGTTTACATATGCAATGTGATAATGACTAGTTTCAACATCATCAGATTCTTCTGCTTCTATCAATAATTTTGTGATAATGCAATATTCTATAAAATATAGTATAAATTTGTGGAAATATATATGGACAAAAAGTGGCATACAAAGCACAAAATGAATGTGAAAAGAGAGACATGATGAGGAAATAAGGGAAGTGGGAGCGAAGGCCCTCGTGGGAGATGATGCCAAGCCACACTCCTCATTCTATCTCTTCAACGTAACAATCAACACACACAAACCCAATGCATTAGACTTTTTAGTGTTTTTGTTCCTCTTTTTACTTACCGTTTTAGGTCCATCCTAAGCTGAAATCTCTATATAAATATACAGTAATTTATACTACATGCTTTGCTCGTGCATTTTATAGATATATACTTTGATTACTTGAAGATAAATGAATTTAAGAAATTATATGAAGAGTTCTTATTGTATTAATATAGGGTTTGAAAGTTGTGATGGCAAAATATTTCGTTAATCCAACAATTACTTTGCGACCGATTTTAACTTTTTGTATTGGATAAAGAGTATTTGTGCTATATAAAGAAGAAATAGCTAGTGATAAAAACATGTTCAGTAATCATTGGTTATAGATAAAATCCATATTGGTTTTTTTTTTCTTTGTAGTACTATATGTCACAATTCCAAAGAAGGTCACATCATATCATAACCTAAACCAGAACGAGCCAGTGTTTTTCGGCCGGTATGGATAGATCTCAAACCCCATATCCATGCCCATTCCACAAAAAAAACTCTCGTTCATGGTCGTTACAAATATGGCACCCACACAACCATACTGATATTAATTGTGCTCATGCATCTTATGTCAGCACCATTTGCTCGTGTCAACATCCACAAAACCAACATAGAAGTAGTTATATAATATTTCTAGAGGCTTCCGAGATACACTTTTCAAAGATTATTCTCATTGATCCATTCATGTGTTCACGTTAGCTAACCCAACTTGATTCAACCATAAAGTTTCCATCACAACTGTTTTTATATGTATTTGCTGATAAATTTTACTATCCCTAGACGTCAGGAATCTCTTAATCTTTGGAGTTAATTAACTAATTCTATTTTTTTTGCAAGCCAACATTTACTTTTTATTGAAAAACTTGTTGATTGATTTTGTTTACGAGTTACGACCATTTATTTCTGTTCTATCTTTTTTTCTACTCTGAACATATATATCAGTTAGTACTTTATGAGTAATCGATATTAGAGTTGTTCTTGATCAAACTAGACATGTTTATACCCAAGCTTTTTCAAGAAACCTTCATATTAAGAATAGTTATATAAGGTTCGTAGTTTTCTTTTTCATAGTTTTCTTCTACCTTTACTTTTGACTTTTCCAATCTTAGCTTTCCGTCGGATATTTTTCGATCCAGCTGTTGAGCGCTCTTAATGCATATGAGGCTAAGAAGCTTCAATTTTCATTTTAGAAAGTTTTTTTCTTTTTCTTTCTAAATAATACATATAATATATATATATATATATAAGGATATAAAGGTTTAGTGGTATCCTTAATTACGAAAGATATGCTCGAGTAGCCAATGAGGGATCCGATTGGTGCCAGGTCACCCTTATCTTCTACAAACGTAGAATAATTCTGTCAAGAAGATGACTAACATTACTAGTATTGGTATTTTTATTTTTATTTGTTTTTATTAGGCTATGCAACGAATTTGATTCGAAACTAGTGAATCACTATATCAGGATCTAATTTCCTTTCTATTCAAAAATTATACATTATATTTTCGTATTTCATACTGTTTTATATATAATTAACAACCATAATTAGTGTAAGCATGTATAGCCATTCTTTTTTTGTTCAATCTCGTATTAAATCCTAAAGTTAGAGGACATCATTTTCATATATCACTTTGTTTTAAAAAATATATACTAGTATATGTTAAGTCTATAATATACCGACTTAATTGTTTAAAACGGGTAACTAAGGGCGTCCATCCAACATCTCAAGTTCAAATAATGCGTTATTGAATTTTATAATGCACATGCAGATACATTTTTGTTGAATGGATGATAATTCTAAAATTAAATACTTATAATGCTCTACGAAAAAATAAGTGTGGCAACGCCAGACTATAATTAGTAAAAATGAGCACAAACTTCTTAATTAGTGAAATGAATACAATGTATTCTGTGGTTCACGGTGCAAAAAAATATTATTAAACATCTCAATTGTGATGATTTATTCTTAGGTTAACAAAAAGAATATGAACTCCCAAGTTGCCAAATCGAATAATTGGTATTTGGTACAAAGCTGAAACTTTTATATATTCGTGTCTTTCTACACTATATATATATATATTATATTATATATGCTTGTGTGTGCGTAAAATGACCCATCTAATTAGAACATAAAATCGACAAATAAAAACGTGTTACGTACAATGTTAGATAGAATAGATTCTACAATTTTGGATGATAATTGATACCTAAACAGCTTATTATAAATACTGTATTAAATGTGACAACCTTTTTTTGACGTAATCCATCGTTTACAAATGAAATATTTCCTAGTCATATCATTTGATGGTCATCTACTACTTGGCCTTTCCACGGTTAACTTATACTATTAATACTTTAATCTAGTTTTAAGGCATCTAAGTATAAATTAACATGTATCTCGATGTCCAAAGTACATTATACTAAATTGATGATATTAAGTGGATGAGTAGTAATCTTGTTGCAAAAACAAATGTTCAACCATCCACACACACAGAAAAAGTCGTTTGGCTATCATTTCCATAACAAATGTTGATATTTATTTTAGAAATGATGATTAAAACTTCTTTGGATTATATACATGCGGCATTAACTGTGAAAACCTTCTTGACGTAAACCATTAATTAAATGTTTTGAAAACGATATATATTGTGAACATATAGCAAATTGACGTTTATTTAATTACTGTCGTTGTCACGGTTATTAAATTCTAGATTTTTTTTTTATCCAAAATATTTTACGTTTTTTTTTTAAGAATAATTATCTTTGGTTCTTCGACTTATTTCCTATTCATAATCTACCATTTCTTGTTTATTAATTATTTTACCTTCCAAGGTAATTCTTAATTATGAGCACGAAGGAGGAGATGTCTAAAGTATCCAGAAAAATTATATTAAGTGATGAGTTGTAATTTTCTAGCTGATCAAAGTAAAAATTGTGTTTAACCATCCTTGTCAAACTTCTTCAGACTGTAAACGAAACGACAAATTTTATTACAATGGTAAAATCATCTAATAAAATTGCAAGTTACATCATTTTTAATTTAGTCTCTTTCACACAAAAGAAAACCATTCTTCCAATTTCATAGAGCACTTGTTAAAGCTAAACCATATACCAAATTAGCCGTCAGATAATTAAATTCTCAATGGCCAAGTCTTTAGTTTATTACACTCTAAAAATAGAAGAGTTAGACTTAGCTCACCAAAAAGACTAGTTCAGATTTAGTACCAGAGAAAATCTCTCCTTTTAACCCCACTCTTCTACAACTTCCTCACTTTCCCCTGCATAAATACCAAGCAAGTGAAGCCATTGAGGTTTAGCAAAGAGAACACACAAGATGGGTCTCAATGCCTCCCTTTCTCTCTTCTCCCTCACCATCTTACTTGTCTTCTCTAAGGTCGTTACAGCTGATAACATCACGCTGGCCTTTGAGCAATACTCCAATTTCAGCACCATGAGCAACCTCTTCACCCAGACTAAGCTCACTGTACCCATCAGCAAATACCAAACCATAACCGTGCTAGCTGTTAGCAACGACGCTATCAGCTCAATCACAAACAGATCTCAGGTTGAGCTCAAGAACATCCTCATGACTCATGTTATTCTTGACTACTACGATGAGCTCAAGCTTCAGGGGATGAGGGAGAAGAGCATAATGCTTACTACCTTGTACCAGACCACCGGTTTGGGAGAAGAGATGAATGGTTTCTTGAACGTTACCAAAATGGAAGGAAGAGTTTACTTTGGATCAGCAGTGAAGAACTCACCTTTAAACGCTGAGTATGTCTCAACTGTGTACCACAATCCATATAACCTTTCTATAATCGAGATAAGCATGCCAATCGTGGCTCCTGGACTCAGCCTTGCAGTTTTTCCACCTCCACCACCACCACCACCACCCGTTCCTATAGTTCCATCCCCATCTCCCATGGAAGCTTCAATGGTTCCTGCTCCATCTCCCATTGTGAATGCTACAACAGCACCAGGACCAGCTGATGATGCCTCAGATATTGTTTTCCCAAAAACTACACCTACAACAGACACACCGGAGGCTGATTCACCTGCACCAGCTCCAACCGCAGATAATGAGAAAATTGAAGCTGCTGATAAGGCTAAACCATCTTCTTCTGCTTGTAAGGCTGGTTCGAGGTTTGATCTCATTCTCTTGCTACCATTTTTCGGTAGCTTTGCTTGGCTCTAAGGTAGGTGATGTGGGTTGAAGACAATAATGGTAGGTGAGATTGAAAACAATTTTTCCGTAGCGTTTTGTAACCAAGAAGAGGGACACGGCCACTGGAAGTGAAAAACCTAAGTGTAATGAACTTTCTACTTCTCATGCATTGTATCTATCAGCCATTTTGAATGCAAATGTGATGTTTGTTTGCCCTATAGATTTTGTAACACATTTCTAAGTGCGTTAAAAGTTGGACCATACTTCAACCAATGCAAAGAATGGTAAAGCCGTACATGATCCCAACAACAACAAAAAAGCTTCTGCATCGGTTTGCTTCAAGAAACGAGATGAATCAAACTAGCCTTACAAATACGAGTTAATTGATCCCAGAAAACTACATGGATCCTTACCAAATCAACCAGGCACTACAAAACAACGAGACTGCACTTACAGTGCTCATACGAAAACAATAAAAACTGAGCCTAATAAATCTGACATTGCTCTAGAAAATCTTCAATGGAGTCCTAATTGATTAAACTGAGGCTAAGCAGAAACAAAGAACAGATTCAGCACAATACGAGCCAATTTGCAGTCTCTCATTTGATCTTCTTTATGATGTCCTCGATGACTTCTTCCATATCAAGTGCTTTCATTGGGGCAAATGGACGTTTCATCTCCTACATAATGAGACAAACATAATCTTCAGCTTCTGAATTTAGAAGGAAAGACAAAGACATATTCATAATGTGTACTACCATACTATTAACAATATTGAATGTAACACAATGAAATTCTATTAACAATATATTCTACCATACTAAACATGCCCCTATTGAATGTAAACGACAAAATAGTATCAGTTTCGTAATGAATAAGGATCTAGAGTTGATTTTCATTCTCAGATTATGTGCATATAAAGCAAGAGGTGTTATGAAGTTGGTACTAACATTAAACCTTAGTCAAAGGGAACAAATTTAACACAGAAGTGAGACAATTAAGATATGTTTTCAAAGTATTAGAACAGAATGTTTTACCAAAAGACTGATGAATGTTTCGCCACCTTCCTTCCGGATCTCAAAGCAACCCCGCCTTGGCTATTCGAGCACATCAAAAGAGAGAATTAGCAGACGGAGAAGAGAGTCTTATCGAGTATAATGTGACAACCATGATCTAACATAATCGTCAATAGCGAGCATTCATGACAACACATTCATCTTAAGTAAAAAAGATTTACCTTTTCAGGATTCAGAGTCACCGTGCAGCCAGTAACAGCTCCCTCCAGACCTTCCTTCACCTGAATAGCCCTTGTCTTGAACGCATTGCATTGTTTACTTCAAACAACATAACAAAAAGAAAACCTCTGTGAGATAAGAAGACATAAGTACCAGAAACAAAGCGTAGTTTTCTCCATTTTCAGAAGGAACATGTCCTAATAAGACATTGCAATTAAGGTTAAGCAAGACAAGAAGAGAACATAAAACCATATAGAAAGCTCCCCTCTTCATAAAAGGTGGAAAACACAATGCGAGCAAAACAAAAAAGCGTGTCATCTTCATTTGCCCCAAGCTTATACTATACCAAACCACTAATCAGTAATCACTGATACGAAAACTTATGCAGAAACGAGAAGAAACCCTAATAGTGAAGAATTAAAAAAAACCTAGCTTCTACAGGGACGCAAAAGTCTCAGCAGACTGTTCAATAACATCAAAAGCTATAACCTTTTAGCTTCAATTTCGAGGCGTATACCTAAATTTCCACTCTTACGAGTCCCTCCAAATTCTCATGAAAGACAACACAAAAATCCAAACTTTACCAGTGCTCTATGACAATCTTCGTTTTCGTCGGGTCCTCAACCTCTGGCTCTGGCTCTGCCTCTTCCTCTTCTTCTTCTTCCTTCTCAACTCCCTCAACTGCTTCGTCTTCCTTCTTTCCCTTCTTCGCTTTTCCAGTCTCAATCGCTGGCTTCTTCCTCTTCGCCTTCTTCGGAGAGGCAACCTTCACCGGCTTAGGGGCGGATCCAGCCGCTTTAGCACCGTTTTGTTGAGTCTCACTTCGAGTTCGACGACCCATGCTCCGAGTCACTCTAGACGACGCCGTCGTTAAAGGTTTCGCCTTTTCTTCTCCATCGGTCTTACTCTTTTTCGCCGGCATCGTACGGACAACAGCAAACACAAAACAGGGTTTGGTCGAAAACAGTCTTCTTCTCCGTTCACAACTTTTAAGAACTGCTTCTGATGTTTGGTCTCTCTCTCTCTCTCTTACCGCTCTTTCCTACCTTTTTGGCTTTTTGCTGATTGATTTGGATGAACGGTTTAGATTAATCCTCTTGTGTTTGCTTTTTTAACCTTCGAAAAGTAATCTGAATGAACGGTAACGATTTAACTTACGAGGGTTAAAATGTTTGACTTCGACTGTTCGGTTGCATGATCATCCCAAGGTGGCTACTGTTTTGCTTCTTAAGGCCACAACTACTTGCCGTTTTGATGTGGTGATAGGATGATTTTATTTTTGATTCCAGTTCTTATAAATTGAATTTTTTTTAATTATCAGATTTGTTAAGAAATATTGATTTTTCTGATTCACACAAAAAGATAAAATCTGCAAGTAACTTTAGACTTTGTTAACTTTTCGCTTTTTAAGCTTTTTGGTCACTAACAACTTTTAAGGAGATTTTATTTATCTTTAAAAATATCCTTCAATCTAAATTTTCAAAAGAATAAAAATTAAGGTGGGAATATTCAACTTGATGTTTTTAAAATTTGGTAGGATTTTAATATTTTAGAATTTTGAAAGATTTTAGTAAGTTTTTAGGAGATTTGATTGTGTTTTAGAGTTTTTTATTTTAAGAAAAAAAAAAAGTGATTCTACGAGATTTGACTATTAAATTTTGGTTGATTTTAAAATATTTTACAACACAATACCTAAAAAAAATAAGATCAATAGTTGGAGCTATGTCCTCAGTTCATGTACTAATTGAATAACAAGAGATTCTGTATTATACATAAATTTTAAGTTGAATCATACTATATTAATTGAGAAGTACAAATATAAAACTAACCTTAAAATGTGTAAATAATTACATTCAATTGCCATTAAAAAATTTGTAATTGAAAAAAAATCTATTCAAATCAAAACAAATTTGTATTTGAAAAAAAAAATTAATAGCTAAGATTTTTAAAAAATATAGATAATTATTAATTAAAAATAGTATCTTCCTAATAAAATTATAGACGAAAATTACTAAATATATTTTTTAAAAAAAAATATAAACCAATCAGAATTTCAAAAACTAAGATTTATATCCAAGTTGACTATAAAATGATTTTTCGTAACTAGATTTCGAAGGATTTATTAAGATTTCAAATTATGATATATAAATTTATAAAAAAATTAAAAATAAATATTATCTCAAACAAAATATATTTTTAAAGAAATATAACAATAATTTTTATTATTATATTTTATTTTTAAAAAATATTGAGCCGTGCTTAAAGCAAGGTATATCTCCTAGTAACATAGTATTTCAAAAGATTTTTAAAAATTTTCAATTGAATAAGAAAGGAAAATCCTTTAGAATGTCAAACTCAATACCCCTCTAAATATATGGAGATTGTTGAAAGTATATGAATTTAGCATTTAAAGAGACATTAGTAATTTAATCGCAATACAAAGTTGCAAGTAAGATGCTAGCACGCTATTGCTTAACAAAATCAAAAACACCAAAGCAGTTCTTGTTCTCGTCTGTGCCAGGCTCAAACCCAACTTTAAATCACAGCAATATGAACGGTCTCGACTATTTATCACAAGGCGGATGCTTTGGTTAAGAGCTTAACAAAGACCAAACAGAAGATCAGAGAGGATCCGATAAGCCTTTCAAACCAGCGAGGTGTAGTTAGGGAAGAGGTACATCAGCCGGTTCAGTGTTTCAGGATTAAACTTCCGAGCAAATAGGTAACACGGACGTTGCTCTCCTTTCCATAGACAAGGCTTTACTGTCGTCACTTTCTGCATAGAGAATGTTTATGTATCAGTAACAGAAGAATCATGGTGATAAGAAGACGGCTCGGGTGTTTTACCTTTAAATCGCTTGTGACATGGTAAGCAAGTTGGATGGACTGCATATAAGATAAAAAAACGCAAACTAAGATCGCAGATAAGACAAATCTAACTGAGCATTGAGAAAGAGAAGAAGAAGAGGAACCTTGATTTTCCTGATGAGGTAAGGAGTGATGTCTCTTGCATTGTACAGTTTCGGATGCCATTTTCCCTCAGACCAATCAACATGTGTGACCGACCAGTTTGCTATTCCCTCTGCATCAATCATCTGAAAGAAAGAGATCATGATGAAGTTAGAGGCAAATGAGAGTAGTTTAAGGCTTAATGGTAATAAAAGGACCACGCAAGCAAGCAGTACACTGACATTGAAAAGAGTTGGGAAATAATGCTCGTCCGCATAGCAGTTGCGTCCTTCCATATTCGGCTGCGAAAAAAAAATATAAGCCATCAAGGAAAATGCCGCTTGATTATACAAATGCTCACGACATTCGTAACATGTCTCAGTATCCTACCATATCGTCTACATGCTATAAAGAAAGGAAAACACATGGGTTTTGTTTGAACATCACACAGCATGACCACCATGTCAATAAGCTACAATCTCAATGGGCATATCACTGTCTGACTTGACTAGATGACTTAAGTTTGATCACCAGAATATGCAGAACACAAATAGTATCGGAGATTTGCAGAATAAAGTGTCACCCGATAGAGAATATTAAGACATACTACAAGATATGGTCTGACTGGTTAATATCAACTACCATGTGAATATGAAAACGCACGAAATTGAAGGCTTGCTTACCCTACAATAAAGCTTGAATTTTGTGTAGTAAAGACTGTCCGACATGACGACTATAGCATGTCTCCTCTTCATTGAAAACCACTGGAAAAGATGATTATAAAGACGCACAAGAAAATATCAAGCTTCAAATAGAATCAACTGGAAAAGAATTTATCAGGAATAAGAAGCAAAGGGAGGGATGATAAAGATAGCATAAAGAGAAAACATGTCACATCCATGACTACAATAAAACATGACCACTGTTTTTGTCGGAACTGTAAAATCCCTTCTACAAACTTCAAATTTAAACACTTTGCTGGAAGAAGAAAGGATATCTTAACACACAACAAATAACCGCATACCTGTGAGCCCTTCCGAAAATCCTTCTTTTCAACCTCAGGCAGCATACGTTGTGAATAGCGACCAGATCCATGTGGTCCAGGATCCTCAAAACTGAAAGTATGCAAGATGAAGATACTTAACACCAGAGAAGACGGGATGACAGCAAGACATAAAACAGATTCAACCGCATGAATAAACTTTAAGCATAATAAAAACAACTTACCAATCAATGAAGCTGAGATTCGCGAACATCAAATGATTATAGATATAGTTAAAGTCGAATAGCGGTACACAACTGCCAAATAAAACCAAAGAAGATGTTTAAGCATTAACAAAGACCTTAGGATATTTAATATCAAAAAGAGAAGGATTCAATCACCTATCTGAAAGCAACACAAAGTGTTGATTATCAGGATCAACGAGAGCATGAGCTAATAGTCTTCTTTCAGCATCAACCATGGATATCTGACCCCAAGAAACCTGCACAAGATTAACATAATAAAGCTACCTCACAACTAATAACAAAATTTACAAAACCGACGATAGTAGTCAGTCTCATTTACCTTATGACTGTGAATATCTCGACCAACAAAATAGCTGCTTGCATGTACAGGGGTCTTCTTTGACGCATGCACATAGATTGTATATTTGTCCTCATGACCCTGAGTTAACAAAACCCCTCATCCCGTCAAACGTTTGACAAAGTTACATCTCTAAAGAAACTCAACCTGATTAAAAGGGAAATTTTAACAAGAAAATTCTTACACGGAGGAACATCTCCCAAAGAGGCTCAAAAGGCAGCGGTCCTGGTGTTAAGAACATGAAGGCTATCTTAGGTTTCTTTATCTTAGATTGAGGTAAGTTCAGAATTTCATTCATCACAACTTGAGCAGCAGCTTCACTGTCAGTCAATTCCCTCGAAGGCACAAACAAAAACTGTTGGTATAACGGACATCCAGGACCAGAAAACATGTAACACGCCACAGAGTTCCGCGGAGGATATACAAATGCGGTGATGACAACAACCGCAACCAGAACAACCAAAGTGATAATCCATCTTGGGCCTTTAAAAGGAGGCCTTTGACGAGACTCTGACATGACCACCGCTGCTAAATCTCTTAAGCTACCACCGTTTTAAGTATCAAAACCATCTTCTTAAACAATCCCACTCTTCAGAATCCCTAAAGAGAAGTAGAAAATTAATCATCGATTGAGCAAGAGATAGAGGTACTGTTGAACAATGTAGAAATACACAGCTTAATCCAGATTCAAATTTTGTGAAAACAGAACATCTCTAAGCAATGAAATATACAAAACCACTAAATATAAGAGTCAGTTCCTTTAATCGGAAAAGATGAAACCGGAATTTTTTGAAATTCAAAATTCTGATGCGCGTGGTGGCTAAGAAGATCATCACTATTCGTCGTCAAATTTAAGGTAGACAAAAAAAACTGGCCAAAGCGTAAATATAAATCATATTTGCAGCTCTCTGAAACAACAACACAAACAAAAAAGGAGCGTAAGGAAGCAAAAGATCGAACCATAAAAAAAACCACCGGTGGCGCAAATCCGCCGCCACGGCACTTGGCGGAGATACGAAAGAAACAAGTGTAGAGAAGCGATTAGGATTCCCTCGAAGAGAATCTGAAGATCGGCGAATCCTCTGTACCCCTAATCTCCCCCCCACAAATCCAAAGCGCCTCTCTCTCTCTCTGTCTCTATCTCTCTCTCTAAGCACTAGAAACGGTCACTGTAGCTCCAAATGAGGAACGAACGGACTTCTCTTTTTTCAATTTTTTCAATTAACTATTTGTTTCTTTTTAATTAATCCTCCTTCTATATTTATTTGTTGGTAATAAAACTTTTAATCAAACTCATATTTTAATGTAAATAGGGAGAAATTAATGAGAAGAAAAATACAGCTCTTTTGGATAAAAAAGGGAGATTATTTCAATCCAATAATAACTCATATTAATTGTATAATTTGTTTGTGTAAATTATTTCACCTTATGTTGAACCTGATTAATTGAAAACACGACAAATGTGCAATGCAAATAGTATATTTTTATAAACTAGTTTGTATTCGGCACTTCACGCACAAAGCACTCCGTTATCATTAGTCCCACTGGAGACATAAAAACGGCAAAGCATTTGCAGTGGGAAACTGGAAAGACCAAATACAACAAACCTAGGAGTTTTTGTCTCCATGTTCTCAGCGAGCTGACTGGTGAAACTAGAAATCACAGGCACTTATTAAGCTTCTAAAACATAACAATAGTTTTATAAAACTAATTGTAGAAACACAAAAGGAAGCCAAGCCATGCCCATTCATATGCAGGTTGATAACAAAAACAAAGGATTCATGAAGATCCATAGCTAAAAGGAAAAACGAAAAAAAAAAAAAAAAAAACAAAGTAGTAAACGAGACCAAGAGTAACACCATGTTTGAAACATGATTTCAACCAAAGAGACGCTCCATAATGAACTCAGAATTTTCATTGAAATAGTCGAGAATACGCTTGGTGGCTTCACACACTCGGCCAGAGGCGTAGTACTCCGTATGCATATTGAAATAGTAGTCAACCTGATCAGATCCCTTTGCATTCACTACCTTGTTGCTGCTAGCGCTACCAAACCCTCTATTCTTCAACTTCTCTGCAACAGCAATGAGCGTCGGAAAGTTTGCTCTTTTAAGTATAGAGCTTCCCGCAGTCGCAGGGTCTTCCTGCAAAATCCTAAAATACTCTGGCTTGTCAGTTTTCTTGATTGCTTGATCTGCTTTTTCCCAATTGCTTACTTCAGTTGCTAACTCGGGAGCTTCGAGAACAGGGGATCCACCATAAATTAGATGTTGTTCGACAACAAGATACCCTGCCATGTCTGTCCACGAAAGGATTTTAGCAACATAGAAACAAACCTCAGTGAAACGACCGTAGTGGTCACTGCAAATACCGAGGACAGCACTCAGAACAGCTCGACGGATCTTATGGTTCTGACCATACGAGTTTCGATAGCAGATAGCATCTTCCACGTCATTGAACACTGAGACATGTTCTTTTTCTTTAGGAAGATGCCTAGCAACAGCAAGAAGAGCTTTCAAACGCTTGTCGGAAAATTCTCTGAAGCTTGATGCTGTGACATTCTTGTAAAGCATGATCACTAGGTAACCCAAGATAGCAATCGCCTTTGAGACATCAATGATCTCTGGTGGGACGGTTAAACCATTTCTTGCGGCATCTGAAGGAATCTTTATGATTCTCAATCTCCTACCCATCGAACGAACAGCAGCTTGAAGCTCTTCTGCGATTCCCGGCAATAAGCAGCAGATCCCTCCGAGGTAAAAGGTTGCTCTTTGGTCTCTATTGGTGGAGGGCACTTTCTTTGCGCACTCTAGATTCATCTCGAAGGCTAAGTAAGAGTTGTTACCTATCGGAGATGGATCAGGCAGAATCATATCTACTTCCTTCTCAATGGATCTCTTCCTCTTCACATTCGTCCTCATTATGTTTTCTTGCGCGATGGGATTTGCCATTTTTGCACCAAGTTACTATGACTTTGGGGTGTTACTTGTTAAAGGAAGTGGAAGTGGATATGTTTATATACAAGAAAATCTAGGTGGAAGTGGAAACGTTAAAAGTGCCTTTAAGACAGAGCTGCATGTCTCTTTCTTTACTCAAATCAAGTCCCAACACTTGTTGTTGGCTTTTCGACTACTTTATTTGATGATGAATTGTTAGTCCCAATAACTCGAGAGAAACAGTCACCGTGGCTCTCTAATTGAGGAACGAACGGGCTTCTCTCTTTTTTCCAATTTTCAACTAAAATAATTTTTTGTTTGGTGGATTTATAAACAAGCGTTCACTTTGTAAGAATATACATTTGATGATGAGAAAGAACCATGTTAAGAGTTTAATGGTAACAAAACAGGTAGATAAGAAATCTTATAAAGATGCAAAAATATAAGTTGAAGAGAAATTAAATATATCGCAATATATCCACGTGAAATGAAAAAAAAAAATACACTAAAATACACCAAGCTTTGCTAGATTTTCTCTAGAAACGTCTAATCTTCTGTGTAAAAATACTGAAAAAATTGTCCAAAACAGTACAAAATAATAAAGGAAAGAAGTCAACACTTTTGCACAAAGAGCCTCTATATATTCTCGAGGCTTTCCCTTCACTCAACAAGCACCCGTCCGGTGAGCTGACCTTAGAAACAGTCCGCAAAGGCGTTTTAACCTCATGACCTGGAGCGATTAACAAGCAATGGATTCAGAAACCACGAGAATTGAAGCAAGCAACACATAATCACCTAATGTTATGTCACAACTGCACACAGATCTATCTTAGATGTTCAGATATTCAAAACCACATTCCAGCCAGGTAAGCGACAATCGATAATCTGAGTTTGGCTCTGTTACTAACACTACATATTTGTTTCCTCACACAAACTAGACTACATGATTTCCTCTGATGCGTGAAGCTAGAAAACTCCTAACTACAATACTTTGAAGAGAGAAGATGTTCATCAGATAGCCTACTCAGTAGGGTATATATCAAGCAAAAATATAAATAGTGAGAGTGTACCTCGACTATTTTGAGTGCGTGGAACAATGAATTTCACTTGTCAGTGTGACCCCTTTTGGCCTTACGACGGCCATGATGGTGAGGGTGTTTAACAGGTTTCTTTGTCTTTGTGCTGCGATAAACAATAATATGAGATATTTCTATGATTAAGAATATTATATAAAACAACTAAATGGGCTAATTAGGAGACTTGCCAGAAGAGAGAACGGAACACTCTGTAAGCAATGAAGATGGGCAGTGCCAATAATGCAGAGGCCTACAGTGGACATATTTTCGATTTTAAGTTAGAGAGGCAACATATAAATCATGCAGTCTCGGAATACGTTCTAGAAGAAAGCAAGGCATATACCGCAAACCAAACAAACTCCTTGGTAGCAAAAGGCTCCGTCAGCTCATGGTTTTTCAGTTTTCGTTCGACATGGGCTTGGACCTTCACAGATAAATATATAGATTTTAGCTTGATCTGCTTGAACTCTTGTCGATGAATCCAAGAAGTGGAATAGCTCAGATATACTTATAATATGCACAAGTAAGGTTTTGGTTTTCAGACCTGATGGTGATAAGTTGTGGCGGATTCAAGGAACTCTTTATAGACTATGATCACCTTGGTTGTGTAAGGTTTCATTGCAACCTTCATTTTATCAACATGTGGTTTTGTGGTCGTTGCCACTTGGTCAACATATGGCTTGCTGAACTTTTTGGCCTCCTGAAGATTGTAACACGCATTAGTTCACATCCATAAATGTTAGCTGTCTAATGTGTACCAGACCTATCGGTAAAAGAATAAACTAACAAAGACACTATACCTGATAATAGGGGTCTACAAATTCTTGAACCGTGACAATGTGAGGGGAAACAGCACTCTTTGATGCATGGTAAGCCTCTTTAGCTTTGCTGGATAGTGTTCGGACGTGTGGCTCAACATGTGTACTAACGGTTTCTTTGATGGCTGGAATATATTTCTGTAAGAAGTGTCATAAAACATAGTATATATGAGCCAATTACAGGCATTCAGTTAATGGCAGAGAAATTTCGTCCGAAAGATTTTGCCGATAAGATGCTTACAGTTTTAACGTTTTCCACATGTGGTTCTGCCCACTTCTCAGCGTGAGCTTTTGCTTCCGTCACCTAATCAATAATAAGTTAAAAACTTCATTAGCCAGATGCTCTCATACTGTTTAGAGGTATAAATATCAATAGGACAGAATTGAAACAGCACCTTTAGAATTACTATCTCCACAGCAGGTTTCCCATGGGCCTCCCAATGTGTCCCGGTATAAGTCTGTGAGTACATGAAATTTCCCATGTAAATTGTGAGAAAACTGCTATGTTACAAAACAGTAAAAAGGTAACGATAACCTTACCTGAAATTTATACCAGTGAACAGCAAGCCAAGGGGGAAGCCACGAACCATGAGCCTGAGTAAATAAAACAATTGACATTAGCTTTCTGCTGAAATTCCGGCTTCCAGGCTCTGTTAATTTCCCAAACAATGAAAAAAATAATACTATAATAGCTTCAGAGACAGCCAAATGGAAAGCTGTGTCAAACTAATACCTCCAGCAGTTCCTTAGCCTTTGTGGTTGCTTCAAGCTTTGTTCTCAACATTTCTTCCTGAATTTAAAATTTGGATTAAGCTATATGTGAGGCAGAAATCAAAAGCATAGGAAATCTAATTAAATAAGAGAGTAGGGTACCTCAGCTATCTTAATAGCACGTTCAAGTTTACCGATTTTGTTCTTCTGCTCTTCATTTGTCTTCTGAAGCTGCAAGACACCATACTATAATTAAACATCTTCAGGACAATACTATAAGAATTGACTCAACCAAAAGTACATATCCATAAAAGCATGGTCGATGGTATAGTAAGGAGGGAATCAGATTGCATCATGAAACTTGTTCTAAAGAACTCCCATACAACTCAAGCCCGAATTTAGATCAAACACAAGTATCAAATAATACAAGGATCTGTCCTAAGGAGATCTAATATAGCTAAGAATGGAAACTGCAATAGTAATATCATAGCATAAATGACGATGCTTAGAGCATGAAGATATTTTAAACTCAACCTTAAACAAAGTCTAGCTAAAGCTGAGATAAAAAACAAAAAAAAACGTAACAAAGCATTCACCATGTCTCTAATGGAACTGTGTAACGAGAAAATGAAACAAGGGATGTAAACAGACATACTTTGTCAAGGCTGGAGTTAAGTTCAACTAGTTTCTTCTCAGCTTCATTAGTCCGAGCTTCTGTGGAATCTTTCTCCTTGTTCTTTTGCTCCAAAAATTTCTTGAGTACCTCTACCTGAATGACAGAAGTAGCATCACAAAAAAAAATCAGATTCCGTGTGCATATTCTAGCCATATGAAACAGATAGAGTTCCTGAACTTAAAAGTCTCACCTGCTTCTCTAATTCAGCAGCTCGTGCTTGAGCCTTCCCCAATTGTTTTGCAAAATCTGATGATCCCTTTTTCTGGAGAGTAGTGAAAACATACAGATCAGATGTAGCCCAAACATGTCCAACAATTTACGATACGTTTCAAACAAGTAGGCAAAATTGAAACCATATTAAGATCCATACTTGTAGTGATGAGACTTCAGTATGCAAAGAAGCAATCTTGTCTTCTCTTTCTTTAAGAAGTTTCTCCTTCTCTGCTACTAACTTGTCTTTGCCCTTAACTTCCCTGGATTTCTCATCGATTTGGGACTCTTCACAACAAAAGGAAAACATAGAAGCTCATAAACCAAAACTTGCATCGTTCACCAAATAAAACAAGCGCTATATAAACAACAAGCTCGAAGCTGAACGGATTTGGCATATTTCACAATTCCGACATTGGCCAAGGGTATAAGTTTAAACGATTCACAAATCTGAAATCGATCCAAAAGCTACCAGCTTTAAGTCAATGCGAAACACATTTTTAAGTAGCTGAAACTCCGATTTTAATACGAAATCCAAGTCATAATAAAAATCAAAACTTTACAAATTACTCGATCAGATACAAAGAGTTTGAAACAATGCAAAGTCGGTAACTAACCTAAAGCACGGATCTTGGCATTAAGCTGATCCAGTTGGATCTTAGAGGAGCCATCATCGGATCCATCAACCTCATCAGCAGCATCGGCGAAGACGGTGGTGGTGAAAACCAAGGCAAGAAGTAAAAAAGCCACGAGCTTCGCGGCTGCCGTCATGTCTGTAGATTTAAACACCACCGTCGATTAACGAAAAAGTGACGGAGATTCCAAAACAAGAACAAAAAAGAGAAACGTTTCCTCTCTCTCTGGGTCTCTCTCACTGTTAATGTATATATATGTTTACCAATGAAGGTCTCTGTGTATTTTTTTTTGACCGTAAGAAATTTCTTAACAGCGTGCGACGACGAGACAGACACAGAGAGAGAAAGAGAAAGGTTTTGTATTGACGACGTGATGGCTTCGTGGGTGAGGACACGCGGCGTTCATCGTATCCACATTAATGACGTGGCAGAGATCCAAACGTTGATTTACGTTGTTGGGTTAAAAATATGACAACCAGATTTACCGGTCGATATTAATGTCTCGTATTCAAAGTTCACTTTAAGTGATCAGATCAGATCTCAGATTAGTAGTAAGCTAAAGTTGCAAATGAGTAACAACAACTAGTACAAATTTTACTATATAGAGTATGTCCGATTGAAACCATTTAGAATAAGCAACTTTTCTATTCTGAATTTTCAACGAATCTTCCAATGTATAAACATTGCCTGACGAGAGAGCTAAAGAATCTTTGTTTTTTTCTCTCCAAGCAACACCGCACGTTAACAATTTATAAATATTTAATGATGCTTTTGATCCAATACAATTTATTTATATTCGTCTATTAGTATGTAATAAGGTTGGAATCACGATTCGCGATATCTAAATCTATACGATATTTAGATTAGGATCTCGATATAATAAGTACCGCTGGATCCTTTAGTGATCTGGTCTATCGTTCGTTCCCTTTTGACATTTAACCAAATTGAGTAATTCGTAATTAGCAGCAACTACTAGTATTAATTAAATACATGGACTATATGCCAACTCAGCTCAGCTAGATCAGAAGCAAGCAATAGGATTAACGTAATTTAATCTTTCAGTGATAAATGCATGTTTCGAATACATTTCTCTTTGTATTCTCTCCAAAGTTGCGGCCTCATCAATCATTAGCCCTCTACAGTTCTTGCTGCTTCTCTAAGTTTTCCCTGAAAATAAAATCTTGGAAGAACATTTAGTCTGTCTAGCTATGATTTCTTATAACTTTTAAATTAGTAAAACAAAAATTCATGGTAATTTTAAGATATCGATGATAATCATTAATTAGAGATACTGTCTTTCCTCTTTAGTTGCTTTTTGCGGTACGTAATTTTATCATCTTATCTCCTTCGCTTTTATGTTTTTGTCGTAATCTGATGATCTTCACATAGTTTCTCTGTTTTCTCCTCTGTCCTTTCTTCTATGCAATGGTTTACACATATGCTTCTCTGGTCTCCTCAGAACCATACTCTCTCTTCTGTTTTTCTTTTATTACTCAATCAACGTACTTATATATCTGAGGTTAACTGGTTATCTTATCTCACGGTTAAGTCATTAGTTACATTACTGCCTGTATTCATGAAATTTGTGTATTACCAATCTGTAGCTAGTTGGCAACGGATAACCACGTATAAGTTAATTGAGATACGAAAATAAACTTTTAACTACGAAGATTTCCCATTGCTAAAATTCATTGTATTTGTTGTGTAGTATATAGCTTTTTGTATACCGAATCCAACCTAAAATTGTAAATATGGATGGAATATTAAAACAAAAGAGTTTATTAACAAATACAATTTGAATTTAGGCGAACTCACATGGGATTCCAAACTTATATTTGGATATAATTAGCTATCATGATTTGAAATTGACATCTCTAAACTAGTTGTGAACATTTTGATCATTCATATTAGGCAGAGGAAAACAACTGTCTTAGGTGAAATTTAAATTTATATATTGTCTTTGGGAGGATTATATAGGCTCGATCGCGTGATGACGTACATGTTCCTATAAGGCTATAACACATAATAGTTATATACTCCTTCCGTTTCAAAATATAAGATGTTTTAGAGAAAAATTTTATTTAATAATATAAAATGTTTTCAAGTTTCTATGCAACTTTTAAATTAGTTTAGTATTTTATGTTATGCAGTATTGTTTCTGATTGGTTGAGCTTGTTAAAAGTAAAAACTTTTTAATCTGCGTGCTTTAGTTAAAACATCATACATTTTGAAACAGAGGGAGTAACTAATTATCAAGAGAGATACTAATGCACGGAATAATTGTGAACATCACATTCTTTGGCCCGTTGCTTTCTCGACGTATGCCACATGCATTATAAAATTACAAACAGAAAATAACGTACACATACCAAGAGAGCTGTGCGATATGGATACGTTATAAAGTCACCCACATGGAAATGCCAATAATAACGCTCATTAAACCACAAAACGTGACATATCACTCACCACACAAAACACAATACTCCAAACTGATATCTCAAAGTTGTCCATTATACGCTTCCATCATCTACCGCCCAGCAAACCCTAATCAATATATGATATATCATTATACTACCACGCATATAGTATGCTTTCGATATTAGTTTTTTTTTTTATAGCGGAACGATCGAAAATTAAGACGTAAAATTAATCTACGAAATTTGCAACTTCCATGTAAATTCTTCATGCAATTCAGTAGTCCTGGCCTTAACCAATAGGACGATAATATCACTTAACTACAAATCACTTGTTCTACTGACCAAAACTCCATTAACTCTACACAGCTCCCAAACAGAACTTTTTATCGATTTTCCCTCTTTCTTTACCGAAGAAGAAGAAATCGAGGTTATAAAGAAGGGGAACCATCACGACAGAGCACAAAAACACAAGCACAGGTCCAAAAATCCAAAGCATCAAAGGCAGCGCTGCGTAGAACAACCGATTCCCTACAGTATTCAGAACAAACCCTCTCTCTAGCAACTCCGCGACGTACTCCTCTGCTGTCATCATCATCTCATCCTCCAAATCTTCCGGAGGAAAAGGAGTGTTGATGAGGATGTTGACTTGGTTGATGAAGCGAATTGAGAGTGAGTGAGAGAAGAAGGAGAAGAGGAAGATGGTGAGGATCGTGACGTACTTGAGAGCAACCATGAACTCTCCGCGAGCTCCAAAAATGGCGTCGTTTAGAGGCTTCTTCACAGCGTATGTGCTGCTTATAACTGCAGCTAGACCCGCACAGAGCAGGATTGATGTTGTGGCCATTAAAGTCGACCCCATTATGCAGTTTCTAAGCGTTTGAACGGCCAAGATGTTCTTCTTGTCGTTGTCCTAATTAAACAAATACATTAAAAAAATCATATATTTATGTGTGTACGTAGATGTTTATATAAGAAAGTTGAAGGTTACCTTAATGATGGAAGCGACCCAGAAACGGCGTGCTCTAGCGTTAGTGCCGATGATGGTGGTGAGAGGCTGTGTGCGTAACTTGTGCCACAAGTAAACATGGTACGCTGCGTATACCATTAGCCCTAGCGGCACCAAGATCACATCTAAATAACATTCTCTCCATTCCATTTCTCCACAGCTTCAAAATTATCGAACTTCTCTTTCTCTTTTTTTTTTTGTTGTTGTTGTGTGTGTAATGTGTGACTTATTGAAAGGTTTGGAAAAGAAAAGGTCCCTATTTATAAGAAAAATGATAACGATCCTAAACCAAAAAAATAAAATTTATTAACCCGAAAATAAAAACAAAGATAATGAATTTTAGAAAGAAAAAGAAAAACTAGAGAAAAGACATAAAGGTACGCGGGGTGGATGGAGAGAGGATGCCGTGGCATATTTTGTCCTTTTGTTCGCCATTGTTAAGCTTGTTTGTTTAGTTTTCAAACCCCAAAGTGATCTCTAGCTGCTGAGCCCATGATACTATTTGTAATTCTTGCACGCTTTTGATTTCTATCTTCTACTATTTCTTTCTACTTCTTCTATTCATTAAGGAAAAAGGCCTATATTAATCACGTATATGTAGCCGTCATCAGCTAATATACAAAATCCGTTTGTTTTGTGTTTTAGTGTTATATATATATATAATTTGATGACATTTTTATTGAAAAAGTACATAATAATAAACTATGTTTTTAGTTATGCTAGTGTAGTTTACATAATATATAGCAGATAGATTTAAAAGATTACTCGTACTTGGGTTTTTTCGTCTACAACCTACAAAAAAAGGAAAACCTCAACTCTAAGCTTAATTTTCCCTCGTTTTATCAAATGATTATTTCACATTTCAAGTGTATGAACTTTTCTTCTGGTTATTCTATAAATATATCTATATGATGTTATGTATCATGTATGTATGTATACATTGGCACATGCACGTTCACACGTATTAACGTATACAATGTTATGTGCGATAAAGACTCGAAAGTTTTCTAAAAAGAAAAAGAAAAAAAAAAGCTTCAAAAGTTTGAAGCTAATATTCGGATTCTCTTTCCAAATACCCGGTGAATCTGGCTAATGTAGTGTTGCTGTATCCAAAAGTTTCATTTTTTTATAAACGTTTCATACTGCATATGTAATCTTTTAACTGAAAAACGAATAAATTTTAAGGATAAACAAAAAAATCGATTAAGTTTTACATACACATTTACGAACGTACTCACACATAAAAATAGATTTGATGAAAACCGCTAAGATATATTTTCGTGTACGATATATATATGATACATCGATTAAAATTACTCCATAACAAGGTAAGACTATATGCGTCAGTTTTACAAAAAAATATTTACATAATTTATAATATACTACGGAAATGGAGCCGTATACTAAAAAAGAATGCAGATAACTAGCTTTGTATCCGAAGAGTAAAATGAGTGAAATCTGACGAGGACCATATATATATATCGTGAGTGATCGTAATTAGTCCTTATCATATGAGATAAGACAAGACATTGAGGCCGACCTTTAACCATCACCGATAAGTGTCATGCTTCCCTCGTCACTTAACTTATTTAAGTTTTTGTGTTTTTCACTTTCACTCATTTATCTTCCCACACGTTGGAATCCTAGCTATTATTAATTCACATAAATTATCTCTATTTATAGTTTTATGCTCTTTTGAAATTTTTACTTGTATTACTATAATTCCTTATGGATGATCATCTTCTAATATTAATAGCTAGCTACAGACAGAGAATCCTAGTGATTAGGGATATATTGGTGCCATATCTCGTGAATTTTTATTTTTCCACTTTCTTAACGCAGAAATGAATGAGAACATTTATTTGATTCATGATAGTTCATTTTATCGATCATTATTATCCATCTGATACAGCTCGTTAAACCCCTTTACAAAAACTATCCGTTACACTCTATATTATGAATAACTTAACAAGATCTGTTCCGGCTTAAATGGAAAAAGAGGTCAGTCTAATCAGCCTGATGACTGGGTCAACTCGGGTTGTCTTTTATCCATGCGTGTGGGTTATGATTCGAATTATGTTGTAAGTCTTTTGCTGTAGATGATCGACTGATCTTTTTGGATCTGTCGATACTATATATCAAAATGAGAATAAAATATATTAGAGATACAATAATCGTTTTAAGAGTGTTAAGCTCTTTGGTCGTGACGTTCTTGGACGGGAAGTGAGGCTTGATTCATATTTTGAGTCCTTTGTTATAATTCAAAACTTTATAGTGCTCCCTTTATATCCTCATTTGTTACAACTAAAGGAAACTTAAAAAGCTAGATCAATCATCGAGCAATATATTGACTTTTGTAATGCTTTTAAAATGGACTATTGATTATTAGTATAATTTTTTTTGAATAACCAAGTTGGCTCTTGTTGTTTGTAGCTATTAATTGGACGTAGTGCTCGAATCAATGTTTGTGAGTTGTGACTGAACAAGTTTAAGGTGTTTTAACAAGTTAAGATTCATACCATTCAGGGTGTTTGACGTTGATATAGGTTAATGGGTAACTTTTTTCACAAAGAATATCCCGTCGTCCTATCAAATTGTGCTACGTGAAGTCTAGTTACACTCCACATAATAAATATTAGTACTTACTACTTAATAATAAAAACTGTACATGTTATTATGGTAGTAAAATATATAACTACACTAGTTTGTATTAGTTTTGCTATGTCGCTTTGTGAATCCAAATTCGATAGATGCATATATGTTTGTTGACAATACTTTTCTTTATTACGAAAGATCTTTATATATACAGAATTTAAGTTATATACAAACGTAGAAGAACCATGATAGGAGGAAAAGGATCATATAAGAAATTCTCTAAAATCATAGAAAATTTAAAATTTCACATATATATATTATTATGTATTTTTTTTTTTTTGTATTTTTTTTTCTTTCGTTAAAGAAACACATGTTTAGAACAAAAGTTTATAGCACATGTCTATATATAATGTATAGTAGAGCATATATAAGAAAATATCTCTCAATTTTTAGTGCTCATCAGATTTGAAGATTTGCCGAATAAATCGTGAATGAAGAAATCTTGTCTTGCGTACTAAAATATGTGTGGTTCTAAACTACTTTTTATAATACTTGTCCCTCACTAAACAAATTCTCATGCCATAAGCAATTAATGTGCTCCGAAACATCGTTTTATACCAACAAAGTAATGATTTAGTGCATTTCTATTCTGAGAGGACTTTAGACGCCTTTCGTTTTATTTTTTATGAGAGTGTTCTTATCTTAAAGATCACCAATTATAACGGAAAGAAACACAAAAGGAAAAGTAGTTGAGTCAAAAATTGTTTTAGTGTCGATGACACTCATCTGGAAACAACATAAAGACCTTCTTGGATATATAGACGCTGCAACGTTGAATTCAAGGGAAGCTAGAGTTGCTAAATCCATTTTCATTTGTATGCACCACAAATATCGACCCAAACAATTCCATGATACACTTCAAAAGAAAAAAAAAAAAAAAAAACTAATAATCTTAATATTTGGTGTGCATATATAGTTTTTCTTCTTCTTATTTTCGCTCGGAGATCGACTTAAACGATAATGTGAAAGTTGTCTGTGAATGTCAGTGTTCTTTGGGTCACTGGCCACAAATCCGACATCATGTTATTAGGTGTTGATGTTGAATCTTGTTTCCCACATAAGGAAATATATGCTCTCATTTGTGGAATCCAATTATTTTTAAAAGTAATGCTTTTAATTGTGTAATAGTGAAACTTTCTTGGACAACTCCAATTTTTGTAAAAGTCATGAAGCTGAAAAAGCAAGATTTTTGTTTATCATAAGGTTATTATATACAAAAGAAAACAAGAACCTGAAACTCTCTGGACCTTTTCTTTTTCTGTGTGGAAATTATTTGTACATTAAATAGAATAGTTTGGTATAAAAATAAAATAAAATAAATCGTTCTACAAAAAAATTCTTCATATCTTGAATGACAAGGCACCAAAATCAAACTTTTTATTATCGTGCAATCTCAATACTATATAGTGTAGACTACACTGTGTAGTTACTAGTTTGAAGAAGCTTAGTTCATACGAAAACGTCACCGTAAAAATGATGAAAGAGAGGAAAACTTGGAGATAAACCTCACTGAGGAATGAGAGAAGACATTTTTTTTTTTTAAAATAAAAGGTAATTCGGTTATGGTCTTCAGCTCTAGTTCATATTGCTCATTTGCTCGGTCCATACTTTTTGCTGTAATCATAGTGACGTATTCAATCATTTCTTTTGGAGACTTGAAGACACACGCCGACATACTTGCAGTTGCAGAGACGACTCTTTTTGATTTGGTACCATTTGAGCTAATCCACTTGTAAAAATATCTATGAAAAAAACGTGTTTTGATATCCGTTTAGTATTAGCCCAATATGGGCTCGAGAGTTGTAAAAGTAGGCGTATGTGGGTTTTCAATATCAAGTAGGAGAAAAAGGATTCTCTCTTGTTTCAACCTTAAAGGCCTAGTTTCTTTACTGAAGACATTTGATAAACTAAAAACTGTTAAGCAACAAAATTGAGTGGATACTTGGTATTCGCCTCATCGGTACATCTCGTTACCGTCTCTTCACTATTGATTACCATTTACTTATCAGCAAAAGGCCTTGATAATATATGGATATGTTTGTATAGTTTTTTATTTTTATTTTTTTGACAATCATATAGCTAGGTGTTTTTTTAAAAAAAAACAGTAAAAGCAAATTAATAGGTCTTAATTCTACTTAAAAAGGTAAAACTAATTTTCTTAATTTTCAGCTATTTAATTCATTGTCTTTTCTGTGATTGTTTTTTTCTTCTTAATAACATTTTTTGTGTGTTAGAAATTAGAATTAATCGAATGTTACTGTTAAGAAAGAGTATGATATATAACGGTCTATGCCGATGAGATTGTTATTATACATAATACATCCACTCTTTCCTTTCTTTTTGCGTTTGCTACCTTATTATGGGGCAAATTTATCCATTTTTGTAACAGCAAATCAAATCAGATCAAGCAAAGGCAAAAATGCATGATCAGGTTAATTAAAAAACGGAATTTGGAATGTGTATCATATTATAAAGAGATTTAATATATTTCAAATAAAATCATCTTAGACCAATAACAATTAATCATGGAAATCATTATTGATTTATGGCACGTAGAAAGATCAGAGCATAATAGCCAGCTAATTTCTCTAATTTTAATTAAGGTACATTTTCTCAATTATTCATTTGGGCTCAATCATCATTTCTGTTTGTTTCTTCATGGTGGTTAGTACCACTTTACAACATAAACTCTAAATTTTCATTAAATTAGTTTACATTTTTAAAAAAAATATATTTCATGGAAAATGTACGGATTTACAAACCTACTTAATTAACCCTCCAAAGAATATAACTCATGTGATTGTTTCTATATAATTACGAAGTAAGTGATTATTAATCATTTGAATTTGCAGCAGCTAAACTCTAAGCGTTAGGTTATTAAACACTAACTAGGTAACAACCCGCACATAGTGCGGATAAATCAATTTAAATAAAACTATTATGGCAAACATTATTATTTTGAATCTAAGATTAGTTTGTGTAAAACAAAATATGCAACTAAAATTTTTGTTTGTTTTATTTAAATTTGTTTTTATTTTGTGTAAAACACCCGTGAAATAAATATTTCAACATGGTGAAAAAATTTGTATGAAATCTATTTTAATAAATCATGAGTAATTATTATGTTCAAAAAAAATATTTTGTTGTTTTTTTAAAAAAATAATATAATATAGATTCAAATTAAATGGCTACAAATGGTTTTAATTTATCTAATGAAATTTGATTTAAATCTATAATGGCATAAATGTAATTAATATTAACTAATGAAGGTTATTTGCAAAAATGTGGTTCGAGCTCTCTGGCGACGACACATCAGCATTTTTTGCAAGAATGTTTCTCTATTAATATATAGGGGATTTACTAATGCGTACAAGAAAAAGAAGAACGTGTATTGTGATATAGGCCATGTTGTACGGGCCACTACGTATTATGAATCATGTAGAGATAAATTGTTTAATATTTAAAGAATATGGTGGATTGGTGGCCTAATTGGTCTCGTGGATAGCAGTTACGACGGAGAAAAACACTGGTAGACAAAAATCGGTGGACGATGCTTTCTCAAGTAGTTGACCCACCGGTTTAATTAAACTTATAAATTCGTTTAAAATTTTTGAATCTCATAATATATAAAATATATGATATGTGTCGTTGTCTAACCCGAATATGTTCGTCTGCGAGTTGTAGAAAACCTAAACACAACACATAACAAATATTTATCACTCAACTTTTAAATTTAATATATAGTTGTTGTTACACCCATCATATTCAACTGCATCTTTGACAGCACTAAAATCTACGTACGTAGTCTTATGTGCTACTACGACTTGTATTGTTTTCTAATAATAATGATCAAATAAAAACAACACAAGAACGGATGACAATAACCAAACTACTGCTAAATAGTAAAATATGTCAATAATGTTATTTGTGGTGCATTATAACGATAGTAGACGAATCACAAATTTAGAGTTATTATTTTGGGTTTTCATTATTCTTTATCTAGAATTACAATTATATAATCTAGCCTAATCTGAACTCAATACAACAAAAAAAAAAATATATATATATAGTAATATTATTTACGTTCATAAAATATTCCATGCTTTATGCGTAATTTTTGCTGATATATTCATTGCTTCTCCGCTAGTTCATCACCAGCACATGCAACGATCGCCAGTCTGAAAACTTCAATGCTATAATATTGAATAAGACATTAAAAGTAAGTTTCTTAGTTTATCAAATCGGCGTCAACTTTTTTCTATTATGCATTTTATGTAATAATAAGCCGACTTTTATTGTTGATATCATAAGAAATTAAACCAATTCGAATATAATTCCGAACATATGATTTAGTCGTTGTAACCAATCATTATTTGCATATATTATTTTTTCTCGAATTTTCTTTCATTAGAATCTTGTTGATTTACTTAGAAAACTATCTTTCTTAAGACTCTAATTTTATTATAATCACTTTCACTTTTATGAAGCCATGCCCAAAAACACACCCACAAACACACACACTACTTGAACACTTGTATACAAAACGTTAAACTAAAAAAAATGATCGGATCTGGAGAAATAAATAGCACTATATGTAAATTAGAATCTAGAAAGTAAAAAAAAAAAAAAGGTTCACATGGGGTGGTTCGATTAAAACCCGAAACCGCACGAACAGTGACGTGGAAATTGAAGTCCTTCAACCAGCATGCTGCATGCACGGTCCTCCATGTTCGAATGGGGAACTTCTAGATGCGTCGGTAAAAGTAATTTATTTTTGTCGTTAATACTAAAATTAGGAAAAAGTAATTAATTTTATACTTTACTATATTCTTTTGGAAAAAGAAAAAAAAAAAAAGTGAGGAGGAGATCCAATCCTTAGATTCATGTGAACTGAACTGGTCTGTGAAGCCGTTTTGCTTTGGAAACTGAAGCCTTCCCCATGTTTCATGTTTCTCTTCTCTCTCACACACACCAGTACAACACTACCACTTCACTTTCTTTTCTTACATTCGAAGTTATTTCTTTTACTACATTAGCTTTCTATTCATAAAGTATATAGACGACTCACGCATAAGTAAAATATTATCGTTTATAAAGATTCCTATGTGGTACAACATATATCTAATTTTCATATTTATTTAAAAGATGTAAGAGATAGAAACTTTTACTTGTCTTCTCTGTGGAAAAAAATGAATAAACCGAAAGAGTCAGTATCTCTACATATAAATATATAAAACATCTACAATTACGTACATATATCTTGCGCTCACTATTTTTTTTTTTTTTTTTTTATCAGTATTACGAAGAAAAAATGGCTGAAAGAGTAAATCTTTTCTTTTTTAACAAAATAATAGTGGTGTAATTGCTAATTTGAAACGCAATCCCAAAAGCATAAACAAACATGGCCTTAATAAAGAGTTAAGTTAAGAGGGTCAAACAAGATGTGTAAGAAGAGGTTTTCAAGTTGGTTATTAAGAAAACCAAAAGCATATGATTAGTCGAATATTTTTAAACATTTAATTTCAAAACTAATCTATTAAATATTTGAAACAAGATTCCAAAATGCCATCAGCACCTCTATATATCTCCCTAATCTCCAAAACCCACCATGTATCCATCATTACACAACACACAGATAGCTATACAAAACACCAAGCACAGCGCCATTTCGTCTTTCTTCAGTTTCTGCCACCATGGAAGCCAAGAAGTCGAACAAAATCAGAGAGATCGTTAAGCTTCAACAGATCCTCAAGAAATGGCGAAAAGTCGCACACGCATCAAAACAAGCCAACAACAACAAGATTGACAGCGTAGATGACAACAACAACAACATCAACATCAACCTCAATCGAAGTGGAAGCGGAAGCGGAAGCGGAAGCGGAAGCAAGAGCATCAAGTTTCTGAAGAGGACATTATCCTTCACAGACACAACAGCTGTTCCTAAAGGCTACTTAGCTGTCTCGGTGGGAAAGGAGGAGAAGAGATACAAGATACCAACAGACTACCTTAGCCACCAAGCTTTCCACGTGTTGTTGCGTGAAGCAGAAGAAGAGTTTGGGTTTCAACAAGCTGGTATCTTGAGGATTCCTTGTGAAGTTGCTGTCTTCGAGAGCATTTTGAAGATAATGGAGGACAGCAAGAATGATGCTTACCTGACCACACAGGAGTGCAGGTTCAATGCCACGACTGAGGAAGTGCTGAGTTATCGTCATCCTTCGGATTGCCCTAGGACTCCATCTCATCAACCTCACAGCCCCATGTGCAGATAGATTTTTGTTTTTCATTTGCTTGTTACATTAATCCATTCTTCTTCCTCTTCCCCATGTTCCCCCTTTTTCCCTTGGGGATTTGGACTTTGTGTACTATGCAACTTCAATGAGAAAAAGAGTGAGAGATAGAGAGATTTTTGAATAATGGAATGTACAAACGCATCATTGAGACAGACCAAACAATGAAAACCTCTCTGTTTCTTTTTTCTTCTCTGCCCTAAAGTGAATCATGGAGGTAAAGATTCAAACTTCTTGTTCACCAGTAGATCCATTTTTCAGCATCTGCATTTGTCCTCTAACTATTAAGTAGAAACCAAACCCACATGCATCCTCCCAAAATGCCAAGTCAATTTAAAAGGATGAACCCACCAGTATTGTGTGTTGTGGTGCAAAGGTCAGCATACTTTCGTGGCTACAGCGTAAACTCAGCATCCCAAAAGCTCGATACCCGCTTAACTTACTCTTAACCAGTATGCTATTCATATGGCAGTTTTAGGTCCCCAATCCAATCTTGTTACAGAAAAAGCAAAAGATTCATGTCTATATCTATGCATCCTACGTTCTTTCCGGGAACTACCCCCATGTGTATTGATGTTGCAGCTATGCCAATTGTAATTAGAGACTTAAATAAAACTAATAGAGTAACTAACAAAAATTAAAATAGTGTAAAAAGATGAGTACCTACGGCAATGTACTATTTAATCATCAAGTGGAGACTGTGGTTGTTTAACAATTTAGATTAACAACGTACAGTATCCTATGCTTTTACAACCGAAACTAATGCTATAATAAGTATCTTAATCAGTGATTATAATAACAGAATCATAGCATCACAGACACATTTGCTCTAAACTAAGTACCCTTCATTATTGAACTCACATGCAATTAACGATTAATCCCCTAACAGAGTACGGCACAATCAAAAAGGAATGATCTTGGTATCCTCCCAAAATCAATCAAGATTCAAGAGAGAGAGATAGAAGGAGATATTCATGGAATGATATGTTTATGTTCTCTCTCACCTGAGTTAAGGGGTGGTCAAAGTCAAAGCTTAAGGAGTGAGATCTGATAAAACGGAAAGGCCACATGACATCTGCACCCTGAGACTTAGCGCCCATCTAAAGCAATCACCCAATAATAATACATGTGTAATCATCTCCCTGAACCTGATCTCGAGGATACTGTATGGAGTAGTCATTATATGAGCAACTTGAAGGAAGTGCAGGTTATATAAAAAGAAAACTAGACAGCAAGATCCAGCAAGAAAATTTAACATGAACAGAGAAGTACAGAACCATAGGCCTCGGAAACTTACACAATTTATTGTGACTGTACCTCCATGACTCATAATTTAGTATTGGTTGCCTTTAAGTTTAAGTAGATTGGTATGCATAGTTATGAGCTAAAAGACAATTCGAGAAACAATGGAAATGCTTATTTTCTAAGGCATCAATCATTTGTAAGCCATTTCCCTTTTAAGTAAACGAAACAAAAAACAGTCACGCTTCAATGAAATTACAAATCATCTGATTACATGATCATGCAGAGCCTACTGTTGTCTAGCTAATAGCTGCATGCACAAGAGTCATGAACATTCTGATTTATTCAATTCCCCAAGAAGCATAGATCCACAATTCTTATTTCAAGTGAAGCAATGGCAATCACTTTAATATCATTGCAAGTACCAAAATTCATAGCAGTTGGATCAGAGAGAGTATAATCAAGAATCCAGAGGTTTCCCATTTTCAGAATCCTGCTTAAAGTACGTTGTGAATGTTTCGATCCTCGTCTTTGCTTCTGGTAATCTCCTTTCTTCCAGAAATTTCTTGGTCGCTGTTACGAAACCTTCCTTGTCATGTCGTTTCCATTCCTAACAGAGTTTAACATATTATAAAGATTGATACCTTTCACACACTAAAAGCAATGAAGCAAGCATATAAATATAAGATATCAAACCTCGAAATCCCATTCTCCATAAAGATCCGGATCATCTTTGTTCTTCCATACATATGTTTCGACTTGTAGCTTCTCTGAAGTATCCTGCAAATGACAAAGAGCATAAAGAGGTTGATGTCAGAATTCAATATGTAAGAAAGAATGAGTTGTTCCGATCAAAACATTAATTATACCGTCAGCACCACTTCGACAGCCTTTCTGTCATATTCAACATCCTCAAACTCATCTAACATTTTCAGTTCATCATCTGTGATTCCCTTCAGCACCTGCAAGAACAAACACACTACAGTACTTCAATTTCAAATTTCTGATAAACATCAAAATCAAGAGTGTACACAGCATAACAATTCCCCAAAAAGAACAACGGGCCTTAACGTTTCTCTATGGATTTAACTCTCTTGTCCTAGTTTTACCAATATGTGAACAATGGAGATTAGGGGATATTAAGTGAACCTTTCCGGTGACTTCACCGGTACCGTCCGGTAGAATTGTTGGATAAACACGGCCTTTGAGTCTATACCTGTGACTGAAAATCCCGGAAATCTCCGTTAACCAAACATCCATTGGATCCAAAACAAATCAAATTAAGACAATAAATAAAAACGCACAAGCCGGAGAGTACGGCGGAGACACGGTCAGGGACGCGATTGAGAAGCGCGTTAACGACTTCGGATTCCTGGAGACTGCCATAGACGAAGAGAACATGAGCAGCTTTCCCCCCTGCCATCTTGCTCTGCCTCTCCGACTCCGTCGAGTTCCTGCGACTGAGACATAGAAGAATTTCAAGTGTCCATTGTCCGGCCACGTGTCAAGCACACAAAATCTTGTAATTATTATGTTTTATTTATTTATTCATTCATCATATAAATTAGTTTGTCTTGTTTTGTAAATTGACAAACTGAAAAATCAATTTCGAGAACAGAGGAATTAAAATTAAAACCTCCATAGCCAGAAGAAACACGATATCCATTTAAAAAAGACAGATCGGGTCATTACAAAAGAACCTCCAACAGAGTTTAAAGTCTTTTAAGACACAGGAAATTGTAATGAAATTATCTAAAAATGTTTGCCCACGAGTAAGATAATGATCGATTCTTGCTGATCACATGGCCATTGGTGTAGGACCAGCGGCGTTCAGGATGTCTAAGAGTGAGTTTTGGGGTTCCAATTCCTCGTGCCAAAGCTGCAACTTATCCCCAGGGTAGAAGTTTCTCGTGACTCCCTCTGAGTTGATCTGTTCAAAAACATCAAAAGCAGTTTGTTAACTACGTTCCATCCAAGAGTTTATAAGTCTAGCTTCCAAGAATTTTGGTCAGAGAGATGACTTACTATGACAGTTCGTACAACGCCTCCACTGGCTCCATCACGGGCGATGGCTAGTGATACCGCCTTCACAACAAGTTGCTGCAAAATACAATAGCAAGGACCGGTTACAACAAATGGGATTCGCGAGATTTTGGCAAAAGCAGAGATATAATGATACTTACCTCGGCTTCTTCTTTGGTCATGTCTTCTTTCCAGGCCTGATCAAAGAACCCGTAAAGATAGCTCGAACCAGAGCCTACACAAACACACACAATTCTACTAGTCGTTACCAGAAGCCAAGTATTATGTAAGTAAATAGCAAAGACAACTGAATCGAATACAGCCACGTTCAAACCAAAAGGTCATAAGACAGTTAACAATATGGCTTTTACCTCCAATGGCAAAAGGTTGCTCCACTACAGTTCCACCAAGTGGAATCCCGTAGATCTTCCCACCCTCATACTTATCCCATCCTCCGACGATGAGACCAGTTTGGAGCATGCTCTGCCCAACAAAGACATACAATGCGTTAGTCAACAGTTCATCTCATCAAAACAAGGAATGACCATACTCTACCACACAGGATAGACTCAGGGTACATGAAACTGAGATTGTAGCATATATATACAATAGAATATATGTCTTGGAGCACTGCATACAGTAGCAATAAAACAGGAACTTTCTAGATTTCCGTAAAAAATGTTCCTTCTTCAGAGTAGAGAATAACCATTACAACAAGACTATGAACAACAAGAGATTCATAAATACTAGCATGCTAGGTTTGAGATGTAACAACAATCTCTATGGCACCAAAATTTTCAGCTTCAGTTATAATAAAGCGATATAAAACATAAGCAAGTTATCATGTTTCCCAAGGTCAAACTTCCAAACAAAAGTCATCAGTGATTCTGTAAAGCATGTTTTCTTTAACATTCGCATTCCCCACTACTATGAGTATAAGTTGGTGGCAAGACAACCACACGAAACTGCAAGCTTTAAAGCAAACTTGTACCTTGTTATTATAAGCGAGCATCCTGATAAGGTTGGCAGAAACCTTTACAGTTGCAGGCTGCCCCTGCTGAATTCTGCAAACCATAAGCAAACGCATTATTCAATCTTCAGATATATATATAAGCTAACATAAGTATAATAAAGTCGCCTAGTTACGTCGAATAAAGGCAAAAAACGAAACACTCACGTATGCTGGTGAAGGAAGTAGCGAACATAGTCAGAGACAACTTGAGAATCAGCAGCCTGCAAAGTGTACAAGAGAAGAGAGCTTGTTGTAATCAGTAAAATGCATCTTCAATAACCCAACAGCAAGTTAATCATGAACAACAAAACATCCAAGTAAGAAACCCAGGAAGCAAAAGAAGTCTAGCGAGCAAAAAAAATTAAAAGAAATTGAAATCCCTAAAGATAGATCCAACAAAGGGAAAGGTTAATACCGATCCAGAGCGGCAGACGTAGACATTATCAGTGAGTTGAGTTATCTTATCAGAAGCCCTGTTCGCTACGTACATCCCTGCGCGAGTTATTCATTCAAAAACAGATCCCAATTTCATCAGCTTTCTCAAAATTTCCCAAATAGAAGAATCGATTACACCTACTCTCCGTTCCAAATTGAAACGGATATAAAGCTCAACGAACAGGGAATAAAACCCTAGAAGAAGAGTAGAGAAGGGTGAAATCTTACCGGTGCTGGTACGCGAGTCGGCTCCGAGGACGACACCTCCGTTGTAAGTGACGCCGATGATGGTCGTCCCCATGGAGTGCGGCGCATCGAGATTGAGATCCATCGCTGTAGATATCGAAACTTCTGATTAACGTATCGAATCGCCTGAGTTTGTGAGTTTTGCGAGCCCAGATTACGGTGATGACTGATGAGATGAAGAAGCTTGAATAAGAAGAAGAAGAACTGGCTTATACCCCAAGTCGAGCCTCTCACTTTTTTTACCTTTAAAAAAAATAAATAAAAAATCGTGATTTACGTAAAGGCCCATGATCTAACTATTGTCATGGACCTTCCAAGTACAAGCCCAATACGTAATAGCCCTCAAAGTTGTTTTATTTATTTTTATTTTTCTGTTTTAACTTTTTAAGACAGTGAATGAAGGAGTCATTTTTTCACCCACACGATAAAGTTTTCTATATAGAAATGTTTTTGTATTTTTTGTTTTGTTGAAAATGTGAATTATTTGGTTCAATCTTTTTGTTTTTAACTTATTCTTATTTTCTTCAAAAGGTTCTCAAAGTACACTCGTTAGGACAACACACAAGGCAACAGAGTTCCAAACACACAAAAGACTAAAACACCTCTCTCTCTGCTCGGAAAACAAACGACCTGATTTCACTCGTCTCTAAATGCCAATTAAGAAAAAAACGACAAGAGAACTATATTGTAGTGGCAACAGCTTCTGGATGATGAGGAAGTATCTGATGAGCCGTGGGGACATTACTCTTTGACTTGTTAGCTACACGGCTCGCTATTGATTCCTTCACCGGTGACACCTTCTTCGTTGAGGACTCTGCAAGAACCTTCCTCACCTCGTTTGCCAGCTCTATAACATAATCCTCCTCATGCCCTGTTTAAGAAAAACAATAAAATGGCTCAACGTATCAAAAACAGTGTCTCTCTTTTAAACCTTCAAGGTCAGACAGAGCCTTTGACTCATAACAGACTATAAAGCTTGAGCAGACGTAGACTAAAAGGGATTCTCAATGTTCAATTCGCGTAAAGACTTAAAAAGCAACTGTGCAAATTGCAAACCCCGAGCCCTTAATTATTATTAATCATGTTGTGGAAAACAAAGGGAGCTTGGACTAACCAATGTCGTGCATTGCCTTCTCTAGCAGGAAGAGATAATCTCTGTTGTTACCACATGGTCCATTGGCTGTCGCAATTTGTCTAATGTATACACAAAATAACATGCTAATGTGAGGACAATAATCTGACAAATAAATTGTAGAACAGAAGAAGTTGGTCTGGAGGCTATAATAAGTGTTTACCTTGCCATGTCTTCTAATGGCGCAGGTCCAAGGTAATACTTGTTGGAGACCTTGTCTGGAGTAGACGTGAAACTGAAGATTGCAAAAAATGCATCCATGATGAATGACAACACGGAGACTTGTAGAAGAAATGTAAAAGATACTGCACTATGGATGTGAGAACAGCCTCTAAGTAACTTACACTATCACTCCAGTTACAGCTGGCTTCAGGGGATCATCTTCCTGTGTAAGTTAAGAGAAGAAAATTTTCAGGTCAATTAAAAGCATAAGAGAAAAGGCTTATTCAATAGATTCAGGCATGTCATGACTCACCTTGTAAAAGTCTACACATGTCTTGAGATCATATTCACACTCTCTACGTTCCAAGTACTGTGCATAAATAGAAAGATCAACACAAAGGCATGAACATAATACATCGTGCGATTTAGTTTTTAGACGCCAAAACATACCTCCATAGCCAGACGTTCTTTTTCTGGGCCACCGCGGACACAGAATGCAGCACCCCACTGTCAAGAAAATATTGGATTGTTAGTAAGAAAAGAAGAATGTATGAGTAACTAAGCAGGCCTCAAGAACAGACTCTAAGATTCTTAAATCATATACACATAAAGATTTCTACTTACGCATATGGCTTCTTCAGCTTTCTCGAGTGTGCAAGTTCTTGCAGGGTGTTCTGGTGTACCTCTATGATCAATGCAAGCTACCAAGTCAAATTAAAAGACAGGAGAATCAATCAATCAGTCAATCTTCAATAGTGGGAAGAAGAGATAAATCAATCAAAATAAGCAAGGGGACAAAATTGTTATCTCAACAAAAGAACAGTAAATACCAAGATCAAAGACACGTTTATATCCCTTGATGAAGCCTAACACTTTCTCATCGTAGTGAAATCCTGGGTTCCACACAAGAGAGCCATAGCCAAATACCCACATCACCATTTTCTGCAGTTAATGCTGTATAAGGACAAAATATAAGATTAAGACACAAATCAAGATTTTGTGGAGGTAAATGCCAGAGAAAAAAGGACCAACATGTAAAGACAAGATAGGTGCTAAAAACACATGTGAAGCAAACAATTAAGACAAATCACAATGGACCAGTGTTCCAAGTGTTAAATCATCTTTAAACGTCAATAGATAAACACAGTTATTGGATTCTCTTCAGGACAGCTCAGGAAAGATAAAGACCCAAATCTTTTTCAATGTTTTCAATTTGAAAAGGGAGGAAAATTTCTAGGTAGCTTATGAGTTTTCCATAGCAGTAGTGCAGGTGAAACCGTAAAAGAAACACATGAATTACAAAACATTTGGAAGAAAGACAACACCCAGTTAGTAAACATGTGTTCCCAAATTGTTCTAGAAAGAAGGGGAAAAAGGGATTGACTTTTTTCGTCTATTCAGATTTGGTGCAATAATCATATAATCAAAACAGAACAGTAGGAACATTTCCTTGGATTTCAATAAACATTAACACACCACACAGAGAAGCAGGATGACAACAGAAGCTACCTAAACCAAAATGCGGAAGAAAAAATAAAAATCAAATCTTTTTACCCTGGAGCACGATCTGCGTGAAGAGAAAAATGAATCCAACCGTGAGACAAGATCTCCTCTTTTAGTTAGACTAGATAATCCGAGAAAAGCTGAGAAACTGGTGGGAGGAGGAAGAGAGATTACAGAGAAAAGGTCGAAGGAACGACGTCGTATTCAGGTTCGTACGGAGCTGGTAATGGTAATGAGACCACTCAGCTCCTTTCTCCTTCCTTCTCTCTCTGAGACTCTTCCTCTCTACTGCTTCTCGAGATGTATTTTAATGAGGAGGAGGAGGCGATGTGTGGGAAGAAGAGCATTTATAGAAAGAGAGATGGAGACCGAACCGTATGTAATTTATGTATGTTCATGCCACGCATGTTTTTTTTTTGAGTTCTTTCAGATTTTTTGTCTGTTCCGTTTTCCATTCGTCACGTGACTGGCCGGTGAAGACGCTTGTTTCTGGCCTTTCCCAATCAAAAATAAATTATCCTCAAAATAAAGAATCTAAATCCTATTGAAATTGATTTTTTTTTTTTATTATGGAAACTCAATACTGTAGTATACAAAATCTAAAAAAAAAATCCTAATAAATCGAAATGAAAAGTGAAAACATTATGAAGCCATAGAGATAATTAATTTTAAAACATTATAAATCAACAGTTGGAAGACAAATTGTTTAAAACTAAATAAAAAATCTAAGCTAACTTTAAATGTATTTTGAAGAAACTTGATCATTGAGAAAAACAAAGATCCGCAATAAAAAAAAAGGCACAAAACAAAAGAGTGAAAATGTATTTGTTACACAAAGGCATATACATACATTAACATTACCAACGTCATTATACATTAAACAAATATAAATATGTTTGGGGCTTAGACTAACGTAAATAACTAATTTATTAAACATATCTTTTCATTGACTGTTTGTTCGCAAATCACGCCATTTAACAGATTACGAGGAGGCAAATACTAAAATAGTATCTTTCAAACGACATTGTCAAATACTATGGATCAAATTATCCTCCAGCTGAAACCCTCCGAACATTGCAGAGGCTCTTGCGTTGACTTTCTCCGTCAACGAAACCCATCATCGAGTTTTAGTTTCGAAGAACGACGTTCTTCTTTTGATAAGACGAAAGATTCGTAACACAAATCTGACCTTTCCATTTTCTTTGAAACAAACGAACCTCATCCAAATCACCAAAGTCTGTCTGTTGTAGTGTAGAATAAAAAGGTTGTCATATACTGAAGCTTCGAAATAAAAGCACTCTAGTCTACCACCATGGTCAGTACTCAGTACACTCAAACATGGCTGTGATCAACAATATCAGTTTGGGCCCAAGTCAAAACTGATAATATATAGTTTGGGCCGAGAAATCAAAATAAAATCATTTGGGCCTGTTGACAAGATACAACATGATATTTTGCATCGGCTTTCACTTAAATTCAGATATATATCGAACTCTGTCGTCGTCTTCTACTGGCGTCGACGTGTCAGTTTCCGACGATCTGGTAAATGCTCAAACTCAAAATCATCTCTCTCTCTCGCTGTTGAATTTTCTTTTGATGCTTATTCTTTGGCCACTCAATTTGAGTAATCCTCGTATGCATCTGGAGTATTCTTGTTCGAATTTCGTGTCATATGCTCAAATCAAAGTTTGTTTTATTCTTCAATGTTGAAAAAAATCTTGCTGCAATTTTGGGGATTTTGTATGTGTTTAGTTCCTGAATTTTGAATATCGTTACCCATTTTTTTAAGTTTGAAGCAGCTCAAAAATCTCGGATTTATAAGAACCTGAAATCTCATTGTTTATTTGTTTAAGTTCTGATCTAGTCTGCAAGAGATGAACATGCATATGCACCTCTCACTACTATTTTTGGTCATTGTTCGATTTAACAAGAGTGTTTAATGTTTCAAATTACAATTTTGTTGTAGTTAAATGTGTGTAGCTGAATGATTATATATATATTACAAAGGTTAATCAACCAAATTTTGCAAATGAGCTTCTTTTTTATAGATGGATGAAGGAACTTCAGGTTCACGGAGATTGAGGTCTCAAGTAGCTCCGGACTGGACAGTTAAAGAATGTCTGATACTCGTGAATGAGATTGCTGCTGTTGAATCGGATTGTTCTAATGCTTTGTCCAGCTTCCAGAAATGGACTATGATCTCAGAGAACTGTAACGCTTTGGATGTACGCAGAACTCTAAACCAATGCAGGAGGAAATGGGATTCTTTGTTGTCTGATTACAATCAGATCAAGCAGTGGGAATCTCGGTACCAAGGCACTGCTCGTTCTTATTGGTCTCTGAGTATTGAGAAGAGGAAGTTACTCAATCTCCCGGGGACTGTCGATAACGAGATTTTTGAAGCCGTCAGTGCGGTTGTGATGATCCAAGAAGACAAAGCTGGGACTGAGTCTGACAGTGATCCGGAAGAGGAAGACGTTGTTGATATCACTGCTGAATTAGGTACATCACACTATTCTTCTCTTGCCTTTCTACAAATCTTAAGAACAAATTGCACATAGACAGACTTCATTTGTAGTCAATCACTATCTTTATGGTAAATAGAGGTGGATAAATGTGAAACACTGCTCCATTTGATGTTACACGGATTAGTCATCACAGACACTCTTGCTAACCCTTCGGAATCACTTTGAAACTCAGCTTATGTAGGATCAAAAAGATCAAGACAGCGAGCAACGGTTGCCAAGGTGATCCCGCCACAGAAGACAAAGATACAAGAGCCACGGAGATACAGAGTCCAGGAATACACTCAACAGAAACCTACAAAAGCATCCGATCCCCATGAGAACAAGACCATGGAGGAGAAGAAGAAGCCGGCGGAAGAAATATCCACAGATGAAGAAGAGGGGGAACCAATGAACATAGAAGAGGATGTAGAAGTGACGGAAGCGAAGCTTAGTTATAAAATTGACTTGATACATGCGATAGTCGGGAGGAATCTAGCCAAGGACAATGAAACAGGGGATGATATTAGTATCAAGGACAAGTTAAACTATGTGAGACAGCAAGGAGACGAGCTTATTGCTTGTCTGAGTGAAATTGTTAAAACCCTTGGTAGGCTCCGTGAAGTTTAATCCAAATGATTATCTAGGTGGAATACCTTTAAGCTGTAAATGTTTAGGCATTTGCCTCTTTGGAGCTGATTTACTCGTAATACAGTTTGTAGTAAATTAAAACGCTGTTACTATATAATCTGGTAGAAATTAGATTAAAAAAATAAAACATCGACTCCACTGGGGATCGAACCCAGAGTCTCTGGTTTCGTAGACCAGCGCCTTATCCATTGGGCCATGGAGTCTTGTTATGCACGAGAAGTAGAAATAACTTTTCTATACGGTTTCATTCTAGTTGGAACCATTTCAAAACAAATTAATAAACCAAAACAAAATTGCATGAATTTTGAAGCCATGCATATATATATATATGGTTATAGTTTATGTATCTTAAAGAAAATCCATTATAGTACACTATTTTTTGGATTGAGTGTATATATATAACAATATTTTAGACTAATAGAAAATTTTATCAACTAGTGATATTAGCTCAATACATAATGTGGAATGGCAATATATTTGAATTTCATAAAACTTGTACACTTCATGTGTTTTTGGCAACACTTCCATGTTAGTTTATTAAAACATATATTTCACAAAAAAAAAGTTATTAAAATTCAAGAATTTGTAAAAAATAAGAATTTAGATTTATAAAATCTAATACAAAAGTCAAATACAGAGACATAATAAACACACGTAATCAAGTTAGATAATATCATAATATTAATACAAAATCGTATGAGTGAACACCATGGAAAAGCTTACACAATACTTGGTTCCACGTTGTAGGCGAAAACGATTGTGTGCTTGACCTTTGCTGTCATTTCACCATCAGCCGTCCTTTCGTCCTTCTTCCGGCAAAAAAACTCATCTCATTTGACTATTCCAAAGAATCATTTTCGGACATATAAATCTTAACACTTCGTCTCAAACCCCAAAATTTCGATATTTTTCACAGAAATGACCCGATATGACAAGTTCCCGACCGTATACTCTCTGTTATTAATCGCCGTCTGCTGCTTCGCCGTTACTATTACATCAGGTGAGGGTGAAGCTGATGCTCTTTTGAAGTTCAAGTCATCTCTCCTCAACGCCACAGCTCTCGGCGGATGGGACTCCGGCGAACCTCCTTGCTTCGGGGAAAAAGGAAGCAACTCTAAATGGAAAGGAGTGATGTGTTCAAACGGCTCAGTTTTCGCTATCCGTCTCGAGAACATGAGCCTCTCCGGGGACCTTGACGTACAAGCTCTCGGGTCAATGCGCGGTCTCAAGAGCGTCAGCTTTATGCGTAACCATTTCGAAGGAAAGATGCCACGTGGACTCAATGGACTTGTCTCGCTTGTGCATCTTTACCTCGCGCATAACCGGTTCTCTGGCGAGGTAGACGGTGATTTGTTCGATGGAATGAAGTCTTTGGTGAAGGTTCATCTTGAAGGAAACATGTTTTCCGGTGAGATTCCCAAGTCGTTAGGGAAATTGCCGAAGCTTATTGAGTTAAATCTTGAGAACAACATGTTCACCGGGAAACTACCGGCGTTTAAACAGAAGAATCTCGTTACCGTTAACGTTGCTAATAATCGATTAGAAGGTCGGATTCCGTTTACTCTCGGCCTCATGAATCCTACATTCTTCTCAGGTGATCATCATCTTCATCTTTGTGTTATTAATCAACATGATCATCTTTCACATTTTACTCTCTTTACCCAAATTTGATTTTTTAAACCTAATTAAATTAAGAATTACATAATCTAATATCACAATCCATGTGAGATATTGAACTGATTGGTTTTATTTGGAGTCTTTTGTGAGTAGTGATGAGCACGTTTAGTTTTGCATGTAAAAGGTTTTACAATATGGATTTATTAAATTAACAAAAACAATACGAATTAAATTATTAATGGGCCTAAAGAGAAATGGGCTACGTAAGATATTAATTCTAAAAATGGATTGGGCCTAAAAAAACAGGAAACAAGGGGCTGTGTGGAGCGCCTTTGCTTCCGTGCAGATACACTCGTCCGCCGTTCTTCACCGTGTTTCTCCTTGCCCTCACCGTCCTCGCCGTCATCGTCCTCATTACTGTTTTCCTTTCCGTTTGCATTCTCAGCCGTCGTCAAGGCAAAAACCAAGACCAAAGCCATGGCCACGTCCACGTTCACCCTCCAGTCTACGGACAAAGCGAGCAACAATACAGTGAGAAGAGCTCTCAGGACTCTAAGGTCTACAGAAAGCTAGCCAACGAAGCTGTGCAGCGAGATTCAACAGCAACATCAGGAGCGTTATCAGTCGGAACTCAGTCTGTGGAAGAAGACAAGAGAGGAGGAGATCAACGGAAGCTACATTTCGTTAGGAATGATCAAGAGAAGTTCACGCTTCAGGATATGCTCCGTGCGTCGGCGGAGGTTCTCGGAAGCGGCGGATTTGGATCTTCGTATAAGGCGGCTTTATCGAGTGGACGTGCGGTGGTTGTGAAGCGGTTTAGGTTTATGAGCAATATTGGGAGAGAAGAGTTTTACGATCATATGAAGAAGATTGGAAGATTGTCTCACCCTAATCTTCTTCCGTTGGTAGCTTTCTATTATAGGAAAGAAGAGAAGCTTCTCGTTACTAATTACATTCCCAATGGCAGCCTCGCTAATCTCCTCCATGGTATAAAAATTGAAACTTTCTTCTCATTTCAAGTGGTTTGGTTGGTTGTTTTTATCTGATGATTTGATTTTTGCAGCTAATCGAACAGCAGATCAAGTGGTTTTGGATTGGCCGATTCGATTTAAGATTGTAAGAGGAGTTACGAGAGGTTTGGCTTATCTCTATAGAGTGTTTCCTGATCTGAATCTTCCTCATGGCCATCTCAAATCTTCCAATGTGTTGCTTGACCATAACTTCGAGCCTCTTTTGACGGATTACGCACTTGTGCCGGTGGTGAATAGGGATCAGTCACAGCAGTTCATGGTGGCTTATAAGGCACCTGAGTTCACTCAGCAGGATCGGACTTCGAGGAGGTCTGATGTGTGGAGCCTTGGAATCTTGATTCTTGAGATTCTTACGGGGAAGTTTCCTGCGAATTATCTCAGGCAAGGGAAAGGAGCTGATGACGAGTTAGCTGCTTGGGTTGAGTCTGTAGCGAAAACGGAGTGGACAGCTGATGTGTTTGATAAGGAGATGAAAGCAGGGAAAGAACATGAAGCGCAAATGTTGAAGCTGCTCAAGATTGGGTTGAGATGTTGTGATTGGGATATTGAGAAGAGAATTGAGATTCACGAGGCTGTTGATCGAATAGAAGAGGTTGATAGAGATGCAGGTGGAGGTCAAGAGAGTGTTCGATCTTCATACGTGACTGCTAGTGAAGGTGATCATCGTTCTTCAAGAGCTATGACTGGGGAGTTCCCGCTCATGTAAACAGCTTCAAACTGAAAAAAGGCTTGGTATCTCTCTCTGGTCTCCACAACTAGTCTTCTTCTTCATCTAATTCTCGTTTTCTTGATATTTGTTGAGCAAAGTATGTGTCTTTGTTTGTAGGTAAAGACAATTACCCTTCTTTTTTTTATTGCCAGGGTTATTCGCATTCAATTATTTTTTCTTTCCTAGTTTGATCAGATATGATTGATGAGTTAAGTAAGCTTCAAGCTTTTGTTCTTTTGTTGATTTTTTCAGCTCTTTTTCCCATTTTGTGAATATTATATTCGTGCGCCTATTTTGTTATCATCCAGACGCAAAAGAATGTCTTTTAGTCCATTTCTTCTTCAACTTGTCCACTTTCTGATGCAGTGTTGAGATAAGCAAGTATATAAAATTAATGGTTTTCACATGCTTGTTGCTTTAGAGATATTGGGTAACCTTGTAGTTGGTATATTCTTTGAGGATATTTTTTGATTTACTTTTACTTGTTCGTTTGATAGAGACCTCAGACCTTAATAAAGAGAGACCTTAATAAAGTTTATATCTTTTTTTTTTTCTATATATCTTTCCTTGTCCCCATGTGATTTTTCTTTATCCCCTTTTCTTGGAATTTACAAGCTTAATCAACCGAGAGGAAAAAAATCTGCGTAGAAATCTTGTTACAATCTATCCTGTATTGAAATTACTCCTCGTATCAAAGGTTATATACCACCATCTCTCTGGTATCAGGTATGTTAAGTTTCGTTTGTTCAACAGGTGGCCTGATACAGTTCATAGTCTGTAAAACCTGTTATAAATAGTTTGTGTTTCAGGTTTTGTTTTCGGTTGTATGTTCCTTCCAAGTTTAGTTCTGGGTTTCTAATGTTTTGAAACTGCTCTTGATATAACTGTATGTTTGATCATCTCATATGTTCATGATGATGGACTTTAGGGTTTTGTAATCCAGAAAAAAATTACTCAGGTTTAACTGTAGACCTGTGTAGAACATCTCACTCTTCACGAGTTTTACTTAGTTACAACGCATATGCTCATTTCTTTAAAATATTTTCGAGTTGGAATTTGCTTGAGCTGTTTTTGATAACGTGTACTCCTACAATAAGGCCAAAGCACCTGTTCTTGATGGTTCTCTAATTGGTTTAGATTTCTGGGCAGAAGCAGTATAAAGAGCATAGTGGTCTTGCAGTTTAAATGGCAGTATCAGCTGATTACAAAGTTAGCTTTCCTGGAAGTGGTGATCTTTACTCTATACTAGCAGCTGAAGGGATTGAGTTCCTTTTGTCGCATAGTGGAGAGGTACCGCTTATGCTCTCTCGTTATTATATCGCAATATATTTTGATATATTCATCTGGTCCTTCATACTAAACTATAAGATCATTTCATTCAGGTGCCGTTGGAATATATTCACGGGAAGAAGATTTGTCTCTTCTTCTCTGCAAACTGGTGCAGGCCTTGCAAGGACTTCACTCCAGAGCTGGTAAAACTCTACGGAAATCTTCAGAATCGAGGAGAAGAACTCGAGATCATCTTTGTCTCATTTGATCATGATATGACTTTATTCTATGAACACTTCTGGTGCATGCCATGGCTCGCAGTTCCTTTCAATTTAAGTGTACTCAACAAATTAAGGGACAAGTACAGAATTTCTCGTATCCCGTCACTGGTTCCTCTATATTCAGATGATATCTTGGTCGCTGAAGATGTAATTGGTCTAGTAGAAGACTATGGTCCTGAGGCATTTCCTTTTACTAAAAAGAGAAAAGAAGAACTCAAAGCTATCGATGAGTCCAAACGCGTTGGAGGACAGTTGGAGAAACTCCTTACACACGAGTCTCGAAATTACATTGTTTCCAGAAATGGAAGTAAGGTAAGAAAAACTGACTTGTAGACTTGATATATCTGGTCTGATCAAAATGATCCAATATGATTATGTATGTTTATGAATCTTTTGCAGGTGCTAGTTTCTAAACTTGTGGGCAAGACCATAGGGTTGTACTTTGGTGCACACTGGTGTCCGCCTTTTCGATCTTTCACTTCTCAGCTCATAGATGTGTACAATGAGCTTGCGACCACAGAAAAAGGCTCCTTTGAAGTCATCTTAGTTTCAACAGACAGAGACTCAAGAGAGTTTAACATCAACATGACCAACATGCCATGGCTTGCAATACCTTATGAGGACAGAACAAGACAAGATCTTTGTAGAATCTTCAACATCAAACTCATACCTGCATTGGTCATCATAGGACCAGAAGAGAAAACGGTGACCACAAACGCGAGAGAGATGGTATCGTTGTATGGATCCAGGAGTTTTCCGTTCACAGAATCAAGGATTGCTGAGTTAAAAGATTGTTTGAAGAAAGAAGGTGATTCGTTTCCAAGGAAAGTGAAAGATAAGAAGCATGAACATGAGCTAAAGCTGGATATGGCGAAAGCGTATGTGTGTGATTTCTGTAAAAAGCAAGGTAGGTTTTGGGCGTTTTCTTGCGATGCTTGCGATTATGATCTTCATCCTACATGCGTGGAAGAACAAGAAGCATCGTTGGTTTAGCAAAAGAGATAGTCGTCGTGGTCTGTCTGAATGATATTGCAATATTTAGTAAAGAAAGAAGATTTGATATGTTCTGAAAGTCAATAGACTCCTACTATATATGTTCTTCATTTTTGTTGTTGTTGTCAAGCAAAACTCAAAACAGAGTTTGGAATTTACTAGGATCAATATTGTTTGTAATTGTATGTTCTGTTTGTACAATTTATTCCGTTTTTTGACAATAGTATTATCTATATTTATATTAGTATACATTTAAAAATAAAGTCTTAACTTTTCAAACAAAAGTCAAATTATTTAATTTTCATTTGCATGTAATCTAACTCTAACTTTTTAGTAACATCTTCTAGATTGTTGCGTGCAAAGAAAAGAAGCTGTTTGTGGGTAAACTATATAACATAATTGACGTGAAATGTGAGTAAAGAGAGGCGAAGAAGAAGGAGAGGCACCCAAAAGAGAGAGAAAGAGAGAGAGAGAAGCAGAGTCAATGGATTTTTATAGAAACCTCTCTCTCTCTCTCTCTCATCTTCATTCCCCTTTTCCCTTTCTACCAATATTACAGACCAAGAACAATCAAACGGATCTTCTTAGAAAGGAGACAACACCCGAGAACTTAAAGAAAACAGACCCATATATTTTGTCCATTGACATCTGTCTGCGTAGTGCTCTTCGATTAGGATGGCGAAGAACAGGAGGGACAGAGACGGAGGATTTGGCACGGATGGAGTGGTTGCTGTGGCTATAGACAGAGACAAAAACAGTCAAACTGCTCTGAAATGGGCTGTTGATAATTTGTTGCAGAAAGGCCAAACCGTCGTCCTCGTACATGTCAAGCCTCGGGGTTCCTCTTTATCTACAAACCCTTCTATTAACTCAAACTCTGCTAGTAAAAAACCTATATCTTCTCTGTTTCTGGTTCCTTATGCTTCTTCTATGTGTCTTGTTTCCTTTCTCGGTAGCTGATGGGTTTGTCTTTTTCAGAGATGAGCCAAACAAATGGTGATTCTTCATTGGTGTGTGGGGAACCCGAAGGCTCTTATAAACAATTGTTCCTTCCCTTTCGTTGCCTCTGTTCACGTAAAGATGTGAGTCTCTAATCTTATGTACTATATAAGCCAGGAGACAAATTTACCTCTGCTTTGTCTCTTATTATGTGCTTTCTTGAAATGGAACTTGTTCAGATACAATGCAAAGATGTGTTATTGGAGGAGTCAGATGTGGCGAAAGCTTTAGTCGAATATGCAAATCAGGTTGTCATTGAGGTGTTGGTGGTTGGTTCCTCCTCAAAAGGTGGCTTTCTCAGGTGTGTTTAATTTTTTCCTTTGCTGTGAAATCTTTTAACCAGAAATGGTGGATCAGATGCCAAAACTTGGGTCTTATTGACTCTGCAGGTTCAACAAACCTTTAGATATTCCAGGAACCATCACGAAGACTGCACCTGATTTTTGCACAGTTTATGTCATCACCAAAGGAAAGCTTTCAACAAAGAAAACAGCTTCTCGTGCTGCGCCCTCTGTTTCTCCATTACGCATGCAGCTTCAACAGGCTAGCTTAAAGCCACATCCACCGTTACCTGCAACTACTAACACAAGAGGTTTTAAAAACAAAACAAAGCTTTTCAAAGTGATTCTTTCACATGTGAATCTCCTGCAGAATACTGAAACATTTCTGACTATATTCATATCTTTTGGTTTCCGGTAGCTGAGAGACAGTCATTTGAGTCGCATCGCAGATCCCTTGACGATCAATCAGATTCCTTCAGGTGCACATTACTCTTGTTTTTCATTTGACAGGCTCAGGGAATCATGACTTAGACGATGAAAGTTCTTGGTTGAAACAGGCCACCCTACACTAGACGAGGCTTGAATGGAAGATCATACGGAGACCTATCAATCCTGGATTCTGACCTATCCTTCAACAGCTCTGGAAGACCAAGCATTGAGCGTACCTCTCTTTCTTTGTATGACAATCAGGATCCAAACCGTACTCCTCCAAGGCTATCAAATTTCTCAGACGTTGACTATGGTAGCTTTGAGTCGATGACCATTGGACGGAGGTCAATGGATATAAGCTCACCAAATGCTTTCTCAACAGGCTCATTTGAGAATGAAAGGTTTTCATCGGCTTCACAAGGAGTGGTAAGACTAATTTATAAATCTTTTTTTTTGGGTTACTTACTAGGAACTGCTAGATGCAAAGGTTTTATGGCTGAGATTTGTAACCAGGATGATGTAGAGGCTGAGATGAGGAGGCTTAAACTGGAGCTGAAACAAACAATGGAAATGTACAGTACAGCTTGCAAGGAAGCTCTCACAGCAAAACATAAGGTATAATAATTTGAGTAGTGTTGCTTTATTGTTGTTTCTCAGTTCCTACAATAAGGATTCAAAAGCGAATTGTTGAACCTGTAGGCAACAGAGCTTCAACGCTGGAAGTTAGAAGAAGAACGGAAATTCGAAGAGGCAAAGATTGCAGAGGAAGCTGCATTAGCCATTGCCGAGAAGGAGAAAGCAAAGTCCAAAGCAGCAGTGGAAGCTGCTGAAGCAGCTCAAAGGATTGCTGAGATCGAGTCCCGAAAGAGAGTCAATGCAGAAATGAAAGCTCTCAAGGAATCAGAGGCGAGAACAAAAGCCGTGAATGCTTTAGCAAAATCAGAAGTCAGATACAGAAAGTACTCCATCGAGGAAATCGAAGATGCGACAGAGTTCTTTGATGATAAGTACAAGATCGGAGAAGGCGGTTATGGACCTGTCTACAAGTGTTATCTGGATCACACACCTGTGGCTGTGAAAGCTTTGCGCCCAGATGCAGCTCAAGGCAGGTCACAGTTTCAGCAAGAGGTGAAGTCTCTGAAAAAATTTAAAACCCTCAGGCTCATTCTTGGTATCTGACTTTAATCAAGTGCTCTTTATCAATTAAACACAGGTTGAAGTGTTAAGCTGCATGAGGCACCCTAACATGGTTCTTCTGCTTGGAGCATGCCCCGAATGTGGATGCTTAGTGTATGAGTTCATGGCTAATGGGAGTTTAGAAGACCGTCTTTTCAGACAAGGAGACAGCCCGCCCCTCTCTTGGCAAACAAGATTCAGAATTGCAGCAGAGATCGGCACTGTACTGTTGTTCCTCCACCAGACTAAACCAGAACCACTGGTTCACCGTGATCTCAAACCAGCAAATATCTTACTAGACCGCAACTTTGTCAGCAAGGTTGCTGATGTTGGCTTGGCTAGGCTGGTCCCTGCATCCGTTGCAAACACCGTGACACAATACCGCATGACATCAACTGCTGGCACGTTTTGCTATATCGACCCAGAGTATCAGCAGACGGGTATGCTGGGAGTGAAATCTGACATTTATTCGCTAGGCATTATGTTTCTGCAGTTAATAACAGCAAAACCACCTATGGGTCTAACTCATTATGTTGAAAGAGCCCTCGAGAAGGGGAATTTGAAAGATTTGCTCGATCCTGCTGTGTCTGATTGGCCTCTTGAAGACACGACAGAGTTTGCCAAGTTGGCTCTCAAGTGCGCAGAGATAAGGCGTAAAGACAGACCTGATCTTTCCAAAGTTATCTTGCCAGAGCTCAACAGATTAAGAGTACTTGCTGAAGAATCAACCCAGTCTGCAGTAGTCATTAACAGCCCCGGACCAACCCCCACCGTTAGTCAAACTTCTTCCCCCAAGTTGTGAGAACTGATAAACCAATAATAAGATATGCATTCCAAACTCGAATCCATTTACTCAACTCGCCTTCTTCTCCAATATCCGTTTGCAGGAATAGATGAATGGTGCTTCTGTCACCAGGCCTCGGTAACCTCCGAAGTCTCACGTTTTGTTGCGACTGAAATACTGATCTGCACAAGAAAAGTGGATTCAATTGCAATCAGTAATCCATGTGTTCACCTGAAGTTACACCTAACCTTAAAAGGCATACGTGCTAATAAAACGCCCAACAAGTAAATTTGGATGCTCACTGTATAATATACTAGAGTCTTTCCCTCGTAGAAAATGTTCAGATTGTACAAATGATTATAGTTAACTTCCAATCTAGCTCAGATTTGAGGAAATTCAATGATGAAACCTTTTTTTTTTCCCTGCAACTTCTCTAACAAAAAAGCCAACTTCTATAACACAAAATACCACACTTCCATAATCATAAAACGAATGGATAATATCATTAATAAATGTGTAATGATTTTACATCAATGTCCAATCTTTTCTGTTACCATTAATACTCTGATTACCAAAAAGAATAAAATAGTCTTCGTCAAAGCTAATGCTCTTCTCTAAGCTCACGAACCAATTGTTTATTCGCATGCGGCACGTTGTGGATTAGATTACATCGCTTCCACAACTTCTTCATCTCCTTTCTCTTCGTCAGACGGGATACTCTTAGGTCTGCCACTCTTTCTCGAATTTTTGCCATTCAAGAGCTTAATTGCTTTCTCTAAAGTAACATTACCCGGTTCCATGTTCTGCGAAATACCAAGTTATCTTCAATGAAAATGACAAAGCTTTAACTCATTTCATAACATAGGATAACAATAGATCCTAGCATATTGTGGATACCTTATTTCCATATCAAATATAGCACCAACACCTCCTAATAAAATACTCCTCTTATTCTACCTATATCATACTCTAAGAAGGTATCATACAACAGTAAACAACTATACCTTTGGAACAGTAGCCATCGTGCGGCGATGTTTAACAGTAAATCCTGATTTACTAAGCCTCAACTGCACAAGCTGTCCATCGTCAGGGTGGTTTCCCTGGTCAAAAATCACACACCAAGTCGTCAGCACTTCAAAATGTTGAAATAGCCCAGCTAGAAATGCAATAACTTTAACCTTTACATTAGTCTTACCAGTGTCAGAGGATAGCGTAATAATTCAAGAGCATTTTCAAGCGTAATGGAGTTCAAATCCTTAATCTGAAAATAAGGTTGCAGGAGAAATATCAGTTAAAAAAGGTAAGCATTAACCAGGACATAAATGGAACACATATGCGCCCTGGACGTGTAATGGTAAGTGCCCTGTTTTATCTGATAAAAACTCCAACATATATATAATTTTAACCGATAATTTTAACACATAATTTAACTGATAAAAACACCAACATACATGGGATGCATTTGCTCGTTTTGGTAAGTGCCCTTTTTTATCTTCACCGAGCTGTACATAATGCCCATAGGGGCCACATTTCAAAATAACCTGAACAAGGAAATGGATTCAGCAAATTAAATTTATAAGAAAAATTGTCAACAGAAAAGAGTCAGAACAGCGAGACCTTTTCACTGGTATTGGGATGAAGACCCAGCAATTTGGGCTCTTCTACGCAGGTACTCTTTGGAGGATCATCTTCATCTTCATCCTCTCCATAAAGCGTTTTAGCAACGAACCTGTATATGAACCACATAGCTCCAAATATCAGTGACCGTGTAAATAATATAGACAGATAAAAAATTCAAAAAAAAACTTAACAGGTAAAGTATGATGGAGAGATAATACATAAGTAAGCATCTCAGGTGTAAAAAAAGTTAGAGACTCAACAGCCTGCGACTTACTTGCATGAAGGGTAATGATCACAACCGATGAAATACCCCGTACCAAACTTACTTACTTTGAAACTTAAGGTGCCTTCCATACAACTGAAACATGGAAAGAAACCAAATAAGGGTCAACATACACTCATTTATACTATGATGGAACTTTGCGTCTTATTTAGGCCTCCTCTGTATATCACTAACGAGAAAATATATTTAGCATGGGCAGCCTTATATGAAAGCATGGGTTTCTTCAAATTCTGAATCAGAAGCTCTATCCTGAAATTGATGAGCATTTCTAACTTTGATAAGTAGCAGGTAAAAATGGTATGCAGACCTTGGGCATGTCCTACTGGGACCAGGAAGGAAAGAAAACAGAAAGTCCTCATATTTTTTTTCCAACATTTTCTCCACCTGTAAATGTATGATAATGTAATAAACTAACGAGATAATTATAGAAGGAAAGTAGACTTCCAGAGTTCATTCTTGTAAGAAGGTACCTGTGGGCGTTGGACATTTTCAACACGTTTACAATACGCACTGAATCGTGTCCAGTAGTCTCTTAGGAGACCTTTCCATTCAGTTACACCACCAGAAACGTTATCAAGCTGAAAGGAAAATAATTCATAAGGAAAATTGAGTATCTCATTTTGCAATATTGGAAAACAACTATGCAAATGTAGAAACTGCTATAGTTAACAGAGAGTCAAGTGAAGAATACCCACCTCAGTCTCCATATCAGCAGTAAAACTATAGTCTGTGATCTCAGTGAAGTAGTTGCTAAGAAAAGCTGAAACCTGGAAAGATAATTCAGAGGTTAGAAAGTTACGTTGTGATGGTTGATATCCAAATCATCAATTAGTGAGATCATTTTTTTAGGAAAATACCATCCTCCCACGGAATTCCGGATACAAGGCTCTACTCTTGATTGTTAGGTATTTTCTGTCCTGTAAAAAAATAAAAGTCAAAATGCTGCCAGTCTATGTCTCACATGAAAGGATGGGTACTGCTAACTTCAGAGAACGGGAGAACATCTTAACATTCAGCAAGAAAAAGAAGCACTCGTTCAATACGAGCACAAACCTGTAAAACCCTAAATATAGATGCATACGTCGAGGGTCTACCTATCCCGAGCTCCTCAAGCTTTTTAACCTGAAATACATTAGAACATACAAATTATGTATCGTGAAACCTGGAGGCAGTAAAAAATCTCAGCCTCATGTCTGCACAACAACAAGGTTCAGCACTCATATAAAAAGAAACTCCTTATCATTTGAACTGTTTAAGACCAATGTTTAACTTCAAGAATAATGAAAGCATTGTTTGGAAGCTTAAGTAAAAGCAATCTAGTTGAACCGGAAATGAGCTAATAAAGACTAAAATGTGAAGTGTCTTACACGTCTCCTGACTAATTGAATCTTGAACTTAAGAAAATTAAGTAAGATTTTTATAAAGAAACAAGGCAAAAGGACAGATCATCTTTGGAAAACAAATTGTGTCAGTGTCCTCTTCTCATCTTCCTAATCATGTCCCTTCCGCTTTGACTATAGAAACTAAATCACCATCACCGCTAATTCCAAAAAGAACCTACACTAATGAATAACACATTGTAGAACAGGATCTTAAAAACTTTTGACACAAAGGAAATGGGAGTGCTATACCAGAGACCCCTCAGAATAGCGTTGTGGGTGCTGAGTATGGTGCTGCTTCAGCTCCACTTCACCAATATGTAGCAGATCCCCATCCTAACAAGAGGAGGAACACCAAATAAAGGTCCAGTATTTTCTAATGAAAGAAAAAATTAAAGCCAGAAAGAAAATGAAACACGGTACAGAGCTCAGCTGAAAAGAACAAGGTTGTGTTATTATAAATGGTACCTTTAACAAACTGAGAGTTTCAAAAGTTTCTTCACGCTCTCTATTCTGATCCTCATCTTTATTTTTGATTGCTTTAGCTTCAGGATCCTACAATATCACCAGGAGAAATAACAAAAACAACTTTAGCACATATCCAAAGAGAAGAAGGATCAAGCATTAGCTGATATCAAACAATATAAAAATCCACAGTAGGCAAAAAGCTCTGTCAAAACAAACATGCAGATGACAATCACAGCAATATGAAGGAACATTTTTACGAAGAATTGCTCCTAAAGCCAAATCTAGGGAATCATCAGCACATGTGAGACATTATAAACCCACCTAAATATAACTGCCAGGTAATCAACGATATTTTGAAATAGGTTGTACCTCGTAAACTGCCTGGTATCCAAGGAATTCGACTTTTGAGCATGATGATCTGAAGATAATGGATTCAGAGGCATTTCCAATATCAAGTTGTATCTGCCAAAGATTTGAATCAGGAAATAATTGGAGATGTATGTTGGACTTCAAAATATTAAATTTTCATTAATCAATACCGGTAGATGTGAAAATACAGTTAAATACTCTCATTTTTCCTTTCTTTTTCTCACTAAGAACCTACTTGACACTATACGCATGATTTGAAGTGAAAAGTATCACATATATTACCTGCGCAATGGAAGCAGGCTCCATCTGACATGCTACAGCTCGTGACCATATCAAGGTATATAATTTTAGAGAATCAGCATCAACCAGGCTAGCAATCATTGCTGGAAATGCATAGAAAAATATTGAGAGTTATGACAGTAAATCATATGGTCAATTATTGATGATGACTAATATAAATCCACAAATCTTACGGAAGCATGGTAAATTATTTACTTACACGGTAATCTACGTATATCGGTAGGTCTAATAGCTTCATGGGCCTCCTGAGCGTTCTTAACCTTTTTGAAATATTTACGAGGACTATCTGATGTAAAATTCTTCCCATACCTGCAGATAATAAGTAATACTTGCTACAGTTTTCTCGAGTCACACTGACTAACATAGAATAACTTCACAGATGCATTTATATGTCTTACCTTTCTGTCACCAAGGACTGTATATCTTTGATAGCTTCATCAGCTATCTGATGCGAACAAAAACAAATGAAAACGGAACAAATCAGGGAAAATCAAAGTGCAGTTGTAACAGATAGCAAGATGAATCAGTCAGAAAGCCAATTTCTTGAAAATCAAAACAAAAATAATGCCCATAGCAGAAAATACACAATTAAAGAGATCACCCACATGTAAACCATCCGTCCGCATGTATGTTATAAGACCGGTTGATTTACCATCGGAGAGTTGGACGCCCTCATATAGTTTTTGAGCGAGCTGCAGTGTACTTTATTATCAGAATATGCAGTCAATGACAAGTGAACAAAAAAGTAAAAGGTTTCAGTTTCTCAACTCTCATGGTATTTCCTGTTGAAAAATGCAATTTATTAGCAGCATCCTGCTGAAGGGTTGATGTTATGTACGGAGTTGGTGGATTTTTCCGTGTAGTGCTTTTTTTAGTGCCCTTCACTAGAAAACCTTCAGATCTGATCCTTTGCTCAATGTCCTGTGCATTGGCTTCAGAGCTGATAGAAAGCTGATTTAACCTTTTTGAATCTAAACTGGTTAAGTGAGCTGAAAATGTGGCTGAATTATCTTTCCCTTGCACTTTGATTCCTACACTCCAGTACTCTTGAGGTTTAAATCCGTCAATTTCACTTTCTCTATCACATACAAGAGCCAAAGCAGCGGACTGGACTCGCCCAGCTGACGGGCAACCTGGTAGTTTCCTCCAAAGTACTGGTGAAATATTAAATCCGATTAGATAATCAAGAGCACGCCGTGCAAGATAAGCATGCACCAAGTCCCCGTCAATTTCTCGTGGGGACTGAAGTGCACTTTTTATTGCTGACTCAGTTATTTCATGGAAAACAACCCTTGCTACTGTCATACTTTCATCTAAGGCACCCTGCTGCTGCAACATCTCTATGATGTGCCAGGCAATTGCCTCTCCTTCACGATCTGGATCCGACGCAAGAATCAAATTTTCAGCTCTGAGGAATAAGGTAAACAAAATGAGATAGAGAAGCACAATAAGAAAAACCATAGGAAAGAAGTAGTTCATATCATCTGAAGCTTGAACCAGTCACAAATCTCAATAGCTAGACAGCACAATGTCACACCCGGAAATTATTCTAAAATTATGGAATAGACGATAACAGCAACAGTGAATTTATAAATTAGTGAAAATAGCAAGAAACCGTACCTATTTAATGCCACTTTTATGCTCTTAATATGAGTCCAGGCAGAAGATGGAACTTCCCAAACCATGCTAAAATCATCATCTGGCCTCACTGAACCAGACCTTGCGGCCAGGTCCCTGATATGACCATAACTTGGCAAAACCTCATACATGTCACCAAGATAACCCTGAATAATCTTTGCTTTTGTGACTGACTCAACGACAATAACAGATTTTCCACTTGGCGGATAAAGCGGTTTAGATGCATTTTGACCTCGATGCTCTATGGTGTTCTTCATGTGTTCAGGGACCAGCTTCTGTTTAGGTGCATTGCTTGCTTTTGTTGACTTCAAATGCGTTTTTTTCGACTTGGAATTTGATGGAGCAGGAATTTTGGGCTCCTCCACAGTGGGTTGTTTTGCCACCTCCTTCTGAGAATTGTACTGTTAGGTAAAACTAAGGAAGGGTAAGACTATTATGTTACTAAAAATATTAAATATTAATACCGTAGCAGATGACGACTTCCGATTTCCAGAACCAGAATGTTTTGGCTTGAGAACACTTTTCGGACTCTCTTCAAGAGAGACCGCCTCCAAAACTGGTACAACTGAAGAAGATTTATCTTCGGCTTTCTTGCTTTTAGGGAGCCGTTTTGTTTTGATAGTAGTGACTTGATTACCACTGCTAGCAGGTGACGCTGCAGAATATAGTTCCACCTTGATGCCACTGCTACCATCACCAATAACTGCTTCAGTAGAAGTCATCACTTCAGCTTCCGAGGAAGCCAAGACATTAAGCTTCTTTCGGGTCTTATTAAATTTCTTGAAACCTAACTTAGATCCACCAGCCTTGTCATCGCCATCAACAATGTTATCCTTAGTTCCAGTATTGGGGAGTTGAGAAGAATATTTCCCAGCCTGCTCCTGATTTTGTGCATTGCCTGCTTTTGTTGAGTTCCAATGCTGTTGTTCCGACTTGGAATTTGATGGAGTAGAACTTTTGGTCCCCTCCACAGTAGGATTTGTTGCCACCTCCTTCTGAGAACTGTACTGTTAGGTGATATAAGCAAGAGTAAAACTCTATATTTTCCCAAAAATTTACAAGTTTAATACCTCAGCAGATGCAGAATTCCGATTCCTGGAACCAGAATGTCTTGGCTTGGGACCACTTTTCAAACTCTCTTCTACAGGGACAGCCTCCAAAATCGATTCCGTTGATGAAGATTTATCTTGGACTTTCTTGATCTTTGGCCGCTGTTTTGTTTTGACATTAGAGGCTTGCTTAGCATTGGTAGCAGGTGAAGCTACACTTGAAAGTTCCACCTTGATGCCATTGTTAACATCTCCAGCAACTGTTTCAGTAGAAGCCACCACTTCAGCTTTTGTAGAAGCCAAAACCTTATGCTTCTTCCACTTCTTATTAAATTTCTTGAAACCTATTTTATTCTCACCAAACTTTTCAACACCACCAACAACGCTATCCTTAGTTCCAATATTAAGGACTTGAGAAAAATATCTCCTCGTAAACGGTCTGAAACTATTTCCAAAGCACCTAGAAGTCGAACTGCTCCAGTGCGCTGCATAACTAAGGGAACCAAGAAGACTTAGATGCGAAGGAAGTGCAGAAGCTAACTTAAGACAAGTTGCATTTTCTCTTTTAAACTGAAGCTGGGATACATTTCTATATACTCTATCAACCCGAGCTACTGAAGAGGAAGAGGAAACTGGGAAATTCTGAATCGCCCTGCACTGCAACTGCAACAACAACAACATAAACGAAAAATTGAAGTTCAAAGAAACAAATTTGACTCCATTTCAAGACTAGAACGACGAAAGTATAATAATTTAGCCACACAAAAAAAAAAAAAAATTGAAATCGAGAATCTAACAATTCAGTAGCCCAATCAGCGGGAAGAGTTGAAAACACAAACCTTAGCCATGAGAGGACGAAGAGATAGAACCGAAGTGGAAGAAGAAGAAGAAGACTTAGCAGCGGCAAGAGAGATGGTTCTCTGCATTGAGAATACTCTGCTTGATCCAGAAACTTATCAAATCGTACGGCGGAGAGTGATTCCGTAGCTTATCATAAAATTGTCGAGCAGAAGAAAGAAGAAGAAAGAGTTTTTGTTTAATGGCGGAGAGATGTCTGGTAAAGAGGAGATTCTTAAGGGTTTACTCAGTCTCTCTCTGGGGTTTATCTGCTTAATATCTCGGGTCGGGTATGGATCAGGCTTAATTGGATCTCGGGTCGGTCAACTTCTTTAGTCAAAATAGATTGCGGGTCGAGTATTCGGGCTTCGTGGCCCAAATAAGACATTCGGATCCAAGCGTCTTCTTCTTCTTCTTCTGGTGTTTAGCTTCTGCTTCATCCGATTCAGTTATATTCTCAGAAAGCTGCGTTCTTCTTTGTGTAAGTTTATAGAATTAGGTATTGTATCTCGCTCTCTTCAATTTCGTGCTGTTAGGTTCACGATTTTAGCTGTAGCCAGATTCTTTAACCGATCTCGCTTTGTTGTTGAACTCTTCAATTCACCGTGTGTATAGTTCCATGGGGATTTACTTCTCTCGTTTTGAATGTACTGAGAACTTGTGCTGTGTTTGATTTCTCATGACCTTTAATTTTGAATGCTCTTCTCAGGAACACTAAGCTGAATCTATCTATAGAACATACAAGTGTTTTCAACGTTTAGTAATGGATCGAAGGCAACACGATTACGCTGCGTCTTCTGGGTTGCCTTATGCTCAGCAACAGCAGCAACAAGGACCAAACTTTCAACAGCAACAACAACAACAACAACAACAACCGCAATTTGGATTCCATCCGCAACATCAACAGCAGTATCCACCACCAATGAACGCTTCTGGTTTCATTCCTCCTCATCCTTCTATGCAGCAGTTCCCTTACCAGCATCCTCCTATGCATCAGCAGCAGCAGCAACCGCAGCTTCTTCCTCATCCTCCTCACCAGCAGATGTTTGGTCAACAGCAACCTCAAGCTTTCCTACCTCATTTACCTCCACATCACCTTCCTCCACCATTCCCTTCAGCTCCTCCTCATCCTCCACCAGCTGATCCAGAGCTGCAGAAGCGTATTGATAAGCTTGTTGAGTATTCAGTTAAGAATGGTCCGGAGTTTGAGGCTATGATGCGAGATAGACAAAAGGATAATCCTGATTATGCGTTTTTGTTTGGGGGTGAAGGGCATGGTTATTACCGTTATAAGCACTTTCTCTCTATGCATCCTCCTGGAGGACCCTTTGATCCTCCATTTACGTCATCTTCTATGCCTATGATACATCATCCGCCAAATCCCATGATGAGTCCTTCAATGAACAATGTGCCTGGTGCATTGGCAGTTCCACCAATCCGCCAACCTCCTTTCCCATCATTCCATGACCACCACCAGCTGCAACAGCATGTTCCGCAGCCGCATCCTTTTGCGCCCCATGCTCGCCCTGATTTTGATCAGTCAACTCATGGATTCCGAGGTCTTTCTGGTCCACTCCCTACTGATGTTGCGATGGAACTAAATGGCGTCTTAGGCAACCTTAATGGCACAAAAGAGTCTATCAAAAGTGCTAAGATTTGGTTCATGCAAAGATCTCCCTTTGCACCAGCTTTAGCAGAGGCACTAAGAGACAGGGTTTTTGCAATGGATGATTCTGATAGACAGATGCACATAGTTTATCTAGCTAATGACATTCTCTTCGACAGGTATGTAAACTTAATTTCTTGATCGCTGTTTACATAATGTAAGAGAAATTCTGCATAGATTTAGGTTTTCGTTTATCTTATTAACGTTACGTTATGATAGGTTGCAACATTATGATGCTTCCACCCTAATAATTTACTTTTTCCACTAATATTTTGATTCCTTAAAACACAGTTTGCAACGGAGGACAAACTTGCACGAGTTTGACAATGAAGCTCTTGCTTTTAGACCTGTTTTGGGTTCCATGCTTGGGAGGATTTACCACTTTCCACAGAACAAGGAAGAAAACCAGTCACGTCTGGAGAAGATTTTGCAGTTTTGGGCTTCTAAGGAGGTTTTTGATCAAGACACCATCTCCTCCCTTGAGAAAGAGATGAAAACTGGACCACCAGCAAATACCTTTTCTCATTCGCCCATCATAGCAGCTAACTCCTTACAACGTCCAGGTACTCCCGCTCTTCCGTGAATGAGACAAAAAAAAATATAACTCTACCTATGCGTAAGACGAATATGATATAGATTTGACCATACATCAACAAATTTTTATCCGTATGCACTTGCAGGAATGCTGCAACAGCCACCAAACAGTAATGTACCTGGCACAATGAATTTAGAGCATCTGACTAATCCTGTCGCAACCCAACAGTTTATTCCAAATGTGATGCCTCCTGGTGCTTTTCCCGGTTCCATGCCGCTTAACGCTCCTGTTCCACCACCAACCCAACCACCTGCTGGTGAAAAGCCGCCTCCATATCCTCTCTTTCCTCCTGGTCTGATCCCTGGGATGGTCAGAAAGATGCAGATAGGTAGTGGTGTGCCTTACTCTCCATTGAGCCCTCTTGATATCCCAACTGTCATACCACCATCTGATACACCTCAATCTCAAGTACTCGAAAGAGTATCTAAGTTCTTCAAAGAGATAGGAGAGGTCAACCCAAGCGAAGGTCCCATGGGATCTGAATCACAGGACGACTATGATAATTATGAGCGAGATAGTCCACAACGGAAAGGAGGTGCCTGCATTCCTCCACCACCCAATCTACAGGTGGACCCTGAGACGGGAACATACGCAGATGGAAGCACCGATAAAAAGAGTGGATCAGGGAGATTGGGACTTGGGGCAACAGCTGATCCGAACGAACCAACTCAGTATGATGATGTTTATACATCTTACAGAAAACACAGAAGTACTAATTATCACACATCCATGAGTGCAAGAGCTACAACCAGATAAGATCCAGTTCCATTTCTCATCTTCTGATGGATAGTTCAGTCTTGTTAGAGTAACAAAGTTGAGCCTTTTTGTATTGTAGTTGTTAATCTTCTCTCAGCTTTGAAATATAGACTTTGTCATCATATCCATTCTTCCAAACAAAAGTTTTTCTAAACATATTCCCTCTTTTCGATAAACATAAGAGAGCTCTTGGAAATTTTATATTAACGGTATCTAAAGATTACCAGCTCATTGTTGGTATTTAAACCATGTTGGTTGTTTACAATGTTGCTCAGATCACCTTATCACACAGATACTTATATGTATGTTTTATTCTATCCAAGTATGTGTGGGAAAGAGTGGAAGAAGAAGAGTAGTAGTGGTAGTTTCTCATCAAAGTTTGCTTATAGTAGATTCATCTCAACATCAGAAGAATTTCATGAGTGCATTTGATATAACTCCATTACAATGTGGGTCGAAATTAGGCAAATATAAGACAATGTGTGTGGTGCCATATACTCTGGTTACAATTTTATTTCATTATAATGTGGTGCGTGTATACACATTGGAATTGAGTATAGATCCACCCAACCAATAGAGAAGAAGAAGGTGCATTTGATATAACTCCATTACAATGTGGGTCGAAATTAGGCAAATATAAGACAATGTGTGTGGTGCCATATGCTCTGGTTACAATGTGGTGCGTGTATACACATTGGAATTGAGTTATGAGACTTCTTCACGTTCCCCAATTATTGCTAGTTGTTACCCATAATGGCCCGTACCTTTATTAAGACCTAGCAAAAAGACCGGATCTTTGAAAAGTTGGGGAGCAACAGTCAATCCTAACTTGGCATGATGATGTTTATACATCTAACAGGAAGACGGAACTGAAAACCACTAATTTGTCGGATCTAATCTTGAGAAAACAAAGACTCAAATATCTGGAGAAAAGCTTAGTTACTCGACAAGGTAAATGTAACAAAGCATCACAGCGCTAAAATCAAGATTCACTTGTACAAAAGGACAAGAATTAAGCAACAAGTAAAAATCTGAACTCTCAAAAAGCTTCATGAGAAAAATTTGTGGAGACTGACAATTCAGATTTTAGGGTGCAAGCCTTTGAGGGTCGCGAGGGAAGAGCGATGTTTTCCGGATGTTGTTCAGTGCACAGAAAAGCATGACCACTCGCTCCAGCCCCACTCCGAACCCACCGTGTGGAGGTGCACCATACCTGTAAACATTATTTGTAGCAATTGTCTGCTTAGAGACGAACTCACAAAAACTAGTAACGGAACCGAGCTGATCCAGATCGTCAATTACCTGAATGAATCGATGTATGTGGATATTGTCTTGACATCAATACCGTATTCCCCTGCACGTTGCTCCAAGAGTTCTGGGATATGGACACGTTGAGCTCCGGATATGATCTCCTCACCTAGGAAAGAACACGTTGGCTTAGAATCAAATGAGCAGTAACGTAATCAGTGAGAGAACACACAAGGTAAAAAAGTATAACTCAAAGATGTACCTCTGATGAAGACATCAAAAGAGTTGCTGTAAAGAGGATTATCGGCACAAGTCATGGTGTAGAACGGCCTAACTGCCTTAGGATACCGATGCAGAATATAGAACTCAGTGTTGTACCTGTCGAAATCAACAACACATAGTGTTAGAACAACATTGTAACTGTGAGATACAGAACTAAATCACTTTGAAAACGCAAATGATCAAACATGGGTAGATAATACAAATGGATTACTTTTCCAAAACAAGTTGGCCAAGTTTTCTCTCAGATTCAGTGTTTAGATCGCCAAGAGGATCAATCTCCACACCAGCTTCCTGTCAACACATCAAGATTACAACTATTATTGGAGGTCCATTTGAAAAACTCAGGTGAAATACAAGTCATACCTTCAGCATTTGAACCCCTTCTTCAAACGTTAACCTCAATGTTTTTGGTAGAAACTGCGATTTAGTGCCAATTATCAGAATCCAATAAGATACAAAAACTCAGTTTCTAATATTCCTTGCTTATACTGCATATGGTACCTTCAAAGGTTCAAATGGGTATTGCTTTGCAACAGCTTCCAGTTCCTTTTTACACTTCTCATTCAAACTAGTGAATATAAACACAAATAATTCGTCCACAAGGTCCATTATCTGCACAAACAAGAGAGATATTAGCACCACTGGTACATTAGAAGATACTTGAGATAATTTATATAATTAACAGCACAATCTTACCTCGGAATAGTGTTTTTGAATCTCCATCTCCACATCAAGACCAACAAATTCACACAGATGTCTATGAGTGAACGAGTCTTCTGCTCTGAAAACAGGACCTATCTCAAAGACACGTCGCAAGTCACCACATATTGCCATTTGCTTGTGAAGTTGAGGAGACTGAGCGAGACAAGCAGGTTGCCCTTTGTACTCCAACCTAAACACAGCAGAACCTCCTTCGCTACTACCAGCCATCAGTTTCGGTGTGTGGATTCCAACAAAAGACTTCTCTAGTAATTTTTCTCTGAAAGCCTACAAAAGTGCTAGCTAATTCAGCAAAGCAACATAGAACAAAGCAACCAAATCATGGAAATATCAAAACATACTAATATCACATATCTATAGTGGCTATCCTATCCTAGTCATGATGCATACATAAATATTTTACCAAACCAGGCTCATATCTATAACTAACAGATATGAAAGCAGGACTAAATATAATGGAGATCTAATCCTCCTCAATGTTTTTAAAAAGATCAAGGCCTTACATTTTCGGTTTGGCACTGAATGCGGAAGATGGCTTGATTAGCCGGTGTTCTGATGTCAAGCACCCTATGATTCAAACGGGTATCCTGATTGACACGAGCAGCTGGCGTTCCACTCTGCAAAAATCATGAAAACAACAGCTCTAATGAACAGATTGACCACCATAGAAGCATCAGAAGAACACAAATGATCAAAAATTCAAAGCAAAATTGTACCAGCTCCAACTATATCTCCAAAACTATAAAATAGCAAACTATACCTGAAGAGATTTTTCTATATCCGCTTCACTTCGAGCAGCATCCTCCACACTGAGTGGTAATTTTGCCAAGGCTTTGTTGACGCAGTACACTTTTCTTACTTGAATTTCAACCTGCAAGTAACATTATAGATCCACAAACACAAACATGGGTTAACAATGTCACAACTAAATGAAACGAGAAATTGAGAGGAGAAGAAGACAAGGAAACGAACCTGCTGAGTAGTTCCAGTCAAAGGCTCCTTAGGGAGAACGACGACACCGATAACATCGACAAAGGATTCACGACTCAGCTGCTTGAGGTATTTAACCATGTTGGCGCCCACTTTATTCTGCTCCGATTGGCTAACCACGCACTGAACAGTTGATCCACTCGCCCTCAAGATCACAAACCCCAGTTTACCAGACACTGGACGATTCGTGTGAACTCGGCCTCTAATCAAAACCTCCGATTCCGCCATCTCTTCAACCAAATCGCTCACATCGATCCACTTTTTTCCTTCAATAGCCTCTCTCCATTTCCCGGCTTTAGGATCCTCCGTCGATTGCAACTCGTTAAGAGTCACGTCACCGTAGTTACTGGAAAACTCGTCATTCTCTTCGAGAGACATCGAAGCCGTTTTCTGAGTAGCTTCTTCGTGTTCTTGCCGGCGGCGTAACTTCTCTAACTTCGCGGCTTCCTTCTTCGCTGCTTTCTTACTGATCTTCTCTCCAGACTCCTCCGACGGCATTTGAGGCTCCGATGACGACATAATGACTCTCTCAATTTGGGTTTGTTTGTTTCGTTCGTTCGATGGATGAGTCCACTGAATCAAAACGACGAAACCCTAAGCTTTCTCATACAACAAAAAAAAAAAAAAAACACGAAATGGCCCCGTTAATGTTTACAATGTTCGTTTACACCCCAATACTTTAGAATTTGTCTTATTTAATACCACGGCGTAAACGACACGGTGAGTGGACACGTGTGTATATGACAAAGCGCGCGTGTGAAACACTTTGATATTAGAGAGAGTATGGCACGGTAGCTGTCTCAGTTAATTAAAAAAAAAAAAAAAAAAAAAACGAATTTGCCAGCAAAGGACCGGACGGACCAAAAAAATTAAATAAAAATCTCAAAAGAAAAAAAAAAGTAAATGGGAAGCGACGACTGACTCTTCCTTCTTCCTTTCGACCACCTCTTTCCTTCTTTAAGGTTTCTGAGTTCTTTTAGCTCTCTAATTTTGATCAGAAGTTGAGCTTGTTCGATTGCGATCTGATTGCTTTGTGTGTGGGGGGTTTTCAATTTCTTGATCGGATTCAGATTTTTTTTTTTTTTTTGATCCTTTTTTTTTTTACTTATCCAGTACCCCCAAAGGTCTCAAGGGGTATCGTGTGTTTCTTTCAACTGATTTTATGAGGTCTGTGAAGCTCTAGGTAATCTAATGACTTGTTGTTTTAGCTTATCTCATTATTGGAATTATCGGATCTGTAAATTACTTTCTTTTTTTTTTGGTTTGGTTTATAGACGAGTTTTTTTCTCCTTCTTCTAGGACCTCTCATTTGTTGTTCTTAGCTTCTTTTTAAAAAAATTCTTTGAAATGAAATTTGTATGTAATTCAATGGTGAAAGTTACTTGCTTTTTTTCCTTTAGAACCACCGTGTAGCTGAGCTGAGTATCAAAAGGTCTTAATTCAGCTTAATTCACAATTTTTTTTCATTCTTTTTTAGTAACATCAACATTTCCATGTTTCTGTTTTTAGGGTGTAGAGCATCAAGAATTTTGATACGGGTTGCACAAACATTGACGTTCATTTCTGGTGGCTCCCTTATTGATTTGCTCTTTAAGGTAAGTTTCTCGTTTCCCCTTCTTTTTTTTCCTTCTTGGTAGTTACTGGCTTACTGCAATGAAAGAAAGATAGAAGATTGCTTGATCTATGCTGAACCTGAATGCACGAGCTAGTCATTTTTTTTTTTTTTTAAATTCAGAAATCTAATTTTGTGTGTTTCTCATATCTTTTCTTTTGTCTCGTCTTTACTTTAGGTGCATGTTGAAGTGATTGAAAGAGATCTACATGTGACTTGCAGTCCGGTCAGACTTCATACATAACACGTACGACGAGATTGGACAGGATGCTTGAGAATCCAAAGTTCGATATGCACGCCGTTGGCAATCACAACAATGATAACAACTACTATGCCTTCACCCAAGACTTTTATCAAAAGCTCGGGGAAGAAGGTACAAACATGTCCGTTGACAGTATGCAGACAAGTAATGCTGGTGGCTCTGTGTCTATGTCTGTTGATAACAGTAGCGTTGGTTCTAGTGATGCTCTTATTGGTCATCCTGGTTTGAAGCCTATGCGCCGTCCCTACTCTCCCTCTGTTGGCCAAAGCGTTTTCCGCCCAGGACGAGTTACTCATGCACTTAACGATGATGCCTTAGCACAAGCCTTGATGGATACTACATATCCAACCGAGGGACTGGCAAACTATGAAGAGTGGACTATAGATCTGAGGAAACTTCACATGGGTCCTGCTTTTGCTCAAGGGGCTTTTGGAAAGTTATACAGAGGGACTTACAATGGAGAGGATGTAGCCATTAAGCTACTCGAGAGGCCAGAACATAGCCCGGAAAAGGCACAAGCCCTTGAACAGCAGTTTCAGCAGGAGGTTTCTATGCTTGCCTTTTTGAAGCATCCCAACATCGTTAGGTTTATCGGAGCCTGTATTAAACCAATGGTGTGGTGCATCGTGACTGAATATGCAAAAGGAGGTTCGGTCAGACAGTTTCTGACTAAGAGACAAAACCGAGCTGTACCTTTGAAGTTAGCTGTTATGCAGGCATTGGATGTTGCCAGGGGTATGGCCTACGTCCATGAGCGCAACTTTATACACCGGGATCTAAAGTCAGATAACCTCCTCATATCAGCTGATCGGTCCATCAAGATTGCTGATTTTGGCGTTGCAAGAATTGAAGTTCAAACCGAAGGGATGACTCCGGAGACTGGAACTTACAGATGGATGGCCCCGTAAGTTGAATAAGTTATTGAATTGTATATAATTTTCCATCCTTTTCTTGTCCTTCTTTACATCAAGTCTCTGCGAGTTATATATTCCTTTCTGTTGATTAATGCAGAGAGATGATCCAGCATAGACCCTACACCCAGAAAGTAGACGTGTATAGTTTTGGAATCGTGCTGTGGGAGTTGATAACAGGTCTTTTACCGTTCCAGAACATGACGGCGGTTCAAGCTGCATTTGCGGTGGTGAACCGAGGAGTTCGCCCCACGGTCCCAACAGATTGTCTCCCTGTGCTTGGCGAGATTATGACACGTTGCTGGGATGCAGACCCTGAAGTCCGTCCTTGTTTTGCAGAGATTGTCAATCTCCTTGAGGCGGCTGAAACCGAGATAATGACGACTGTGAGAAAAGCCCGTTTCAGATGTTGCATGACACAACCAATGACAGTCGACTAATCTGTTGTGATTTGTGAAGAAAGAGAGAGGAGAACATAGAAGGGGAAAGGCTTGAAAAGGAGAAAACAAAGAGAGAGAGAGAGAGAGAGAGAGAGCGAAGCAAGAAGGGCTTTAGATATCATATATGTAAGTTTGTGTGTGTATCTATCTATATATTATATCCGATCCGATTGTATCTCCTTTCCCAAGATAGGAGAAGTAACCCAACCATTTTAGACCTACTGATTTTCTAGATTTTTTGTATTAAGAAAGAAAAAGAGCAAACAAAACAAAATAGAAGAAGTACGGTGATTTGTCTGAAGTGTTTGGTTTAGTTTTCCTTGAATTGATTGATGCATTATATGCCTTTTCATTGTCTTTCTCATGGCCCATTCTATCAATGGATTCTCTTATGATGTGTGACGAGAAATGAATCTGTTTCTATTTTAATTACTGATCATCAAATGAAACATGCAACTTAACAAAGAAAAAAGATACAAGAACTTATCAGCAAAACTTTGGATAGTACAAATCCATCTTAGAGAACTCACTACTCTGTAGAGCTCAAAAGAAAAAGAAAATAAGATAAAACTTTAAGAAGAACGGATGTTGTCTCTATAATCCTCTTCGCCACTGCTCGAAAAATCCTCACCGTCGTCTTCATCTTCATCATCACCACCATCATCATCGTCTTCATCCGCACCATCAGTAGTTATAAACCCCATCAGGCCACCACCTTCAACGAGCATCCCTTCATCATCATCAAACTCGCTCCCACTATCTTCATTGTCATCACTACTAATGTCATCATCTCCGCTATCGCTATCATCTCCACCCAGTCCCAGAATTCGGTCCAGGTCATCTTCGTCGTCTTCATCATCTTCATCTTCATCCTCCGTTTCATCATCATCGGGATCGGAGTCATCATCTGTTGGTCTCCGTCTACCAATCTCATACATCCTGGCCGAGGAAAACATATCTTCTTGGTCTTCCATTGTGATCAGCCCAAGAAACGAATCTGTTGGTTCTGTGGCAAAGTCAAGAAGACATCGGTCGACAGGTATAGTGGCAATGTCTGAGTAGTTGACTGCATCAAGAGTGCGGAAAGCAGCAAACAAGGGATGTTTCACACGTCGTGTGTGAACAGCAGACATAACGTCCTCAATGTTTCTCCTCAGCATTGCGTATATAACATCTCCCCTGAAGTTGAACGTAATAGCTGTCTGGTCCAGTGATGGTACACTTCGAAGAAGCTTGTAAGACCTCATGTCCCAGACCTCTGAGTTTATGATCACCTGAAATAAGAAACGACATGTCTATAAGCCAAGAAACAGCAAGTAATTTTTTACTATATTATAGCGAGTTAATGTCGAATATTTGAAACTGTTGTGTACAGTTACTGAGGGATGGGTTTTATAAGGCTGTCCTGGAATGTTCTAGGGTTTGGTTGAGAGACTCTCATCAGGTTTGGTCAACTGGAATAGGAACAACACTTTCATAGCTTTGAAAAAATCTTATTGATTCAGATTAAAGAGTAATATGATTTATCCATTACCTCGCTCCTAGAAGGATGAAAACCACCGCCGCCATAATCGGTAAATTGATCAAACCGACTGACAATCACTGGGACACGGCGGTCCCAGAGAACACCGTTCCACAATATCAGTGTATCGCAAGGGCTGAAGTGTACAAGAGAATAAGGATTACTTCTGGAAGATGTGACTGTGTCCGTGAGTTTACCGCAAGGAGTGCATGTCTGTACGTCATATAGAAGAACATCTTTTGTTGATGCCTCACAAGAAAGCGCTGCAAAACGTAGCCCAGAGTTGCTGAATTTTGCAGCCTTGCATCCATCAAAGGAGTGTCTAGGCCCACCAGTTATAGAAGACGCGTCCCACAACTGCACATCATTGGAGCTCGAAGAAAGCAACAACTGAGTATCACCAGAGACATATGGCTGAACAAGTGTAACCGGAGCTTGATGACCTTGAAAACTCTCAAGCAAGCTACCGCTGCTAGCTTCAAATATCTTCATTTCCCCAGCATGACTACCTACTGCTATATGATTAGTACCTCCAAGAAGAGCAATGCATGTAAAGAGAGCAGTCTCATCCCGGAAAGATCTCCAAGATTTGAATCTGCTGAAAACAAATTGACGATCCCTGCGATTCCCATGGACTCCACTGTAGAAACTTTGAAGCTCACGGGTGCCAAGACGGCCAGTGATGTTTTGTGGAGCTTCCAGTAATCTTTTAGGTTCAGGACAGACATGCGGATGTAGGAGAGACACCGGGGGAAGAGTTGTGATTGGAGCCAGGCACTGCCTGTGTTGGTGCTTCAAATACTGAACCACAAGGGAGTCTAGTGATAACCGTTCTGGATTGGAAGGCTGAGGATCATTGGGAAATCTTAGCTGAGAAGCAGGTGTCATCTGGCCCATTCTGGAGCTCCCAGATTGGTTGGCATCTAAAGCTGAAGTTGGTGTTAGCAAACCTGAGCCATCCACAATGGCTGAATTTCTACGTAAGGAAGCCGTGGTTGGACAAGCTGGAGATCGTAGTCCTAACTCGCCCAAATTGATTCTTTTACCAGGAACTGAACACTCTGGGTCTCTAAGCTCAGACAATTTCCGTTTTCTCGGAAAGGAAACCGGGGTCTTAAATTGAGCATCGGCGTCAAGGTCGTTCTTGAAAACTAATTCCGCAGCAGTTTCTGATGTGTCTACCCCAGCAGGATCTAAATTCGAACTACTATTTAGTCTCTGTGTAGACTGAGGTTGAGCGTCATGGGAGAAAGATTGCTTTCGTGACTGCAAACTAAAGCTAGGGGAGAAAGTCAACTGCTTCTTCTTTGCAGATGGAGCTGTGTCACTTCTTGAACTAGGATCTTCATCACGTGCATTGATTTTGGGTATGCTGGGGAAAAATCCACCGTTAGCACGGCCTGAGGGCCATTGTTGTTGTGCTACTGGTGTGGGCATCTCCTGTGTTGAGGAAGCCAAATGTTTCTTCTTGGAAGATAGAGCCGCATTACATCTAGAATTAGGATCTTCTTCATGTGCACAGACTTTGGGTTTGCTGGTGAAAAATCCACTGTTAGCACGGCCAGAGGGCCACTGTTCCTGAGCTAGCGGCGTAGACATCTCCTGCGTAGAGGAATATGCAATAGACGAAGGGGAAGCCAATGAAGGTAGAGGAGTTAATTGAGCCTCTTTTAACAGAGCTGAAGCAGTTTCACCAAGACCTGATGCCCGGAGGTGCTCATGGATAAGGAGCAAAAGCTCCTTAGAATCATAAGTTATAGGCGTTGCTGCTGCAATGGCAGCTCTTTCAATACGCCTCAGTGTTGGAGTAGCAGCATCACTGGCTGTTAGTGTAGTCGCATGACCTGAATTTGTCACTATCTGTAAACACATATAAAACGCAATTAAACATGTCTGCATAACTTCAACAGAGAAACAAGGAATGAAATAAACACTAATTACTTACGAAGCACAAAAAGAATCCCATAGCGACACATTAAACAAGAAAAATAAATCAATATAGATGATTACCCCTATTAGCTCAAGGGCCACCTGAGCAAGTTCAGCTTGCCATTTGCCCTGATCTGTGCCACTTGACTGACCACCTGAATCCCGAATTAGTTCTGATAAACTCTTTCCAACCTAAAACCAAGCTTGGAAAGTCAGTATCTATATCACCAAGGATGCCTGCTCAACTTCATCAGATGTATCTCACATATTAAAGAGGATAAAGATAACCGGGAAAGAAAATTGCTATTCTACCTCAAGTTTAGTCAGTATTTGTGCAATTGTATCATCTCTAGCTAGACCAAGAAGTACCCTGCAAGCCAGTGCTCGTAGACAATCTGGAGTAGCAGGGGGATTCACATATATTCTGGGCTGAAGAAGTTTTAAAAGAATTTTTATACCATCATTCCCACGAACAGCTTCACGGGCTTGACGATAAACCTGCTCCAACTTGGCAGCAAGGCCAGCAGAACCAGTTCCTGCTCCTAAGAAAATTCTTCGATCCCCAACCAAACCTGAAGACGCTGGTGGAACAGGAGTTTGCGGAGCATTACCAGTGGACAGAGTACCTAGAGAACCATCAGCAGAGGGACGGGCAGTGGCTTCACCGGCAACAGGTTGATGATTTTGTGCAAGCGGTGGTTTATTGCTTAATGATGGTGGTGGGCACACCAGATTGATTAGGACATTTAGTGCAGGCTGTATGATCTTCAATCACAAAGAAAACATGAAGAAGGCAAGTATCAATGAGAAGCAGAAGAAGCAAGACAAAACCTATGTGAATAATGGATAGAAGTGGACTACTGACCTCAGGGTCTACTATGCTGTTGGAAATATTTGTTGCATCCAGAATGACAGCAATGCCAGCACGATTGTTGCTGAGTGTGGCATGCGCAATTGCTTTGCGGCCATCAGGTATTGATGTAACTATGTGAAGAACACCAAAAGCATACTGAAGTAGATCATGCAGATAACGATCTACTGGTGGAGTCTGCGCATGTGACCATAATGTTAATACATGGTAGACAACAAAGTACATGAGGAGAGTAAAATGCTACATTACCTGACATAGTTCTAACATAGTAACATGTCCAGAGGAGGCCACGAAGTTATTGACAGCAGGCCACTGAGTTCTCACAAAAGTCGGACCCAACTTCCTATCCTTCTGTAACTGAAGGAAGATGGCATCAACAGCTTCATTGCTGATATCAAGGGGTTTATAGGCTGCCCTTATATTAGGAACATTTCGCCCACCGCCTCGGCTACTTCTGCTAGGACGGATTGAATCAATAAGCAAAAGAAGATGAGCTCTAAAATATTGGCGCAAAGCAAAACAGGTGTGAAAAGCCATCTGTTTCTCTGAGGACGTCATGACTTCCGGAGCAGATCGGTCAGAATTAGCACCAGTTCTAACTGAGGCTGCATTTCTAAGAATTGCAAGGAGTTTCTGCAAACTATCATGAGCATCAAATGCATCTAAAATGGCTCTGAAGACAAATGCAGCAGCAAAGAATAAAGCTGAATTTTTCCTGGCTTGATCCTGGGAACAGTCGAGAAGTTCGATAGCTAATTTGACAATTTGATGTATGAGATCCGATGGAAGTGCACAAACACGCTCCATTATACCCTGAGAAAATTTGAATGTAAGAACAAGCAGGATTTATACTAATTCAGCGATTGTCAGACTTCTGATAGATGAAGGTGAACAAAAATTGCAATAGAAGTCGTAGAAATTTGCTGTTTTAATTACCTGAAGAGAGCCAATGGTGTATAAGCAAGATGATAAACCATAAAAGGTCTCAGAGACCCTTGGAACAGCAAGCAATTTTTGTATGCCACCCCGGTCTACAAACATCGCAGCAAACTTCCGGTGAGCAGCCAAAGCGCAAATTAACTTCATGACATCAGGTAACAAAGGAGACACGGTAGAACTGTCATCAAATTGGGATGTACGTTCCAGCAGCATAATGCATACATCAACACCTTTTTCATGGAGTACAGGCCCAAGAACCTCGACATATTCTCCCAGTATCTCAAGGCACTGGATGCAATATCTTTCTTGTAACTTAGCCAACGATTCGATATCTGGAATTGAAACTTCACCAACATCCGCAATTTCTGTAGTCTGATCAGAAGTGACAGAAGTAGGATTTCTGCCACCAACCAATTAGCAGAGTGTAAGTCCAGATATAAATAATTGATAAAGAGCAGTGATAATATCCATGACATCATAGCATGACTGACCTTGAAACCTCAGCGGCATCTATGACTGTAATAGCTGCTCGAGTAGCAGCAGACACAGCAGCTTCTTCACTGCCAGTAGAATTGAATTCCTAAATAATTTAAAAGAAAGACGATCAATATAAATATGAGTACCTTAGAGCTTCATTAAGGAAATGAAATCACTAACAGCTAATCGAAAAAAATAAAAATACATGCCTCCAAAGCAGCAGTTTTAACAAGCTCTGCTGCAGCATCACCAGCTGCTTTAGCTGCCTCATCAGGAGCATGGGCAGCTCTAGCTTCGGTTTCAGCAGCTCCAACTGCTCTCTTTACTAGATCAGTTATATTTTTGGTTCCTATAATGCAACCTTGAAAGCACTCATCACCCTCCTCTCTTTCTATCTCCATCATACCAGACGTCATTTTCCGCAGACATATGGTCACATCTTCTGCATTTCTGCCATCTGAAGATTTTGATAGATCCTTATCTCTGACAACTAGACGATCTGATCTAGGAGACGCCAAGAAAACTTCTGTATCAGTTGCACCTTCATTAACCCTTCCTCTCCCCCTTGATTTTGATCTGTTCAGTCTGTGTCTTGAAGGGTCATCTCTTCCACTGTTGTCATCTACAGGTTTCATTTTACAATCAACAACACCTGAAACATTAAATCTCTCTCTGCCATCGGTTTCAAATTCGCCATCAGACCGTACATCAGATTGTCCCATCTCTCTGCAGGAATCCATCTCAAGAACACGGTCTCCTTCAACTGTATCCACAACCTTACGCACCCTACTTCGACCTTCTTCTTTTGTTTTTAAGGACACGTGCTTAGTCTCAGTTGTGTGAAGGGCATCTCTACGGCTTGTGCTTGGCTCTCCAATAACTCGTACTCGAAGATAATGCATAAGCTTAGCAGATAGTCCTGATGTCAAAACGTCTTCAACTAATTGCCCACGACTTGCATGAGTCAGACAAAAAAAAAAAAAAGGTTTATATCAGCTGTGGGCGCCAAAACAATTGCAAATATGGAAAGAGACAACAAGTAGAGAATGTTTAGTCAATAATACCTCACCAGAGAGAGAGCAAGAAGGCCTGTAGAGTAAGTCTTTAACATTTCAGAATCTGAGGGTTCCTTCCTGCCAGAGTCTTCACCAGGAAACTTGACTGCCTCTTCCATAACCCAATTTTTAAAGTTTTCCGTAACAGCATCGTCGAAAACATGAGGATACTGAAAAAACAGAACTGCGTCATGAGCCAACCAACGAACGAACTAAACGTAAGGGTAAGGAGCAAGAAATTCGTAAACTTTTACCATCCAAGTAAGCGAACAGTTCATTAGCAACCTTGCAGAGGCAGCCTTCACCGCGGTTGAGTAAGCATTCTCAGATAGAAAAGTTGAGGATATCAACTCGAAAAACTCATCATTTTCCTGCCAAAATCAAGTAACCAAATCATAAGAAGGAACCCACCCATTCTTAAGAAAGAAAAAGAACAATCTTTTAAAAAGACTTACTCGGATGAGATTACACAGCTTGCCACTGTTATGACTATTGCGAGCATTTATGTAATGCCCAGTCTCCCCTAAGAACCTGCAGATACAAGTAAACGTCAAAGCTAAAAGAAAACTACAAAAATCAAGAAGAGAGAGACTGATAGCTGAGGTTAAAAGAGACATACGAAATAGACAAAAACTGAGACTCCTGCGATTCGAGGAGATGGCTAAGCTTGTGAAGATTATTAGGATTAGGGTTATTAGCAACGGAAGTAATCTTTTCAATAAGCTTCTGCGCCTCCACTATAAGTTCGTCATCTACACTCTGTTCTCCTCCTTCCTCATGTTGTCCTCCTTCCCCAGGTTCAGCTTCCTCGGTATAATTCGCCAACTCTGTAATCGCCTCCGCCGCTGCAGCCGATAGTTCATCCTCCACCATCGGAATAGGGGGGACTTCGGCATGCTCTTGTCCGTCCATAGAAAAAAAAACCCAGATACGACGATCAATTCAGACGTTGGGATCGCGGATATTACTAAGCTACCGGAAAAAGAAGAAAAAGAAAAAAAAAATGAAAAGGGGAAAACGAAAAAAAGCTTATAGTTGTAAAGAGAGAGTAAGAAACGCAGCAGAAGACGGAGGTGGCCGAGGTAGATGGAGACGACAAAGCTGAACCGACTCAATACTAAATTATAACCCGACCCGTTTTTCACTACACAAACCCTAACCCATTGTTTAAAAACATGGGCCTGTTATAGGCCCATATTTGTACTATTACCGTTACGACGACGTTTCGTTGTTCCGATTAGGAGGATCTTCATATCGCCGGCGACTGAACTGTTTTCTGAAAATGGATGGAGGAGTCTTCGTCTGGAAATCAGCTGGAGAATTGGACAGAGTAGGTTTCGAATTCGATGTCAATGTTGATTCCGCATAATCAAATCGATTGAGGATTTTGTTTGATTGGTTTCAGAGAGCAGGATCAGCTGAAGAAGAAGCTGATCGAGTACGATGACTTTACATGGAAGTTATCTTCATCGATGGAACTACCTCAGGTATCGGAGATGCTTAAGTACGTTGGAGGTGTAGACATGAGCTTTTCCAAGGAAGATTCATCCGTCGCCTGCGCTTGTCTCGTTGTTCTCGAGCTACCTTCTCTGCGTGTAGTCCACCATGAGTTCTCTCTTCTCCGTCTTCATGTTCCTTATGTCCCTGGATTTCTTGCCTTTCGTGAGGTTCCCGTCTCCTCGAGCAATGCTCTGTTGTTTTCATCTCTGCTTGACTGAAGAAGTATCTCAAATCCCAAAATTGGATTTTGTTTTGTTTATGTTACAGGCTCCGGTGCTCTTGCAGATTCTGCAAAAGATGAGGGATGATAAGCATCCTTTCTATCCTCAGGTTTTGGTTTTATCTATAAAATTTGCTGTAATCTGCAATTGGCTACTCTTAAACCATTGCTTTTTTTGAGTGTCTTTTGAGTTTTTTGCTTTTTTATCTTCTAAAAGTTTCTTACTTTGTGTTGTTACAAAGGTACTGATGGTGGATGGAAATGGAATACTTCATCCACGAGGTATAAACACGAACTTTCTCTGTTTACCTTAGTTTTTTAGTTACATCTCAAGATCTATAATTATGGTGTTGGATGTAATTGTGTTCTAGGATTCGGCTTGGCGTGTCATTTAGGTGTTCTTGCTCACCTCCCTACCATTGGGGTCGGAAAGAACGTACGAATGTCTCAGAAAATCTTTGGAAACCGTTTTTGCTTGTGTGTCTCATTGTGCCATCGGTTTTTGCTTTTCCTACATGTGCATTTGATCATTAATGTTGAATATATGTTTTGTAACATATTCAGCTGCATCATGTGGATGGTCTGAATCAATCTGAGGTGAGACGGTCGCTTCAGCTCAAAGAAAACGAGCATGAGCAAGGTATCACTTTGGTAGGGAACTCTGGATTTACGTGGGGAGTAGTAAGTGACTTTGCTTTAACATTTGCTGTCTGTACTATGTCCTGTCTCTTTCTTTAAATCACTAGTAAAGAAACTTCTCCATTGTGGATTTGATAGTGAATTTAATGGTCAAGTTTTAAAAATTTCTTTCAACAGGGATTTCGTCCAACTCTGAGTTCTCTAAAGCCCATATACATTTCGGTTGGCCATCGCATATCACTTGACTCTGCTGTTGAAATTGTCAAGATGACCTGCAAGTACCGTGTTCCCGAACCTATTAGACAGGTAAGTGATGCATTTAGATATGCCAAACAAACAGATAGTAATTTGTGAAAAGTGGAAAGTAAGAGTCTTTAAGTATTAATACAGACTACTATATGCAGGCAGATATGAGATCAAGGGCATATCTCCAGAAGCATCAAACTGAGCCTTTTAAAGAACCAGGACTGCCACGACCAGATCAGGTAGCTTCTGATGTTTCCTCCGCCATTCTAACCCTTATTATATTATTATTAAGTTCTGATAAGTAGCTCACATGTCCCTTTGCTTCCTTTTTATGTCTACTAGACTGAACCTTAATCTCTCGAACAAGGCATTAAACACTATTCCACATTACATAGAACTCTCCAAAGTCTTTACTTCAATGGACAGATCACGTCACTGAAGATCCACCCCAATTCTCTCCTTGATTTATCTCACTGACTCGATGATTGCAAGATAATCAATGTTGTATCTAATACATTGGAATGTTCTTTACATGCATACCGTAAAGCTTAGTGTAAATAGAAAGAGTAGGAAAGTGGACTAAGGTCATGGTATAATTTTTAGTTGTTTGGGGACCTTTTGGGATATTGAAAGAGTTTGAGGTTCTCCACAACAATTCCACTGGTCTTTGATTTGGTATTTCTCTTGGTTCACCATCTGTAACTCGTTTCTCATTCAATAATAAAGTAAAAGTTTTCTCAATCAGAAGAGACTGTTAATGGTGAACATATTATCAGCAGTGACACCTCCTGGAGCCCTCTTTTGCAGAAAAACCTGCTGGACCAATAAGGTTGTGTTGCTTGAAGTTGGAAAACTTTAGGCTTGGAGCCTTTTTGGTCATTATGAGCTCTGGTCACTAACAAGAGAGGCAAAAGAGAGACAGTGAACACCAAACTGCTATCCAAAAATAATAGATCAAACAAGAAAGACATAAATCTCACTGTATCTTTATGTTTCTCCATAAGCACCAAAGTTTCACAAAAGAAATAATCAAACCCATCAAATTTTCTTCAGTGTATTCACAGAACAATATACAGACATATTAAGAAGAGTAGCAACAGTGCCCTTGGTCCTGTCAAAGGCATCATGGTACTTGCTTCACTAGAATCATCTGACTTGATCATTATCTTGAACTTGCAACTCCCAACAGAAGGATCCCTGTTAGTGATTATAGAGAGACCGGGGAACTTACACGCACTGTCAAGCTGATTACTTACCTGGTAATAGCTATTGAACGCATACGAAACATTCTGTGCTAAATTCAGGCTACCACAAGAAGAGCCATATCCAAGACTAGTGCAGTCCGCATGATCACATGCGTAGCTCACGCTTGGTCCCAATTGAGGATCTTGAAGATTAGCAGTTGGAGCAAGAATACACCATTTCTTTGCCAAATAGTGCACATCTTTGGCCGGGATCAGCCCGTTACCGGTACCAAGACTGAGCTGATACTTAGGGCGTCCATCAATGTAAAAGATTCCCCAGTGTCTTTCAAAGTTTCCAGGCTGAATGCTTTTGGCATCTTCATCAATAAGACTAAACAAGTAAGCATCCATTGCACCAGGTCTCATAGGTGTTCCTTTATTAGCCTTTTGACGGTTCATAAACCCTTGATTGTACCGCCTCGCATAGAGCATGTTTGCGTTCTTATCTCCATCTGTTGGCCACCCAACTTCCCCAACTATAATAGTCAAGTTCCCAAACCCATTCTTCTGCAACGACCACACAAGTGTATCGTAGTTTGCATCAAGAACATTGTCGTAGATTCTTCCATTGTCGTTTATAGGAGTACCTGTTCCATCAAAGAAAGCAAACTCCACAGGGAAATTGGGATCGTTGTAGAGACTGATGAAAGGGTAAATGTTGATAGTGAACGGTGCTTGGTTATCACTCAGAAACTTCACAATGTTTAACATGAGATCGCGGATTTCAGGCCTGAAGTCTCCATCAGAAGGGAGATTAGACGCACTTTGGTACACATCAGCGTTAAGCGGCACAGTGACTTTCACCTGAGTAGCTAAACCGGCTTTGATGATAGCTGATTGTATGTTCTGAAGAGCAGGAAGAGTTATGCTCTCAAATGTTCCGTTGAATGCCTTTAGGAAAGGCTCATTCCCAACTGCCACATACCTAAATAAAAACACACAAATCAACACATTTTGTCACTTCAATCTCAAAGAATCAAGACTATCTTCAAAGTTTCTATTTTTCTCATCATCAACTGTAATCAAAATCTAAAGATTGAACCTTTAGATTACAAAACAAGCAGAGAGAATATGATGTTACAATGAGATATAAGCACAAACCTGATATCGACGCCATTAGAGGAGACATGAGCAGAGACATTTTGAGAGACCCACCTCTCAGCGGCTGCAACGCTTCCGGCAATAGGAGCAAGCAAGTCGTTAGGGATTCCGACCATAACCTGAATCCCTGTCCGACTTAAAGCCTTGAGAATCGACGAGTCGGCCTCGAAAAGTTTCACCTTTTGGATACCGTTTTCACGGAGAAGTCTCACAACGGTAGCTGGAGGTAACGGATGCCTCGCCTGTGAGCCCCAGTTCACACCAATCCCTTCAACTTCAATTAACAAGCTACCGTACAAGAAAGTGATTACGAAAAAGACAGCAAAAACACCTTTGGACAACATCGGAACCAAGAGATGAATCGTAAACACCCTAAACCCAAAAACCAATAACCAAAAACCCCAAAAAGAAAACAGCAAAAGAATCTGAACTCAGTGGATAAAACGAGCTCAGATGTAAGAAACAGTGAAGTATATGAAACTTCGGTTTGAAGAAGAAGAAGAAGAACACAGCTGAACTTTGGCTTTACTTCTTTCAATCAACCGAGTATAGAATAATACATCAAAATACAATACTATATAACTTATTTGATTTTGGTAAGTTCTCTTATTTAGCTGGATTTTGGAGAAGGGAGAAAAAGGAAGAGAGAGTTGAAGAATTAAAGATTGAAACATAAACGAGGCTTGGAGAGAATGTTTTTGTTTTTTACCTTGTTTTTAGACATCGAACATAAAACGGAAATGGCTTTTTTTATTGTCTGTCCCAATGTCTGAAAGGCGGTGTATGCTTTTTGATTGGTACCCCCCAAGTCACAAAAATAATTAAGATTAGGAGGAATATTAGTATATGAAAAACGAAAAAAAAACACCCATAATTAAAATAATTAAACAAGACTAAAAAGAGAAACATTAATGTTTAAGTTTACGTTAGGTGTTGTTGGTCTACTTCGTAGCTGTAGCTTCTTCACAATACCACTCAAAATCAAATCTACTTAATTTTTATATGATACGGCTATCAAATGATAATTTAAATAGAAAATATCCTTAAATTTTTCAAAAGTTAATCAATCATATAATAATAATAATGAACCATAGTAGACTAGTAGTACTATTAAATTTTGTAGTAATTTCTAGAAAAATAGTAGTAATTAGTTATATGTCTGTGTTAGATTAAGAGTACTGCGAAATACTAAAAAAGATGGTGTGATGTGAGGCAGGGGCATGTGGGTGAGGTCAAGCAGAGGTGTAAAAAAAAGAAAAGAGGAGGGAATCTTTTGAAAGATTGAGTAGCAGTGTTATGCTGTGATGCTCTCAGATATATTAAAGTTAAATGCAAAATTAAATGTTTTTTTTTTTTTTGTGTGTGTGAAAGGTACAGTGAAACAGAGAATGTAAAGAGGTCGGCAGGTACGGTTGGTGTAGAACCATTTATGATTTTATTACTTCTCCTTCAAGCCGCTCTCTCGTTTCTCTCCTTAATTACAGTATCATTGTTGAGCCCATTCTCGGCCCATTTATATTTTGTGATGAATTTTTTGAGAGCTGAATTTTAAGGACAAAAAAACTTGATAAAACTTAGTGATGATGATATTGTTAAGGATATTGTGAAATATTGAAGCACTAAAGTCTAAACAACAAATCTAAAATGACTTGGATATCCACTCTGACTCAATTTTAAAACTTTTCCACCTCAAGAAGGTGATGAATGAATACACTTTTCCACGTTTTTATTAATAGAACTCTGTATTGTCTTTTTATCCCCAAAAGATTGTCCAATGGTGGACATGCATTCACTGATTCTGCAATGACTTTAATTTTCTTCTTTTCTCAACAACAACATTATATTTCAATCACCCACACATAAAGTCTTTCTTCTTCCTCAACAACATTATATCAGTCACCCAACCACATACATGGCCACACATATAAAGTCTTTTTATTTATTTGATTAAGTAATGTATTCAATTATTTTACACGTGTAATAGAACAAAACCCTACTCAAATCGATCAAATAAAATTAAACAGTCGGATCTTCATTATTACATACTAAGGCTTTCAATCGTTGTATAGGATGCTCCAGACCGAACTAAAATTAAACTAGTTCACATTTAATTTACTATTCACTTTTGCGTACTAATATGCATTATTTTTTTTTTGCTAAATATGTAAATATCATTAGAATGAATAAAGGTTTTACAAAAAGGTAAAACCTACACAATAGCAGTTTTGGCAAAAAAAAAACAAAGCAACTAGTATGCAATGTTGTATACTAAAAATTTCTATACTAGTACGCATTTAAGCGTACAACTACCTACCATTGTAAATTTACTATCAGTGGCGGATCTAGGATAAAAAATTATGTGGGACACTAAGGCAAAATATTGAGGATAAACAATAAAATAGAAAATAAATGCAGATGAGGGGATTTAAACTCTGGTCCTGAGATAAGATATAGAGCACTCCTCTCCAAATGAGCTATCAAATACATTACAACAAACCCTAACTGAATAATCATTAAAATGATTGTGGGGCACGTGCCCCACCCCGTATTTTTCATTCCACTTCTCAAAAGTTTCATACCATTATAAATTCCATACTACAGTCTAATATTTTGCATACCAAAACGTTGGTAGGTATAGTCTGGGGTACACCATACCATACAACCACTGGCTAAAGACGTGACCTAAAAGACAGAGAAAGAAAATAAAAAGTATAAGAAGTATCGGTCATTCGGTTGGACGTCGAGTCCAAATATTGTATTTCAATCTAAACAAATAAGTCAAACCAAAATCATGTTATCCACTCGTAGTCGTAGGTTTAACTTTAAACTTGTACAATAAATAATCTAAAGATGAAAGTGGAAGAGCTGTCATCTTTTAAGGGAGACAACAAAAAAAGCCCGTTTTGTAACCCATCATAACTCGATAGACTTGGAATGATTAGATATTGAAAACAGAAAGTGATATCGGGTTGGGTTGATTTGATTTGATATCTTTGTGGTTGATTATATAACGTAGAGAAGCATCATTTAAAATTAAATTAAATTTTCAAGGGAAAGTGATAAGGACAAGTAAAACTCGAGGGTGTCGAAGAGAGCGTGGCCAATTTTGGTCTGTACAATGTAGTAACTTTTGTGTCTGAGTCGCGATCGTTCACCACCGACCGGATAAAAACGCATCTAGCCTTGTGATTCTTGGTATCGTTTCGTTTTTTTGTAATCTACTAACAAATAAATATAGATATATCTACCACCTATAGTCCTTAATAAAAAAAATTAAAAGTATTAAGTATCTCAAGTAATAAATTGTCCACCTAATTTTTTTTGGATAATAATTGTGATAATATTATATTAGATAACAACCCGCATTATATGCGGGATAAATCGATTCAAATAAAATTATTACAAATCAAATTACTATTTGGGATCTAAAGTGTCAGAATAATAATTTTACTTATATTGTATTGTTTTATTCTAATTTGTATTTTATTATTTTGTGTAAAAATATGTTTCTCCTGTGAAATGTGCAAAATAATTTAAACATGGTGGAAAAAGTTTTGATAAAATGTTATTAGTTATGGTAATCTGTTTTTTTTTGGTCAATTAAATTCATATATTCTATATTTCAGGTTACTATCTACATTGATATACCATTAAATAGATAAGACAATTTAGAATAAACAATTTAAACTAATTCTAAGTTTAAAAATACCATGAAAAAATATATTAAAATAGTAAATAATAATAATAAAAAGTGTAGTAATGATGAAAATTTATAGAAAAAATGACCTTATGAGGTTTTCAAAAAATTCAGTATCATGTTAAGATAGCTGAATCACTATTTATTATTAAATTATCGAAAAGTCAATATCTTATTATTATGGTTATTGCGGTAGTTATTTTTTGATAAAATTTTAAATATACTTGAATAGTCATTGGAATTTTTAAATAAAACACAGATTTTTTGTTTTTCAAAAATTTAGATTGGTGAATAAATTTAAAATTTTTTTACGAAATGTTATTTTTTAAAAAAATTATTGTGATAATTAATTTTCAAAAAATACTTAAATAGTCATCAAATTTTTTTAAATCAAAAAATAAGTTTTGCATTTTAAAAAAATTAGATAAATGAATAATTTCTTAAGAGTTTATAAATGTAATTTAATTATAATTAAATATGTTATGAAAGTAATAATTAGATAATTAACTATATTTTATAGTTTTAATAGTTGATTAAGTCTTTCAGTTTTTAAAATTAATAGAAAAAAATATTTTCTTATATATTTTAATGGCATATTTAATAAATCAAAAACGTTTATTTTTGTAAATATGTTTATCTTAAAATTAATAATTAATTTTTTAAATTGCTCTGGTGACGGTACATTAACATTTTTAACAAAATGCTTTTTTATTAATATATAAGGATACTAGTAGAAAAAATTAATTCGAAATATATTTTAATTTGATATATTCTATATTCAGAAATATTAATATGGTGAGGAAGTAAATATCAAATTCCATAGATTTTATTATCAACATACAGTACATGTAACGCAAAAACAAAAAGAAGAAAAAGATAAATATCGAATCTTTATTGAAGGTCAACAGAATCCTGAGAGAAACCTAAAAAAACAAGCAAGACTCGTCAACGCCAAGATTTTTTTTCTTTTGGGTGTGAAGGGGCTCTTCCGAATTATCAGTGCGGACTGGGTAAATAAAATTAAAGTAGAAGTAGTTTTTTATCAAATCAAACCAAACAACCAAAAACCTTATCCTCCGATCTCTCTCTTTGAAGCCGCAACAAATCTTTCCCATATTCATTCAATCGTCGTCGTCTCGGTGAGTGTTTCTTCTGTTCTTCTTTGATTTTGCCGTCGCTGTTTTCTGTTTAGGGGGGAAATCGAGAATTCTAATATCTTCTTGTTGTGATCTCGGATTATATTAGGTTTAGATAGACGGAGGAGAATAAGAGAAAATTATGGCGGTTACTATGAAACATATGTCGTTGATCGTCTCTGCGTTAGGCGTTGTCTCTTTTGTTTTGGGAGTCATCGCTGAGAACAAGAAGGTATTTAAACCCAAAAAAAAGTCAACAACCTTGAGAATTTTCGTGTTCATAGTGTATTTTGATTTCATGTATGATTTTGGATGCTTTTGGTTGTTTTATCGAATTTGTTCGTGTTACTAAATGGCACAATAAGAACTTTTAGTGAGATCTTGGACTTTTTAATTATTAAACAGTGAATCTTCTGCGCACTACCTTTTGTTACCTCTTGGATTTCTTGTTTATTTAGGTTTCTTTTGGTTGATGTGTGTGTTAACCCCCCTTTGGTTCACGTTTCTGAATAAAGGATGTTACATTTGTTTTAGTCTCAGTACAACATTTTTGGTTTTGTATGAAAACAGTGATCTTGTGCACTACTCTTTGTCACTGCTTCATGATTATTTTATCTAATGATAGAGAAACCGATTGTTTTTCATCTTAACTTTGATGGTCTACTGAAACCATTAGCTATATTGTACTCTTTATTCACAATTGTTTGAGCTCATCACTGATCACTGAGATCTTCGCCAGGAGGATTGAATTTCAAGAGCTTTTCATATGGTTACCACTCGGCTTTCTTATTCATTGTGTTATTGATTATGTGATTTGTTTCTCTTCTTTGTGTGTTAGCCTGCATCTGGGACTCCAATAACTGGAAAGGGTGTAGTTATTTGCAAATATCCATCTGATCCGACTGTTGCTTTGGGATACCTCTCTGCTGCTTTTCTCCTTGCCTCCACTTTTGCTGGGTACAAATCCTTGTTCATCTCTTACAAGGGAAAGTCTGTTCCTAACTCTGCCTTGTTCAAAAGCACCAGCTTCTTTGTCTTCTTTAACATTGCCTTGTAAGCAAGCACATCCTCTCCTTTTCAATCTCGTTTTTGTTTCACCAATACATATTTTGGTGGTGGTGACTAATTTTGATTCCGGAGTTGTTTTTGTGGCCTATGGTTTTTGTCTCGTAGGATAACATCTGGACTGGCCTTGTCTCTGTTGCTCTGGCCAACCATTACAGAGCATCTTCACTTGACCCGTAATGTTCACCGGAACTTAGAGACCAGCTGCCCCACGGCCAAGACCGGTCTGATTGGTGGAGGTGCCTTTGTGTCACTGGACTCGTGCCTTTTCTGGTTGGTTGCTTTGATGCTCGCTGATAACGCCCGTGAAGACCATTTTGATGAAGTTGAAAACAGAAACATCGATGGAAACTCTTCCTCCAGGGATGTTAATCTGAAGATTGATGCTTGAGAGAGAATGGTATTGGGTAATAAACAAAGGGTTTTCAATTTGTTTTTCTACTTGTTCTCTTAGGAAATGATCATTCGTTTCTTCTGGTTTCTTACGACTTCTTTTCCTTAAAAATGATTTGCTAAAATGTTATTGAATTCCATCCGAGCACCTCGATGCTTTGTGATTCTTTAAGTTGTACATACCCACTCAGGTTAAATAATCTTTTCGTTATGTGTGTTGCTCTGACATAATTTTGCTATGAGATAACACTTTGAAATAACACTATTCTTTTAAAAAACATACCATATGCTAGGTAGCTTGAATTCAGGTGGGACACATTGATGGCACTATCACATACCACAAAGTCCATGTTAGACTGAAGGTGCTCTTCTTATGATTTAGGAACACAAAACCAATTTACACTGATCCTTTATATCAAAAACCAATTAAAATCTTATCAATTTGATCCAAAAAAAAAAATCAAAAAGATATTCATTTTACGCTGGGATTGTGGTAAAATAACTGGGCCTAGGTATAGCATATCTGTAAAAGCCCATAAGAAAGCCCAACATCAGTAAAATTAAACCCTGTCAAAAACCCTTTCTTCGTCTTTGTCGTCGTCGGCTCGAGAGAACAAAGATTCACTTCCTTTCAATTCCTTCAGTCCCTCGTGAGCTCAATAGAGAGAAGAGAGACGAAGAGATGCCGCTCGGAGAGAGAGGAGGATGGGAAAGGAGTGAGTCCAGGTACTGCGGCGTTGAGACTGATTTCACCGACGATGTTACTTATCTCCTCAACTTCAACATTTCCACCGGCGGTTTTGACTATGTCCTCGCTCCTCTGGTTCGTTTCTTTCTTCCTTCTGAATCTCTCGTCCTTGCCTGTTGTTACTGTAGACATTGAAGATTCGAAATTTTATATCTTTAATGGAGTTTACTTCTTATTATTTACTGCAGATGAACCCTTCGTATAGGCCGAGCTTGGTGGAAGGAAATGGTGTAGATACTCAGGTTCTTCCAGTCTCTGGCTCTGACTTAGTCTTGTCACCTTCTCAATGGAGCAGTCATGTTGTTGGTATGATTCTCTTTGCTTCTTCTCCCCTTGTGTGCTTTTGTGCTGGTTATGAATGATTGGTTTTCATATTAGTTGTAAATTTTCTTTCTCTAGGAAAAATTAGTTCGTGGATTGACTTAGATTCTGAAGATGAGGTCTTGCGGATGGATTCAGAAACCACATTGAAGCAAGAAATAGCTTGGGCTACACATCTCTCCTTACAGGTGCTTGTGAATCTAAATCTATGGATTTAACTCACACCTTATTTTTCTCTTTGTTTTCTTGGCTGCAAAGTGATTTCTTTTTGCAGATTTAGATTGTTATGCTTGAGGAGAAATTATCCTGCTAATGTCTGTTATATGTCACAGGCATGTCTTCTTCCCACTCCTAAAGGGAAATCGTGTGCCAATTACGCCAGATGTGTGAACCAGATCGTACAAGGGCTGACTACCTTGCAGGTGCTTTACGAATGTCTTGCTGTCGGTCTAGCTTTATTTAAGATGAGATTTTCTTTACAAGAGCACTTTCAGTCCAGCTCTAACATATTGCTTCTTCTTTGTTTTGTTTAAATGTCATTTTGCGCTGAAGTTATGGCTGAGGGTTCCACTGGTGAAGTCTGATGGTGATTCAATTGATGATACCTCAGAGGAACTGGTAAGACGAAGGATCAAGTTTGTTGCAACTTAAGATTGTTCTTACTTTTTGTGCCTTCTCAGATTTTTTTATGGATCCTCTAGTGGCTAATGCGGAGCCTTTGAGATCACTTGATGTTGCCTGTGTTAATAGGCCTTTCAACACCTATTAATACAAATGATTTCTATTTGTTCACGTTTTTGTAGGCTTTGTGTTAGGATCGCTCTAATATGTACTCTCTTCTATGCAGAATGACTCCTGGGAGCTGTGGAATTCGTTTCGTCTTCTTTGTGAGCATGACAGTAAGCTGTCTGTTGCTCTTGATGTTCTGTGAGTTGAAGAGAAACTCTTGATTAGTTTTGTTAATATGGACCCAAAATTCTTTTTCCACTCTTCAAACATAACACCATTTCCTTTATCTAGGAGTACACTACCCTCTGAAAATTCACTAAGACGCTGGATGGGAGAGTCTGTGAGAGCAGCCATAATAAGCACTGATGTAAGTGCCTGACTTTTTGCCGCATTGTTTTAAACTCGAATTTGAAGTCCTGTGAATCACTAAATGCTTCTAATTTGGGTTTGCAGTCTTTTCTAACAAATGCTCGGGGTTATCCTTGCTTGTCAAAACGCCACCAAAAGTTGATAGCAGGATTTTTTGATCATGCTGCCCAGGTAATAAACATCCCACTCTTTGTGATATTGAACGCTAAATTCAAATCCTATTTTGATTCACAAGATGGATCTATTCCACTCAACCTGGGATTCAATCTTGTAAATGCAGGTTGTAATTTCTGGAAAGCCTGTTCATAATCTTCAAAAGTCTCATGATTCTAATACGGAGGGTAATTATTCTGTATAATCTCTTTTCCGCTAACAGTTAGCTTTTATCCTCAGGGCTTGTTATCCGTATCTCAATCTTTCACGGGCATTGGATATAATTGTAACTTCCAAGTTTTTTGCTAAATAGTTTATTACGGGCTTTGTTTGTCAGGTACAGAGAAACATCCTCTGCGGACATATTTGGACTATGTTGCTTATCTATTCCAAAAGATGGAACCACTTCCTGAGCAGGAACGCATCGAGGTTGTTTGTTCGATCCTTTTGTCTCAGTTCCTCTATGTTTTCTATCACTAGATACAAGCAGGCAGATACAACTCAATTCTGACAGTTATATTACTCTTTTTACAGCTGGGCTACAGGGATTTTTTGCAGGCACCCCTTCAGGTTAGCCTTTTTAAGTTATATTGATTTCCGTCCGTTCATCAGAAATTCAGAATCATTTACCCTGTATGAAAATGTGCTATTCTTACTCTAAAGAGCCTCTACTGCTTTTTTTTTATTCATGAATACAGCCTCTTATGGACAACCTCGAAGCTCAAACCTATGAGACGTTTGAGAGAGACTCTGTTAAATACATCCAAGTATGTTCCATATGCTAGTTTTTTCCCCTTACATCTTAAATTTTAACACCTTTGGATTTCCCCTCTCTTATTTCTGCTTTGGTTTGCGGAGGAGAGTGGACTGATGGATGAATCATGTTGAACAATTAATTATTATAAGAAGAATTAGCGTAGTTTGGTTTTTAAAACATGCTTTTAACTTTCGTTCATCTTTGTGTTGTCAGTATCAAAGAGCAGTTGAGAAAGCTTTGGTGGACAGGGTACCTGATGAAAAAGCGTCCGAGTTGACTACTGTATGTCACATGTCACATGTCAATGTTTTGTTTACGAAGTGGCAATTTCATTTTACAAGTTTTGTTTCTGGTATACTTGTGAAATACTTCAGTAGGACTAAAGATTTAGTTTTTAGGTCTTGATGGTTGTGGGGGCAGGAAGAGGACCCCTCGTGAGGGCATCGTTACAGGTAAAGTCCTGATGCAATTCCATGCTGATCACAAGGAGACTTTGAAATTCATTCGTCTCCTTAATCTATTGTGTTCATTGGTTACCTTTCCCAGGCAGCTGAAGAAACTGGCCGGAAGTTGAAAGTTTATGCTGTGGAAAAGAATCCTAATGCAGTTGTAACACTCCATGTGAGTTGTCAGCACTGAGTCAATTTTAGCATGGCTAATATTTTTTATCTTGATTTCTTTAGGACTTGCGGTATAGTTTCTAATTAACTAGCATTGTTATCCTTTCTGACAGAATTTGGTTAAGATGGAAGGATGGGAAGACATTGTTACAATAATATCCTGTGACATGCGTTTTTGGAATGCTTCTGAGCAAGCTGATATATTGGTCAGTATGTGCAGATTTTTGTAGCTATACTCATGCCGACATATTAGAGTTCATCTAATTCTCGTTTTCCTCTTCTTTGCAGGTTAGCGAACTGCTGGGTTCTTTTGGAGACAATGAACTTTCTCCTGAGTGTCTCGATGGAGCTCAAAGGTTTTTGAAGCCAGACGGAATTTCAATACCATCCTCGTATGTGTATTCCTTCGATTAGTTGAATGTCCACAATACAGTCATCTGTTCTTTTGTTTCTCTAACTGGAGGAGGAACATCATCTTTACTTTTTCAGGTATACAAGTTTCATACAGCCTGTGACAGCTTCGAAGCTTTACAATGACGTAGGTTCTTCTGCTTTTTGCTATGTGCTCTTATTCACAAGAATTTTCAACTTAACTCAAGAATTTTTTATCTATTTGGCAGGTTAAGGCTCATAAAGATCTTGCACACTTTGAAACTGCTTATGTTGTCAAGCTACATAGCGTAGCAAAACTTGCTCCTTCCCAATCGGTGAGTCTCTCTCTGTCTCCAGCATTGTCTAATAGCTTAAGGAGTTCTCTTTGAATACATTTATGGAAGTCGTGCGATCTCTCCATCTTAAAAATTTTGGTTTGGTCTTAATTAGGTTTTCACGTTTACTCATCCAAACTTCTCAACAAAAGCCAAGAACCAACGCTACAAGAAGCTTCAGTTCAATCTACCAAGCGACTCTGGCTCAGCTTTGGTGCATGGTACGCTTTTTTCTAGTCTTTTTTGCTTGCTAATGGGATTTTTCATATCCATTTCCGTAATCTGAAACTGAATCTAACGCGATCATACATAACTCCACAAAAACAGGTTTCGCTGGCTATTTTGATTCCGTCCTTTATAAAGATGTCCATCTTGGGATTGAGCCTACAACAGCAACGCCAAACATGTTCAGCTGGTAATGGCTTAATGTTTAAAAATGGTGTTTAATACTTTAATCAGTTGATTCACTGTTTTCTATCCAACCTCTTACTTAAAACCGAGATTATATTGTGTTCTTTCTGGCAGGTTCCCAATCTTTTTCCCATTGAGGAAGCCTGTGGAGGTTCACCCTGATACTCCATTAGAAGTACACTTTTGGAGATGTTGCGGTTCCTCAAAGGTAAAAAAATGTTGAAACCATAAAGATTCCACACAACTAATTCTCTTTGTCTAAAGAACTATTAGTGATCCTCTAATATTTGGGTTCAGGTTTGGTATGAATGGTCGGTGTCTTCACCTACTCCATCTCCGATGCACAACACCAATGGCCGTTCGTACTGGGTTGGCCTTTAGGATCAGAGAGGTTTTGACTGATGATGAAAAAGTTATGTAATCTTATTGTGCTGTATTTTTATGTCACAAGAAAGACAAAAGTTTAAGTGAATCAAATCTCTTTTGACCTTATTAATGTTGGTATTTTTTTCATTGCACTTTTAATACAGAGTAATCTCTAATACACACGCCTGTCGTCTCAAACGGCCAAAGTTTACAAGTGAACCAAATCTCCTTTGAGCTTATAAATGTATAAATGTTTGTACCTTTCGCAGTAATTTTGTTCAACTTTAAATATAGAGCTATTTCTAATACATGCTCTCATCTCAAAGACTCAAACGGCCAAAAACTGTACAACATATCCTGCATCTTCTGTTTGACAAAACATCGTTCATAGATTAAGAAGTTGCGTCTAAGGAGTTTTGCTGCTGTTTTTGAATCCATTCGTCGTAATCTTTAAGTAATTGCTGAAGCATTAGGGGAACGAGTGTATCTACCAGAGTCTGCATTACTCTGCAATCATCGTATCAAAATATAACTTTTGCTCGACAATTCGAGCCAAGAAGCAGGATGAAGGTAAAGTGAACAATAATGTACACTTACAGATTCCCAGGAGCCTCAACAGCTGATACAGGAAGCATAGTGAACGGCCGCGTTGAGATCTGCCATGAACAGGGGAATTTTGATGAACAGCGGAAATAGAGCTTATTCATATACAAAAGCCGCAGGAGTGTCATAAGTGAACATGGCCTATCCACACAATGATGGATCACAGAGGACCATCACTGTGCAGTGCGTATTTGATACTCTTAAGGCGACATATGAATGCACGAGAATGAAGTTACAAGGGAATGAAAGAAACTGAACTGCAGTACACTACCTCTAGAGTAACATTCAATCTCACGTCAACCTCCAAAAATGGGTCTGGATCTTCCATGTTCCAAGTCATGCAGTTTGTCATATTTGCTGTGAACCAGAAATGGGAAAACACTTTATGACTTTAGAAACCTTAGATTTAAAGTGATATTTGCAAGTGCTTTTGTTCACAAGACGAGAGTTACCTGAAAATCTTTCACTTTGGCTCTCTAACAACTCTGACCCCTCCAACTGCAAGACAGCGGTTCACAACATTTGTTAGTAAAAAAGAAAACAACAGAATATCAGATAAATCAGAACAGTGGGTCTTCTTCATCCAACCTTACAGGAAAGCAGCTCAACTGTACAATCTTCCTGTGTAGGAGTGACCCTCAAAATCAGTACAGGATAAACTTCATAGCTCATTAACTGAACTTTTGGCAATGTACATCTGCACTGTAAGACAAAGATTTACTATCTCCCTTACCAGACAAAAGCACATTTTCATATAAATCTTCTAACAGATGAGAAAACATCTCACAAGATTTGGATATCAATCAGAAAAATCTATGTCTATATTTAGAGATACACTCTTTAGATACTTCTACTTAAGGGTATAACATTTCCTCTCAATCCACCTAGATGACTAAAAGAAGCTACATATACAATCAAAGCAATGAAGATCCTAAAACCTATGGAAAGACCTTAAAGCCAGACAAGTATTAGGGAAGCTTTCAGTGTCCTATCAAGATTGATAATCTTGGGTAAAAGAAAGAACCTGTAAGTATCATCACTATCCTCAAGGAGATGATAACTCTGCAAAGCCTTAGCGTTGATTACAGCCTCCATGCCAGATGGGTGTTTCAAGAACTCAGTGAAAGTAAGCTCCTTTTCTCCATTAATCTGTAGATTGATTCTCTGCTTGGAGGAAGCAGAGAGATTCGCTTTCTTTAAATTGGAAATCACCAAAGCTCTTTTGCCACTATGAACATTCCCCATATGAATTATCTCCCTGAAACAGAGTTCTTGACCTATCATCAAATCACTAAACCAAAAAAAACAAAAAAGAAGAAGAAGAAGATAAGCTAAGAAAGTTTAAATACCTGTTGATGGTGTTAGGGTAGGATCTAGGCAAACCCACGGAAGATCCATGGCTTTTTGAAGTCGCAGAAGTTCTCCATCCGTTGGTAATCCCATTAATATCCATTTCTCTATAAAGGGTCAAGAAACCCTAAATCTTAAAAATTGATTCGTGCTACAGCAAGATCATCATCGTCGTGTATACAAGGGTTAGTAACGAGGTGACTTCTCTCCGTCAGTGACGACCCATAAGGCCATAAAACTCTATCTGCCATTGATGGATGTGCTCTGAAGAAGACACATAACGTTAATGCTCTTCCACGTGTGTTTCTCGACTACACAGTAAACTCCGTAATTATAATCTCAAACACAAAGCATACAATAATGTTCTTTACTACACAACAAAAACACAAGACTTTGCAACATAGCAATGTTACAAAATTATTACACAAACGTTTTTTTTTTTTTTTTTTAACACAAACGTTTTTAATAAGATGCATCATATTTATTCACCATTACTTTAAGATCTCATTGAGTGACGACGAGGAAACAATGGTTCCACATCTGAAGGAGAAGTTGAAGCCGCAAGACTAGAGGCTGGAGCAGTCACACCAACTCTCCAAGAATCGTCTCTGTTTATTATCTCCACAACTTCTTCTTGTTCTTCTTCTTCTTCGTCAATCCGATTATGCACCTGTGAATCCTCCGGAGAAGTGTTAATCTTTTCCAGCTCAGTAAAAACTTCTCTCATATGCGGACGTTTCTTTCCTTTGGAGCTCAAACACTTCATCGCCAGCTTCGCTACTGCCATTACTTGTTCCGGTTTGCAGTCATCTCTTATTCTTGCATCTATGATATCTGAGAGTCTCTTCTCTTTCATGGCGAGTCTGAAATGCTCTGCCAAGGCTATTCTTTCTCGAGTGGTTTCTACCACTATGACAGGCATATCTCCAGTAATAAGTTCGGCTAGAATCACTCCGAAGCTATAAACATCGCTCTTTTCAGTATATTGGCTAGACCAGTAGTACTCCGGGTCCACATACCCTACCGTACCTGAAACAACCGTTGTCCAGTGAGTTTGATCTATGGTTACTGACCTTGATATTCCGAAATCAGCTACCTTGGCTCGGTACTTTTCGTCGAGTAATATGTTTGTTGACTTGATATCTCTATGATAAATTGGAGAAGTCGCAGCAGAGTGAAGATAAGAAAGAGCTCCCGAGATATCCACAGCAATGCGTAGACGCATTCCCCATAACATAGTGTAATCATCAGATTCTTCATGGATATGCTGGAAGAGGTTTCCGTTGATGATAAACTCGTAAACCAAAATAGGAACTTCTGTCTCAAGACAACATCCCAAGAGTTTGACGACGTGTCTATGGTTTATCTGAGAGAGAATCACGACCTCATTGATGAACTCTTGTAGTTTGTCTTCATCTATAACTTCGGATTTCTTGACTGCAACGGTTCTGCCATCTACAAGCATACCTTTGTACACAGTACCTTGACCACCTTTTCCAAGAACTCTGTTTTCGCTGAAGTTATCAGTGGCTTTCTCAAGCTCTCTCGAAGTTAAGATTCTTGTCTTTTCGTCACTTCCTTGTCTTGCATTTAATTCTTGTTGCAACAGTAGTCCTCCATTACGTTTGAAGAACTTCTTCTTCCTCATTGTCATTCTTCGCTTTATCAGAAACTTTCTCAACCACCATACTCCACCAACTAGGACTAAGACCCCAAGACCGGTACTCACCCCTGCAAAACCGTAGAATAATATTATAGGTTGATTATTGCTTGTTTATAAATGCTTTTAAGCTTGAAGGAAAACTTTGAGATTTACCAATCACAATTTCTCTAGTCTTATCGCCCGTGCAATAAGAGCTTCCCTCAGAATTCACACAAGTGCCTCGTCCTTTACATTTATCGGGTTCGATTTTACATTCATCAATATCTATATTGGAAAAGATGATGAGATTATAATAAGAAGATGACAAAAAATCATGTAATCATAAATTGTAAATCTCACAGGATGGTTTAACATACTGAAAAAGAGAAGGAACATATACTGACCTTTGCATCCCTCCTTACTATATGGGTTACCGGTGTAACCAGAGTTGCATCCACAATTTGCAAAATTGATCTCACCTGGAACGGTGCTTCTGTCGCAAACACACTTTGTTTTGAGCTGAACTGAGTAAGAAGAATTATCAAACTCTTTGCTTCTTTTGCAGGCCAAAGAGTTCAGAAACGAAATATTGGACGTCTGTATGACCCATCCTAGGCTAAACGCAGCATTTCCCTTTGCAAGTAACTGTTGTGGTGTGGTCACATTCGACGAAGCGTAGTAGACTTCATCTGTTAAGAAGGCGACTGTACAATGTTGTCTTGATGTCGATTTCCCATCATTTCTCCCTATTCTGATACCAATAACTTGTTGAGGGTCGATAGCAAGACCTGCCTGACAACATCCGTTACCATGGCAGAGTCTTTCATATGCATCCACTCTTTCTGGACTGCAAAGGTCGTTATCAGCATAGGACAAAAGGGTGCTCGAGCACCCTGTTTCTCCGAGAAAAGGGATGCTATATGAGTAATTTTTGGGACTGCAGTTCAACTCGCATCCCACCATGCTCGGATTTATATGTGTCAACGTCACGTTACTAGTGCAACCAACGGCTAGGAGGGAGTTTGTGCTGTCAATGAAAAAAGGACTACCCGTCAAGTCGAGAATTGGTCGGAAATCATTTCCATCGCTAGAACATCCTGCGGATGTTATCGGGCTTCTTACACGAACTGATCCAAATGACAGATATGATCCAGATGACAGATCAGGAACTGTTAGATTAGGAAATAAGAAGCCCACAACTTCTCTGTTAACTACAGCAAGAAAAGGGACGAGTTTTCTTGAAGCATTTGTATGAACACATCTTATTTCATAATACTTCTCGAGATAGCAACCATTTCCGATTCCAAAAGGATATGGGATTGCAATTCTTCCACATTCACTTTGACACGAGCTTGAAGCACTGAGATCTTCAGAAAAAAATATCACCAAGAAGGAAATTAAGAGACGGTAATTTGTATTCATGTTTCTTGACTCAAAAGCAAATTTGATCTTCCTGGTTTGTTGCTTATTTACAAAGCAGAGAGGGCTTTGTAGGTGGAGACGGAAGATAAAGTTCCTTGTGGTAAATGGTCTTCATCTTTGAATCTTTTACTGTTACCTCTTTTTTTGTGTTTCTTGATCAGATCAATTGTATGGCGGAAAGCTTCTTTTGCTTTTACTCGTTTTTACTAATGTCTGAAAGTAGGGTATAAAAACTTAACATCGTCAATAAGACAATAACTTTTTTTCAACTTTTCAAAACTAAAACTAGGAAACTGTAGGCTACTAATTAAATGAAAAATCGGAAATGATGATCCATCCATATTCAAGAGTGAATGTACATTAACAAAATACAGTACAATGACAATCTGTAAAGGTTAAGAGACTTATCTACGAGAATTGCAACGATTTAAACCCCAAACAAGAATAACAATTACAATTCTATCTTTTACTACGACATTTAGAATCGCGTATCTAAAAAACATATTATGATCTCAAACACAAGCATACAATGTTCTTTACAACATAAAATAGTGGTTTACAAATTTGTTACATAAACGTTTCAAGAAGATACATAAATTTATTCCCCATTACTTTAAGCTATGATTAAGTAGTGTCACCATGTGATACGAGTAAACTATAACATCTGAAGAAGGAGGTTAAACCACAATACTAGAGGCTGGTGCAGTAACACCAATGCTCAAATAATCACCACTGTTTATTATCTCCACAACTTCTTCTTCTTCTTCTTCGTCAATCTGATTCTGCACCTGTGAATCCTCCGGAGAAGTACATATCTTTTCCAACTCCGTGAAAACTTCTCTCATATTCGGACGTTTCTTTCCTTTGGAGCTCAAACACTTCATCGCCAGCTTTGCTACTGCCATTACTTGTTCCGGTTTGCAGTCATCTCTTATTCTAGCATCCATGATATCAGAGAGTCTTCTCTCTTTCATTGCAAGTCTGAAATGCTCTGCCAAGGCTGTTCTTTCTTGAGTGTTTTGTACCACTATGACAGGCATATTTCCAGTGATAAGTTCAGCTAGAATCACTCCAAAGCTATAAACATCACTCTTTTCAGTATATTGGCTGGACCGGTAGTACTCTGGATCCATATACCCAACCGTACCCAAAACAACCGTTGTACAGTGAGTTTGATCTATGGTTACTGACCTTGATGTTCCGAAATCAGCCACCTTGGCTCGGTACTTTTCGTCCAGTAATATGTTCGCTGACTTAATGTCTCTATGATAAATTGGAAAAGATGCAGCAGAATGAAGATACGAAAGAGCACCCGAGATATCCACAGCGATGCGTAGACGCATTCCCCAAATCATAGTGTAATCATCAGATTCGTCATGGATATGCTGGAAGAGGTTTCCGTTAATGATAAACTCGTAAACCAGCATAGGTACTTCTGTCTCAAGACAACATCCCAAGAGTTTGACGACGTGTCTATGGTTGATATGGGAGAGAATCACGACCTCGTTGATGAACTCTTGTAGTTTGTCTTCATCTATAACTTTGGTTTTCTTGACTGCAACGGTTCTGCCATCTACAAGCATACCTTTGTACACAGTACCTTGACCACCTTTTCCAAGAACTCTGTTTTCGCTGAAGTTATCAGTGGCTTTCTCAAGTTCTCTGGAACTGAAGATTCTTGTCTTTTCGACATTTCCTTGGCTCGTGTTTAATTCTTGTTGCAACAGTAGTCCTCCATTACGTTTGAAGAACTTCGTCTTCCTCATTGTCATTCTTCGCTTTATCAGAAACTTTCTCAACCACCAGATTCCACCAACAAGGAGTAAGACCCCAAAACATGCACTCACCCCTGCAAAACGGCACAAGAATACTATAGGTTGATCATTGCTTGCTTATAAAGGCTTTTAAGCTTGAAGGAAAACTTAGTGATGTACCTTTCACAATTGCTCTAGTCTTATCGGCCTTGCAATGAAAGGTTCCCGGAGTATTCACACAAGTGCCTCTTCCTTTACATTTATCAGGTTCTATTTTACATTCATCAATATCTATATTGAAAAAGATGATGAGATTACCAATCATATTGTAAAGCTCACAGATGTTTTAACACAGTGGAAAACAAAAAAAAGACGAACATATACTGACCTTTGCAATTGTCCAAAATATATGGGTTACCCGAGTAACCAGAGTTGCATCTACAATTTGCATAATTGATCTCAGCTGGAACGGTGACTCTGTCACAGTTACACTTTGTTTTACGTGGAACTGAATAAGAAGAATTACGAAACTCTTTTCTGTTTTTGCATGCCAAAGCGTTAAGGAAGGAAATATTGTTTGTCTGGAATACCCATGCTAAGCTAGTTGGAGCATATCCCTTTGCAAGTAACTGTTGTGGTGTGATAGCGTGGAAGGGTTCATCAGTGAAGACAGCGACTCTACAATCTTCTTTTGTAGTCGAGTTTTCCACAGTTTCTTACTTACTTACTTACTATAAAGTAGATGGTCTTTGTAAGTGGGAGACAGGATAGAATTATTATTTGGGATGTTGGTCTTTTTATCTTTGAATATTTTATTTCTTACCTCTCTCTTTTGGTTTTCATGATCAGATCAATTGTATGGCGGAAAGGAAGCTTCTTTGCAATTTTTGCTCGTTTTAACTATGGTTTAAAAGACTTTAAATTGGAGATCATCACTTCTTTTGCTATTCTTGCCAGGGCAGTTTCTTGTAAAAGTCATTTTCATATCATATCATGGACGCGTTAAATACAAAAAGAAGCCAAAAAAAAAATTAACAGTGAAAAGCAGAGTTTGGTATAAAAACACCAGCCATGACTATTGACTAGAAAACTGTTGGCTCCTAGTTTTACAATCGAAACTGATCCAAATTTAAGAGTAAATACATTAACCACAACAGAGATAATATGTAAAGGTAAAGAGACCTAAAAATAGTCAAACCCCCCCCAACGTACGTAAATGACAAATTTATTACACAATATGTTTTAATATGATACATCAAATTTATTCACCATTACTACCTCACGATCTGATTGAGTGTCACAATGTGATACGAGGAAACAATGGTTCAACATCCGAAGGAGAAGTTGAAGCCACAGTACTAGAGACCGGAGCAGTAACACCAATGCTCCAAGAATCGCCTCTGTTTAATATCTTCACAAATTCGTCTTCTTCTTCTTCCTCCTCGTCAATCTGATTCTGCACCTGTGAATCCTCTGGAGAAGTACATATCCTTTCCAGCTCAGTAAAAACTTCTCTCATATTCGGACGTTTCTTTCCTTTGGAGCTCAAACACTTCATCGCTAGCTTTGCTACTGCCATTACTTGTTCCGGTTTGCAGTCATCTCTTATTCTAGCGTCCATGATATCAGAAAGCCTCCTCTCTTTCATAGCAAGTCTGAAATGCTCTGCCAAGGCTACTATTTCTTGAGTGTTTTGTACCGTTATGACAGGCTTATTTCCAGTAATAAGTTCCGCTAGAACCACTCCAAAGCTATAAACATCACTCTTTTCAGTATATTGGCTGGACCGGTAATACTCAGGATCCACATACCCAACCGTACCTGAAATAATCGTTGTCCAGTGAGTTTGATCTATGGTTACTGACCTTGATGTTCCGAAATCAGCCACCTTGGCTCGGTACTTTTCGTCTAGTAGTATGTTTGTTGACTTGATATCTCTATGATAAATTGGAGAAGATGCAGCAGAGTGAAGATAAGCAAGAGCTCCTGCCATATCCACAGCAATGCGTAGACGCATTCCCCAAATCATAGTGTAATCATCAGATTCTTCATGGATATGCTGGAAGAGGTTTCCATTGATGATAAACTCGTAAACCAGCATAGGTACTTCTGTCTCAAGACAACATCCCAAGAGTTTGACGACGTGTCTATGGTTTATCTGAGAGAGTATCACGACCTCATTAATAAACTCTTGTAGTTTGTCTTCATCTATAACTTTGGATTTCTTGACTGCAACGGTTCTGCCATCTACGAGCATACCTTTGTACACAGTACCTTGACCCCCATGCCCAAGAACTCTGTTTTCGCTGAAGTTCTCCGTGGCTTTCTCTAGCTCTCTCGAGTTGAAGATTCTCGTCTTTTCAACATTGCCTTCTCTTGTATTTAATTCTTGTTGCAATAGTAGTCCCCCGTTACGTTTGAAGAACTTCTTCTTCCTCTTTGTCAATCTTCTCTTTATTAAAAACTTTCTCAACCACCATACTCCACCAACTAGGACTAAGACCCCAAAACCCGTACCCGCCCCTGCCAAACCACACAAGAATCTAATAGGTTGATCCTCACTTGCTTTATAAAAGCTCTAAATTTGCGACTGACCTTGGAAAAAATATCAGTGACCTACCTATCATTATTGCTTTGGTCTTATCTCCCACACAGCGATAGCCTCCCTCGTAATTCACACAAGTTTCTGTCTCTTTACAGTATTGGGATTTGTCTTTACATTCATCAATATCTAAATTTAAAAGATGAGTTAGGGATGATATATAAAGAAAGCTCAAAGATGCGTGAACACAAAAAGAAACTAGAAAGCATAAGGAAGGAACATATACTGACCTTTGCATCCGTTACTAATATATGGGTTACCTTTGTAACCATATGTGCATCCACAATTTACATAACTTATCTTAGATATAGTGCTTCTGGCGCATGTACACTTTCTTTCAGGTTCAACTAAGGAAGTAGTATTCTGGTTATATCCTCTGTATTTGCAGGCCAAGGAGTTCAGGAAAGAAGTATTTTTCGTCTGGATCACCCATCCTAGACTAACCGTAGCATATCTCTTAGAAAGTAACTGTTCAGTTTTGGTCCCATTCGACAAAGTGTAGAATCCATCCGTTAAGAAGGCAACTGTACACTGTACTTTTGTCGTCGAGTTTCCATCTTTGCTTTCTGTTCTTATACCAATAACTTGTTGAGGCTCGTTTGGTAGACTTGCCTGGCAACATCCGTTACCATTGCATCCTGTTTCTTCTGGTTTCTTTTCTGTACAATCTTGGCCCTGAGAATAGGGTAAAACGCTGCTCGAGCATCCCGTTTCGACAAAAGGGATGCTATTGCTATGCGAGTCTTTGCTTGTATTGCAACTCAACTCACACCCTACCATGTTCGGCTTTATATACATCAACGAGACTTTGCTGTTGCAACCAACCGCTATGAGACTGTTTGTGCTGTCAACGAAGAAAGGGGTACCCGTGAAGTTCATTTTTGATCCGCCAGACTCGTCGTTTCCATCGCTGAAACACCCTGTTGATGTAATCGGGTATTTGACACGAACTAACCCAAATGATTGATGACGATCTTCATCAAATGATACGAAACTAAAATAACGTTCTTCAGATGGAGGAGAGATACTAACAACTTCTTTGCCAATAGCAGAAAGGAAAGGGACTTGCTTTCTTGAAGTTGTATTACGACATTCAATTTCGTAATACTTCTCGAGATAGCAACCTTTTCCAATTCCGAAAGGGTATCGGATAGGGACTCTTCCACAGTCACTTTGACAAGTGGTTGAAGCAGCAAGATCTGCAGAATAAAAGAACAGCAAAAGTAGCAGAGTGAAGAGATTCAAGAAGAAACAGCAGTCTGTATTTCCGTAGCTCATATTTCTCTAGCAAATTTGATATTCCTGAGTTTCTTCAATACTACAAAGCAGATGGCCCTTGCAAGTGGAGACAGAGTATGATATTTCTTGGGGATAATGGTCTTCACCTTTGAATATTTTAGTGTTCCCTCTCTTTGTTTTTTTCTTGATCAGATCAACTTTATGGCGAAAAGATTCTCTTTTACTGGTTTAATTATGGTTAAAGAACTCGTAAAATTATTGCGAAAGTTATATATTCATATCATCAAGAACTCGTAAAATACAAAACAAAACAAAAAACGTGAAAAACAGAGTTGGGGTATTAAATAAACACGGTCGACAACTTTATTTAATTTTGAAGAAAATAAACTAACACGAGGAAAGGCTCGTAGTATTAAAATCGGAAGTGACCCAAATTCAAGAGTGAATACAATAACAAAAACAGAAAAGATACGTGAAGGTAAAGAGAATTAAAAGTATATAAACCCCCAAAAAAACGTATAACAATCATCGTCTACGACTTTAAAATCGCATATTTACCCACCAAAACCCTATTGTCTTTGTTGTATAGAAACAGACCAGAATCAAAACTGTAAGGTCCTTAAGATATTAGCAATCCATAGCATAAATTTACCTGAACGTGTACTCACATCCACAAAACACACGCACACACAATCTCTTTTCTGTAGCACCAACACAAGAAAGCTTTTTTCTTTAGCTCACTGGGTCTTCCTTAGCTCGGTGTCCCAGTCTCAGTAATTGCAGCTTCCTCTTTTGTTTCTGGAGTGGGGCTATTTCCACGTTCACTACTCGAGCTGCTGCTATTAACCACTTCACTGGTTTCAATCAATGGCAGAGAGTCTGTGATCGGTGAAGCAGAAACAGCAGGAAGAAGGGTGTTCTCGTCTGAATTCTTCGGTTTGTTAAGAGCGTTACAATGAGGGCAATAGTATGTAATGTATGCGAAATCCTCTTTCCGAGCAAGTCCTGCGCAATTATAAAACACATTGCAAAATTATGTTAAAACGAGTATATAATAGAAGATTCAGGTGAAACAATGATGCTTAAAGATTTGTTCACCGTTATGCATATGACAATTTCCACAAATGAGTGCAAATGATTGTGTGGGATCTTCTCCCACAAGTAGAGCCGCAACGCGTGAGATCCAACTGCCATCAGGAGCAGCATATCCCTGAGGATTGTAATGTTCAACCAACATCTGCTGGTTTTGCTCTGTGGTGCCTGGAAATCTCTCGGTTGTTCCAGAATGGTGAGACTCATCATCAGAATAATGTGCTGAAGTGCTCCCAGAACCGTGGGTTTTAGTGTTTGGTTGTCTTCGATTCCTCAACCCACGTGATTGGTTAACCTCCATGTCATTGCTCTTGCCCGAGGATGGATCGTGTTGGGATTCATCTCCTAAGTATACTTTCAAGCCTGAATCGGCACCCAATTTGGATGCCAGGACAGTTGCAGCAGCTGCCTTTGCAGCTGGGTCCGGGTCATATCTCTGCACCAAAACGCTTATGTTAGCACCAGCTTCAACCTCTTTAAGTCACAGTGGCAAGAATTTATCTGTCTTTCGAGTTATCAAACATATTTCACCGCTATGCCATGCCTAGAAGACAATATACTTTAGGAAAAACTACTTTTTGTATTCCTATCGCTATATACAGGCATGGATGCATGTTATCGTGGCATTAAATACACTGAATTCCAACTGCCATACTAAGATTCTAACTTTCTATTCATAATCACTATATTCCCAAAAATATGGACAAGAATCTTCTAAGACATAGTCACTCACTCACTATCCAGTAACTACGAATCATAATCGTTGGAAGAATCAGTACTTATCATAATCGCCAGTATCACAAATTCTCTATGTTCAAACAAGACTAGTAACCTCACCTGAATAAGTTGTTGTGTCGTATAATAATTGGTCCTTTCTTTAAGCTCATTGATTTTAGCCAACCTTTCTGCTCGAAGCTTTTCCAAGGTCTTTTGATCTCTACGGTCAACTATACAACCATTTTGACAAAGAGAGACGATAAGAAACACTGAAGCTACGAGAAAACAGTCAACATATAAACCCATGACATGAGCATATAAAACACAAAGACTCACACATCTTTGAGAAGGTGGCGATAGAGGAATAAGCAAGAGCAGAGAGAGCAGGTAAGAGAAACATTGGCAAGATCCTGAAACTCCTCATTCTCCAATCCAAATCTTCCGTTCTTGTTGTCAAGATCGCATAACCCACAGCAATTATCTAAAAAAGGAAACATATTTTACCACATCATCGCAATCTATTTCACCACCAGACTTAACTAAAAAAACATTTCAAAATTCATAATCCAATAGTGCTGCTGACCTCGAATAATACAGAGGAAACAATGAGATTTCTCGTGAGTTTCCTCCACGTAATCGATCTACGCTTCATCCTTGATAAAACAGTCGCTTCCTCCCTTGAGATATACTGAAGCCTCTTCTCGAAATCGTCACCTCTAACCCTAAAAATCCCATTCCACAAACGCGAAAAGAACCCCTTTTGCTTCTTCTTTACGCTATCGTCGGTTACAGTCGCGGCCACGGCGGCGGAATCATTCTGCTCACCGCTCTCAACCACCGCTCCTTCCTGCTCCTGTGCCATATCCTAATATCACAACGTTCCCACTACCACAACTACCGAAACCGCTGCAAAACAAAAATCAAAACAATCGATTCCATTCAGAACCTGAGGGAGGAGGAGAAGACTTAAGAAACCAGAATATGTTTTGACTCGGGATCCGAGAATCGCCCACTTGCCTGATGATTCCTCTTGATCTGGACGATTTTTGAATATCTCGAAGAGTTTAGAAACAACTGGCGATGATGATTGGTCTCTCTCTCTCCGATAGTTTTCTTCTCCTTGGAGAAGCCAAAAGAGAAAGGGAGAGAGGGGGAGGGGATGAATTCGAGATCCACACCGGTACAGCCCAGCCACCTCGACGTCGATGCACGTGATCCCCACGTGTTTCTGTCTCAATTTCTTGACCCATTACTACTAGCCCACTATCTTTTAACTTCTTTATTGGGCTTCGGAAAAAAAAATTGAAAAACAAATATACACACCCAGTGGGACTCGAACCCACAATCGCTTGATTAGAAGTCAAGCGCCTTATCCATTAGGCCATGGGTGCTTGTTGACTTTAGTAAGCACAAATATAATTTATTTATCACTAGGAAAATGAAGCAGTTAGGGCATTTACTGTGAGGATTGCTAATCAAGTGACTTATTAATAAAAGATTAATATAGTGACAAGAAAGAAGAAAAATAGGGAAGAATCGCTGCTCAGATTGCTTTAGGAAGAAATGTTTCTCTCAAAAAATTAACTGTTGTCATTAACATAATAACTACAATTAATAAAAAAATAACTAATATATAAATATACTTAAAATAATATTTTTTTTTAAGCAACAAGGTTGCTGCCGTTGGTGATGGTCTTAAGATCCTGGTGCACACTCATAGAGGTCGGCACAAGGCGGATACTTGCTATTTTACGGATACATGTTACTTGACTAGTTGAATTGCCTTGTACGAGGAATAAAATTTGGTACTTGTGCTTGGCTTGTTGAACACGAATACTTGTAATTCTGAGTACTTGCTAAAAAAGGATTAACTTGCAAGTTACTTGCTTTGTCTTATTACTTTCAAGAGAAGTCGGGATGAATTTTGTTTTGAGGTTTTGCCAGTTCAAGATGTTGTTGAGATGAAGGCCTTGGTTCAAGACCGACATCTAGAAATAACAAGTTGGTTGCTTGAAGCATGATGGGGGTGTATTTAAAGCCATAAAAAACAAACATTATAACCTAGCATAAGTATATGCTACTATAATGTAATGTTGTATCATATCCACAAATTTAAAGTCCTAATATGATATAGTATGGATTGTGTAGGGGTCGGCTCTAGGGCGTGCTGGGTGTGCCAGTGCACCGGGTCCCGCTCTTTTACCTATTATTTTCTTTGCATTTTAGGGTCTTAAAATTTGAGAAAACTGTAAAATATAATCCAGCTTATTAAAATCTTCAATATAGCACAAGGTCCAATAATTATTTGAGGCGGATCTTCATAGTTGGAGATGTACAGAAAAGGAGACAAATCATGTGGGGACGATAAAAAAAAATATGCCTCAAACATGCAACTCCTAATCATTTAATTCATATTCAACATCTAATGAGGTCCAACAGAAGGGAAAAAGAAGAGTACACATGCAAAACAAGAACAACAAACTGCATGCTAAATCAAACAAGTGCAAAGACACAGATGCAATTATACCCTTACAAGCAACAGCTAAAGACACAAGTAACTGGTAGTTAAACCATATAAAAGCTAAATGTAATTACAACTCGCATTACACATCATACTAGATTGTTTATCCAATCAATGTCCATCATGAGGAAATTGTCCAGTTGTAAGTCTTCTACTGAGAATAATGATTCTGCAGTTGCATTGGTTGGGAGATAATATTCATCGACTACCTCTGTAATCTCAGTAGAAGCAGATACATCAGGAGACACATAAACTTCAGAGGGAACCTGGGATGTTACCGTGAGTGTGGTGGCATGGGAAGGTACATGCACAATTGAGGAAGCATAGTTTGTTGATATTGTTTGTATGTCGTGCTTCGAAAGAGGCCGGATAGAACCTTCTGGAAGCTGCGGCTTTTTGTCTGTGGGAAAATTGAAAACTCCCTTCTCACCCCTAATGCAGAACAAAGCAGCATCATAGGCTCGAGCTGCCTTCTCTGGTGCATCGTATGAACCTAGCCATATGCGTTTTCCAGTCTTTGGAACTCTGATCTCAGACACCCACTTGCCCCACGCCCTCTTTCGGACACCCTTATAGCATTTAAATCTTTGATCTTCATGAGCTTCTTTGGGTGAAGACCTAAGAAAAGGAGTTTTAGGAGGAGGCATTATATCCCTATCAAAAGCAAAAATTCTCAGAGTAGTGTTTTACAATTTTATGCACGAGTATAAGGACTGTGGAGATTGAAAAGTAAGGGTATCAAAAGCAGAAAGAACAATTGTTTTGAACTTTGGAGCAGGTGGAGATGAAATGGAGAGGCACGAATGTTTATCAACAGCACGTGGCAGTGCATAAACTGCGATTGTGCCAGCGTAGTAGAATCCTCGAGAGTTGCATTTGCGGAGGTCGACTAATAAGGTAAAAGCCAATTTATTTGTCAAGCATACGTTTCTTAAAAGAGAGACACCGCAAAAAAAAAAGTGAAAAGGAGAGTAAGAACTCACAGTTTATAAAAAGTGAATTGTCCGTTTTTTCCCAAGTTGAGACACGCGTACGAATCACCACAATTTCTGAAGATATCATTCGATCAATCCAAGGCTAGTTAAAGTTCTAATATTTTTTTCCTTATGTGTTAACCAGAAAAGCAAAAAAGCGTGAAAGCATCCATTAGATTGAATCCCTTGATAAAAACATTTGGAACCACAACTACTTGTTGTATTCTTGTGATATGAGGAACCAAGTCTAAGACATTGAAATGGAAAGAAAAATCAAACTGAAGAAACGAAAAAGAGAGGAACGAAAACTGAAATGGTATGCAAATATTAGAATATACATTAACTAGGATAACATAATCTCAATTACATAATTATATACTTACCTGCACAATGCACTAAAACGTGATCTTGTAACTTTAATCAGAGAATCTTCTAGTATCACCTAAATGAACAACAAAGCACATCAACAAACTAGTAACTTGTGGAAACTGCAAAATGACAAGTACACACATCTAAGTATAAATCAAGTAGTTATGGAAATTTCTATATTGAGCAAACTAATATTTAGAGATATCCTGATTTGAATTCATCATTTCTAGATTAGTGTAATTGCTACCTCTCTTTTATCTTTTAATTACAAGTTTACAACAAATGACTAAATGTATCACAGACGACAACGCGCTAGGTGTTTGCTATGCTGTGGATGAACGCCTAGCACCTAACCGTATATGGGAGTATAGACGGGGTTAGACAAAAATATGAAAAATGAATTTTATATTATATAATAGATCTCTATATTTAAACCATTTTACTAAAACATATAAAGAAACAAAATATAGCAAAGTGGCTATATCCGCATCTAGTTACCTTTGTAAACAATAATGTTTCTTCATATTGGCTTGTTTGAGCCAATCTTGTAAGTTGTTGTCAAAAAAAAAAATATATATATATATATATAGCAAAGTGGTTTGATGTCACTTTATGGCAAGCAGATTTTCACTTTTCACCATTTTTTTTTAGTTCTTTTTCATTATTCCACCATAATTTTGTTAAAGTAAGTATATTTGTTCAAGATTTTTTCAGATTACAGTAAAACCTCTATAAATTAATAAGGTCGGGACCATGAAATTTTATTAATTTATAGAGATTTTAATTTATCGAGTAATTAATAATTATTAATTTATGAAGTTGACGATTCATCAACTTGATGATTTGATTAATAATTTTGGCTATCGTAATAGGATATATGCCAATATATGTAAAAATGATACATGTATAAGTTCATAGTTAAGAAAAAAATTACTGCTACTATATTTCATGGAAATGATGAAATTAAAGAATATATTTTGGTACATTAATAACAAATTATACATAAGGAATCAATTATCGCGTATAAAACTCTCTATAATTTTTGGATGCGATTTGAGAAGACAACATCAGAAGTTTTGATGGAGTCAGAAAGATTATAGATAAGCTCCAACAAGAATACAAATTCAATAATAACCAAACAACAATAGTCACATATTTCACTATATTTTCTTAGATATAGATATATATATTAGTTTACTTGATTATTAATTTATGATATTGATCGGACCATATTTTTACAATGGGTTTTCAAAAAAAAATATTATTTTATTATTTTTATCAAATGTGTCATTTTTTACACCGATCCAATTAGAGATCAGAATAATTTATTAATTTATAGTAAGTATTAATTTACAGAGGTTTTACTTTATAAGATTGACCGAATTTTTCCAACGCCTAGCCAAAATCGTCGCGGCCAAATACCGTAACCGTACAACACTTTGGTGGCGCCTACAGGGCTGCACACACGGAATTTTAGAACATTGAATGCTTAATGGAAAATATTTCAGGCACAAAACTGATATTTATGTATCTTCTAAAGGGGCTCAAAGGATGGAATCCTAGCAAGTAACCATTTGGTTTCGCAGCTACTATGACTATTCAATTCATTACCAAAGAGACTCTAAAGTGGGACAAAATATGTGTTCAGAAACTAGCAATGTCTTAGACCCATCTTCCAAAATCCTTGGCTTATGGGTTTCTCTCAGGCAATTCAGGGTTTCATGTCGTTTTTTTCAAACTGTCTCACAAATATTATGGTGCAAAAGAGAAGTAGATAGACTAAACTTTCACAAACATCTACAAGAAGCAGCGAATGACAATGTCAAAAACAGCCAATGAAAACTTTTTCTATTTTAAGACTTACAAGAATGTTTTAGAGATTACACATCATAGGTTTCAAAAAGCTCAGCTTACAGAATATTAGGATCTGGAACTATTTGCTTTTCAATTTGAAGCTGGAAAACTTCAGAGAATTCCTTTAATAAAAGACTCGTGAGCTACATCAATCAACCTCAAACCATCGAGCTTTCCGAGTTCTCCATCTTCAAGCAAGCCCTTTATGCTTCCAACTTGTCGGTCTCTAATCCCACATGGAACTATCTAGTTGAATGGTGTTAGATCTGTGGTGACAATAAGAGCTAGGCCATGATATATTATTGCCGCCACTTTTTGGTTGCCTGAATACCATTTGCAGACAAAAAGAGATCAATCTCGAAATCTATTACAGTTCACTGATAAAATCATCCAAAAGAGATGGATATACACTAAAAAAAGTCTAAGAAAGCAATGCTGAGATCTGAGACATACCGACCCAAATTCCAGTTAAAACCATCAAGACGGGAAGCTTTGATGGAGAAACTTGAGGAAAGCAGACACGGATGACTATGTCTTCAAGCATCCTCATGAGGTACCAGTGAAGATCCATCTAGCTACATTTTCAAACAATCAAACAATCATTAGCTAGACAAACTCATGAAAGATTGAGGAAAGAAACTTTCAATGTATTATTGTTGACATCATTACCTGACCAGGACCCTGGTAAGTGACTCTTCACCACCACGTTCAGTTCGATACATTCGAAAGGAGCATTCTTTATGTTGAAATTGAGATGATCCTCTGTAATACCAGTTCCCATTGTGTAAACAGGAGAGTTTTGTAATATCTCACTAGTATAATTTTTAGCCAATTAAATCGTTGTAAACAGAAGTGAGATATTTATTACTTAATTTATTTCTGGAAAAAAAAAATACAGTAATATAGTTTTTAGCCAATTAAAAGCGACTAAAAAAACAATTTTGGCCAAAGAAAATAATTTTTTGGTATGTAATAATTTCAATCTGATATGGATAACAGATATTTTTGCATTTGAAGAAGATAACAAAAAAAGAGAGTGGCTTTTTTTATATCTATCATATGGTCCATCATCATCCACTTCCTCTCGCATCTGGGGTCTGCTTCTTCTTCTCGTTCTTGGTAACTTTCTGGGCAAAACCCTAATACTTATCTGAATTCCGTGATTAGGGCTTTATTAAAGTTGTTGAATTTTTTCAAAAAGAAACAACAATATGCGGGTTTGTCTTGAAGAATCTGTTTTGTTGTTTCCTTGAAATTTACAGTACAAACGATGTTGGGTTTGATTCATGTACTTGATGAGCTCGTCAATGGTCTTATGCCACTGCTTATCCTTCAATAGCCAAAACCCAGTTCCTGAATCATCATCATCATCATCTTCTCTTCGTTATAAGTCCTGTGAACCGATTTCGTTGCGGGGTAATAAGAGAAGAAAGAGGCTTTGGAGGTTTGTTCCCAGTGCAGAGAATAATAATAACAGTGATACAGGTAATAATAAGAGGAGAAGAAGCTGGTGGCAGAGGTTTTTCTTTGACGATGAAGGGAATTGGCTTGGTTTGAGGGACGACGAAATTGTTGATGAGGCAACTGACGTTGCTAAGGATGATGAGATGTCTGATGAAGAGAAATTTGAGACTTGGAAGAGACGAGCAGAGGCTATTGTGGAGTTACGGGAAAGTCAGGAGGAGATTGTTGGTAATGATGATGTAGGTAATGTTAGTGTGAGCAAGAAATGGGAGGATTGGATTGTGGATTGTGATGATACTCTACTTGAGTCTTGGAGCCGAGACTCTGTTGGTAGTGAGGGAATTGATGACAATATAGAGCTTGATGAATTGAGAATTCCAGACGGTGGGTTGGTTAAGATGGTGAGGGATATGGTTTTGGGAGCAGAAGAGGAAGATCTTTTATACGAAGACCGTGTCTTTCGTTATGCATCTTCTAAATCTGTGAGTTATATGAGATTGTTTCATTATGCTACATAGCTCTTTCTATTGATCTTGTTCCTTAATTGAAGTTGTACATGATTTTTAGTCTGTATGTTATTGATTGTAACTTTTGTTCTAGATGACTGATGAATGCTTATTGACATTGTAACTCTTTATAGGCAAAGTTTCTGGCGGTATTAATCCTCATTCCATGGGCATTAGACTTTTTGGCTCATGATTATGTCCTTATGCCCTTCTTAGACAGGTGATTTCTTTATTCTTGCTGTTAATTTCTGCAGAGTATGTCTCTATTTATTTTGTGTTAGTCCCCAGGTCGATTATTTAGTTTGTGCTTTTACTCATAGATATGTGAAGACTGTACCACTTGCTGCCCAGACGCTTGATGTGAGACGAAATCAGAAGCTAGAGATGGTAAAGGACCTTAATAGAGAAAAAGCTAGGTACCGTCTTGAAGTTGAGATTGGCAAATCTCCGCCTCTTTCTGACGATGAGTTATGGTGGGAGATGCGGGGTAAAGCGTAAGACTCAACTCCACAATTTTAGTTTCTTTTCATGTCAAGGGTTTGAAAACCCATCTTGATTTTGTACCAGATAGATAATCTCCACGCATAGCCTCAATATGTTTCTTTTCTGTGTTCGTCCCTTCGGTTTCTTTAACAGTTTGGAGCTGCGAGATGAGTGGAGATTAGAGAACCGGAAAGCATTTGCCAACATATGGTCTGATATGGTGTTTGGAATCTCCTTGTTTGTTCTTTTGTACGCCAATCAGGGTAGAGTAAGTTCTCCTTTCCCACCGAGATTTAGCCCACCAAAAATGGCATTCTAAGTTATCTTTCAAGCTGCTAGCTGTTAAACGCATTTTTAACATGTGCATTTTAATGGTTTTTTTACAGGTAGCCTTGTTGAAATTTACGGGATATAAAATCATAAACAACATATCAGACACGGGAAAGGCATTTCTCATCATCCTGATAACTGACATTTTCTTGGGGTAAATGTCCAAATCTTTGCTTTCGTTAAGAGCAAACACCAGAAATGAAGCTTATAACAAACGTTAAAATCAAAGCTGTTACTCTCCTAATAACCCTATATTAGCAGTAGATTGGCTCTGTAAATTGCTCGTTGTGCAAAGAAGGTATATAACTTCATGCTTGTCTTTATAGGTACCATTCTGAATCTGGATGGGAGACATTGTTAGAGATAATAATGGAACATTATGGTCTTGAAGTTGAGCAATCTACTATTACCATCTTTATCTGCCTAGTTCCCGTTATTATGGACGCTTGTGTTAAGCTCTGGGTATCTTGTTTTCTCCTTTTACATCCTCTTTTGATTTCTGTGTCTCTCCTTTGGTTCTTCTTCTTTGCTCATAAACTGTTTTTCGTTTACTGCAGCTGTTCAAGTTCCTTCCAAGACTGTCTCCAAGAGTTTCCAACATTTTCCAGGAGATGAAACGTCATTGAGTAGTATCCACCATTGAAACCCTCCACTTGAGCTCTCTACTTCTATCACACAAACCATTCTTCAGCTTTCATTACTTTCATATATACATATAAGAGAAACATAGGCCATTTTTTTGTCACTCATCATGACATTTTTTTGTTGAATTGTTGGTGAAAGAATTGAGAAAGAGCAAATGCTCTCACCAGTGCTTTGTCTTTGTCATGTACACAATAAACAAACCTACAAAAGACAAAAGAAGCCCGTTGGGCTTTGGGTCTATGCTGATTTGGTAAGCTATGTTATGATTATCTTTATCTTAGTACATAAATCTTCAAAAGATTTAGATATGAAAAACAAAAAGCAGTAAGGAAATTACACAAGTCTCTTCACCCTTTTACTTGCCTATTCTTTTTGAATGTGGATTTAATGATTAAGAATTAAGAGCTCAAACTTCCACACAAAACTCTCATGCCTTTGTTGACTCAAGATACTTTTTCTATCTTTTGGACCAAGCTCAATGTCTTAAGCTTGCAAATAAATGTACAAAGGTTTTGATTAGCAAAAAGCTAAAATGGCATCTTTCACTAATCCAAACTATGCTACCTTCTTTTTTATTACTAGAAAACTAACAACAAATAAGGTTGTTGAATGTCACGTTTTTAGATCAAAACTATGCTAGCTTCTTCTTTCTTACTACTAGGTTAGCATATTACCCTCTACTAGGGCCTCAAGCGGATCAGTTAGATTCTTTTGTAGAAACAGTTAACTACAACGTACGGTCTGTAATTCTAGTAGTTTACTAGTTAACATACCTGTAATTGCCCCATTTAATATGGCGGATTTCACGGGGCCATTCAAATAAATTAATCATCACTGTTATAAAGCAAAATCAATAAATTAAACTGACATCATTATTTTAAACCATTTGCTAATAATTTTTGGTCAAAATCTGAAGCTGACGAAGTCCAAAGCACACAGAATCGTGTCAGAAATTAAAAGCATACTTGTCCAAAACCAAGACAATGTCTCTCCTTTGTTTTTTTTGTTTATCGTACTTTAAAACAATATTGGGACAAGAAAATGTAAAAGTGAAAACGTGACACAATATGAAAAAAAAAAAAACAGTTCAAGTGGTATTAAAGATAGGGAAACTACGTAAAATAAGAAGAGGGATGCAAGAGAAAAATAGACATAGATGGAGGAATCAGGAATGTCTGAGTCTCTGACAACACTTCCATTCAAAGCCAACCCCTTGCAGCCTTTGACCAAATATTAGCCATTCGTTACGTGTAACTCGCATCTCAAGACACAAGTACAATAGAATAAACATGTGTAGATAGATTTTGTTTTAAGTAAGAAATAAGATCATCCTAAAAGGTAAAATCTAAATTTCCAAACACAAGAAGAATGAAATCAAATCACATTGTATGATTATGTATAAATTTTGTTTAAAATTAAAGTCCAATTTTAGTTGACTAAAACTCTAATGCAAAAAGGATAGTAATTAGTAACTAAATGTGGAAAATGGAATTTATCCGGTGATGGTATTAGATAGGCATGTTTACTGTTTACGACCAAAACATAAGCTTGTTTTCAGTATGTCACAAATGAACTCAACATAAAGATGAAACACAAGTTGTTGACAAAAAAAAAAAATGAAACACAAGTTAACAAAATCTTTACGCATTATTTTAGTAAGTACATAAAATAGAATTATCTTTTTGACCAAGAATTTATTTTGTATTGTGTAACACAAGAATTACCAAACTATGCACGAGGTTCAAATGTTGTGTGTCATTACTATTTATATCTTGAAAAATCCACTCTAGTCATAGCCTAATTGATTATGATTCTATAAAAACCCTTAAAAGTAAAAATGAAGTCTAATAAAAAAGAAAGAAGAGTTGTAAAAAGGGATTAAATTGGTTTCAAGAAACAACAGCTCATCTTCTTCTTTCCCCCGCCAAGTTCGGATCCCTTCTTCTCTCCTCCACCTTCTCTCCATTTTCTTCCCTTCCAATTTACTTCTCAAGAAGTTAACCCCAAACCCACCAAAACAAAACACAAAAATAACAAACAAAAAAACATTTTTTTTTTCTCTTTTCTTTTCTTAGACAAAGAGAGAGAGAGAGGGAGATTTTGGGTTTGGTGTTCTTCTCCTTCTCTGCATTTGAAGTTGTCTTCTTCGTTTTTTAAATCTTCCTTGTAAGATTTTTGATTAAATGGGTAACGTGACGTCAAATGTGGCGGCCAAGTTCGCATTCTTCCCGCCGGAGCCGGCAACATACGGCGTAACAAAGGATGAAGAGACCGGGCAGCTGGTCTTTTCCGGAGTGTCGGCGGACAAGAACGTGGAAGTCCATCAGCTCACCACAAAGTCCGGCAACAAAGTTGTCGCCACGTTCTGGAAACACCCTTTTGCGAGATTCACGCTTCTCTATTCTCATGGCAATGCCGCTGATCTTGGCCAAATGGTCGAGCTCTTCATCGAGCTCCGTGCTCATCTCCGCGTCAACATCATGAGGTATATCATCATTTAATTAAACACACCAGAAAAAAATAACAAAAACCTCAAAGCTTTTACAGCGGGTTTTGTTAGATTCTCACGTTTGACTTGGTTTTTTTTTTTTTTTTTTTTTAATGTTCTGGTGGCATTTGAAACAGTTATGATTATTCAGGCTATGGAGCTTCAACAGGAAAGGTAACAAAAGAGAAATCATTTGAAATTTCAAAACCTTATATTGTGATTTTCAGATGTTTTTGTTTTCTGACTTTTTTTTTTTCTGTTCTTTTTTGTTACAGCCGTCTGAATTCAACACATATTATGACATAGAAGCAGTGTACAATTGCTTGAGGAGTGTTTATGAGATCAAGCAAGAGGAGATAATTCTGTATGGACAGTCTGTAGGAAGCGGTCCAACGCTGCATATGGCTTCTCGGTTGAAGAGGCTGAGAGGAGTTGTTCTTCACAGCGCCATTCTCTCTGGAATCAGAGTCCTGTATCCTGTCAAAATGACGCTCTGGTTTGATATATTTAAGGTAAGAAAACACAAACAAAGCAAAGCCTCTTTGGTTGGGTACATACTCTGGTCCTGTCTCATCTCTTTGTTTTGAATGTTTTAATGCAGAACATAGACAAGATCCGCCATGTCAACTCCCAAGTTCTTGTCATACATGTATGTACAAGATTTGCTTCTTGTAGATTTGTGTGTCTTCATTCATTCTGTTTATTTGTACTGATTGGTTTCTGATGATGAGCTGCAGGGCACAAATGATGAGATTGTTGATTTGTCTCACGGGAAACGATTGTGGGAACTGGCCAAGGAGAAATATGATCCCTTATGGGTGAAGGGAGGAGGGCACTGCAACCTCGAGACTTACCCTGAGTACATCAAGCACCTCAAAAAGTTCGTAAATGCAATGGAGAAACTCTCTCTAACCAATCCACCGGCCAAACAACTAACTAATGAGCCCAGTATCACCGAGACTAAGCACAATCGGTGCCTGAAATTTGGGAAAAGGTAGCAGCAGAATCAGAAGACATTTGGTTTGGTAGATTCCTTCTTTTGACATCGCATGTGCATTCAACTCGGAACACTCAGAAGCTTGTTCAAAAGTCATTTCCTCAATGTGATCAAACCCAACGCTAAACACAGGGTCAAAGACAGCTGCGGAACAGAGATCATTAGGGAGGTATATCAATGTAGAATGTTGCCCTGTTTTGGGGTATTTGCTCGATGTTCAATCTCCTGTAAAAATGTAGCACCAAGTTTGGGGGGTTCTGTAGCACATCATAACTTGTAGGAGAAGAAACAGAGAAAAAAAATGTAATCAGCATTTTTTCAACCTATCTAGTGTTCCTTAGCGAGACAAATAAGTACAGTGTCTATGCTACTTGGATTAACTATATAAATTTGTCAAAGAAAGTACCACAAAATACTCTCACAATACAACTATACAACTGGGATCAAGAGTACTAAATCATCTTAGGTTCTGGTTGTCTCATCTGGAGAATCTTGAGCCAGTCTGCTACAACTTAAATCGGTGTCTATGGAAGATTCACGATGAATGAAGGACGAATATTCATCATCATCTTTGGGTGGCTTATAGTCTTTACCCCTCCAAATCACGACCTGCTCCTTGTCGAATGTCACCAGGATGCAAGGGACCAAATCCTTCACACAAACTTACATGTTAGTGTGTTTAAACAGAAACATGATACAGTATAGAGGACTCCAAAGCTTGACAAGAATATGAAGATGTACAGCAAAAAAAGAGAAGTGAAAGAGACAGGAAGAAACATCTCACCCTAAGCTTTGCTCCAATTTTCTTGTAATCCTTTCTCTCTAGTCCCAAGCAATCAATCCGTACCAATTCACTCACGAGGAAAGCATCTCTCACCATCGGAACAAGACTACCGTAATAGCCATTCTTGGCTGAAACAATTGATTTCAGGGAAAAGTGATTAAGCATATTGATACCACCAGCATTTCAAAATACAAAGACAAGGACAAGGTATGGACCTAGTTTTGTCAGGGCAGGAACGGCTAGCCCTTTCTTTCTCATAGCTTTGGTCTCTTCAATGCTGAGGCCATCAATTGTTGTTTTAATCAACCTAGGGTACACCGGTTCGTGAGGTTTCCACAACATCAATGGGATCTTGGGCCTTTTCTTGGGATCGTAGTTTCGCCCTCTATATAACACAAGGGTACCAGAGTGTTTAGACACTACTTGGCCAAACGTTTTGTCCTGTAACAACAAGCAACATGGTTGTAAGAGTCATTCTTTAGATTACATCGATCAAAAGACAAACAAGACACCATAAATCGTATACTCAAAAGGAGAAATTTTCAGATTCATAAAGAACAGTACCTCAAGGTGGAAGATAACGTTCTTCATATCAAGAGTTGGGACTCCAAGACACTTGACACGAACTGCTTCAGCATGTTTCCAATGATTATAGATATCATTCAACATATTGTGAGTCAAACCATCTCGCCCTACACACACCCCCAAAGATACCACTCAACATAACAAAACATTTCTAAGCAGGAACATTTCCCAATTTGATTGCATCTATTGATCTAACCATAACAAAACCAGATGAATAAGGGAGTGAAGAAATGAATACCAAGATTGACTTGTCTTTTAGTTTTGTTCCTCTGACAAAGCTCCACAAGAAATTTCCTTTCAGCTTCAGTGAGTGAAGCACCTTGGATCTTCTCCCGAAGTTTCCTTCTTTTCTCTTCCAGGTTCGGATCCTCCACACCGTCCACAGTCTCTACCTTAGGATCAACCGCTGGAGCACAGACACCAGTCCATTCCCGGTCCAAGCGTTGAGGACCGAAAGGAGAATACTTTGGTTCTCTCAAACCAATTGGCCTAACATTTGAACTACTCTCCGTGTAACTGAACCGGAAATCAAACGGAAGATCAGAGTGCATCTTCTTCACACCTTCCAGAGACGAAGGCGGGCGGTACTGTGGCTTCGGCTTCTTCTTCTTTTGGATAAAGTCATGATTTTCAGAAGCTGGAGACAACGGCGGCGGTGGTTGGAAATTGTAATGGTCTCGGAGTCGTGAGGATGACTCTGTTTGGTTGGAACCGCTGTGAAGGCGGCGGGTGAGAAATGTAAATGAGGATCGATTATGGCGGGAGAGACGAATCAAGAACATTTTGCTTCTACTCTGAACCTAACCTACCGGTTATAAAAAATCTACAACAAACTTCCGATGAAAAAAGCAAAGACCCAATTAACAAATCGGAAAGATTAAAACCAAGTTTGAGGCTTTATAATAGGGACACTGAAGAAATCGAAAGAGGCAGAGGAATCAAATGCACTCTCGGAAGTCGGAACCAAATCATATCACACTCAGTTTCAGTCTTTGAGTTAACGAGGTAACCAATGAAGGAAGAAGAAGACGCTGGTCTGGTGGGTTGTTGTTTTGTTTGTTTCCCTACTTCTTCACCCTAAGATGGGCCTTTTAGATTAGACGGGCCCATTAACAATGTTTGACTATTCAATCTCCAATTCTCACCCAAAGATGGGCCTTGGCCCATTAGTGAAGTTTGACTATTCAATCCCTGCCCTTGACCATCTCCCGATACAACCATATTTATATTCGGAGAAAATGCAAATGTCAAAAGTTAGAAAACTTATGAATTTTTATTAGTTTCGACTAGCCTTTGGACATATAATCTGAAACCAAATAAACCGATCCGAACAAATTGATTTGGATCGGTTTCGGTTTATCTGTTAAAAACGATCGATTTTTGTGTAGATGGTGAATTGGATTTCGGTTTAAAACCGATCCGAATCGAAATCCGATCGGTTATCCGATAAACCGAATACACTGTTAATTTTTATACATGGGCTTATGCATTTATATTACTTTCGAGCCTATTAGAATCCCATTAACTGTAAATGGGTCCGTTTTAAAAATTTAATCTTAAATCAAGAGAAGCAGGACTCGAACCTGAGACGTTGGCGTTAAAAGAAATACACTAGCCATCTGAGACACTCAAACTTTTAGATTTTTTACTTTCCAAACAATATATATCAAGGATTCGGTTTCAATTTGGATTTTTTTAAAAAATTTGGAAACCAATCCGAATCTGAATGAATCCGAACTGACCGATCCGAAAGACAGTGAGATTCTAAATGGATTCTATATATCCTAATCCGAAATATCCGATCCGAACGCGCAGGACTAGTTTTGACAGTCCAATAGTAGATCCAAATTACGAGGGTCTAAAAATTTTAAATTTTTTTAAAATTGTATATAAGTAATAATCGTAATACTTTACACACACTCTAAACAAAACTTAGCATAGATATGAACGTGAAGCATAGAAGCTGTGAAGAACATCTGATTCAAATAATTAACAACAAAGATCAGCTTAACCTCAAACGGAAAGGATACATGCAATCAAACTCCAACAAAGCATCTTTACGAGTTACACCGAAGCACCAATTGTTGAAAACTGACAAAACAAAGAGAAAATTTCACTCACTCACCAATCTAATTATGCCACATACGTGGTTCTAAAAATTTATAAAAAATCCGCCGTTGAAAAATTACATTATCGATTTATTTTTTTTGACATTATCAACTTGGATCCCCCGTTGGACTTGCTAACAGACAAATCCTTTTGATTCACTTTTAACTTTTCCTCCAAGTTTCGTTTTTATGTATAAAACACATTGCTGACAGCGATTAGGTCTAAGGAGGAATACAACAAAGTTAATCAATTTCTAGGTTTGTCACTCACACACTGTCACTTGTCTAAACCCGGTAGCAATGCCATGCTGTCAGCCGTCGCCGCATGTTTCTCGATCTCCGTCGCCACCAAGAACGTGACTCTCTCCTCCACTAGATCGCCACTCACATTGCCATCCGTCGCTTTCCCTTCCCGCGGACGAAGCAATACTCTTATTCAGCGGTGTTTCGTTGGATCCAAGCCTAACACGATCCTCGTTGCTGAGAAGATCGGTGAGGCTAGTGTAAAGCTCTCAGAGGATTTCGCTAATGTCGACTGCTCGTATAACATGACCCCCGAGGAGCTGAATACTAAGGTCTCGCTCTGTAACGCTTTGATCGTGGATAGTAAAACCAAAGTTGCCCGTGACGTGTTTGAATCGTCTCGCGCACGGTTGAGGACTCTCGGACGCTTTGGTACTGCTGAGTGCTGAGCATGCCATCGCTGCTGCTGAGGATGCAATCGCTCTTAAGGCTTCCATGGCCCAAGCTGATGCCGCGTCGTCTGTGTGATGGAGTTGCAGTAACAGAACCGGAGTGAAGAATATCAAACCGGATCAGAGTTCCGAACCGGAGATATGCACAATAAATCGCTGTCTTTTAATTAGTTGTGTCTTTGATTATTGTTGCTGAGTGCCTGAGTCAATAAGAAGAAAGTGTTTCCTGCTGTGTAGGGATTCACTTCTTCCACTTTCCCAATTTCCGTAGTTGTAGGAGCAGAGTCTCCAACGTTGTTTCATTCCTTTATATATCAAAGAAAAGTCAAAAAAGAGGCAATATCAATTGCCCAAAAATTATCGTGTTCTTGTTTTATCTACAACAAACATTACTTGTTCTGTTTTCTAAAGCTTTGACTAAAATCATCGCTAACACTGTGAAAAAGGCTGGTTAGTAACTTACTTTCCTTTCCATAGCTATAAGTTATAATCTTTCGACTTATATACATACTCCTCAACAAACTGACTGCACGATTAAGATCCCTTGAATGAGGTTTTCTGCGACTGAGTACTAGTAATTTCCCAACTCGGATTCTAATTAAGCACATGAACAAGAGCTAACTCTTGAATATTACAGCTCAAAGAAAGATCAAATAGAACATATAAACGATCAATGTACAAGTAGAAATTTGTCTGTACCATGCCAAATAAAAGAAAGCAATTTAATGTGAAAACAAAATCAACATACAGTAATCATTATAAAAAAAGGCAAACAACTACAATGCAGAGTCCCTACTGTAGACCGGGATTGAACTGAGACAAGAGTAATTGCTTCAATTTTGTACAAAAGTAATTAAAAGCTCTCCGAATTATAATACTACTTTCTTAATCAATCTCCACAATTTGAGGCCTCCTCTCTGCAGCTTTCTTGCGTATAAAAATACCCCATCTCAGAGCAGCTTTAAGCTTAAGCCATCCAACTACAGCTTTCCCTGAGCCTCTACCTCCTTCTCTCCCATTACCCTTATCTATCTGAGACTTATACTGATCACTGAAACCGTAACAGGACGCATCGTTATGACCAAACCCGCCTGATATACCAAATGTCTTCAGCAAACTCTGCATATCATCGGTCTCAAGCATCTCAGAACTCCTACCTCGAATTTCCTCCGTGAAAATATCTTCAAGGCCTCCATTGTATGAGCCTGAAACAGAAGAGCTCTCCATCGATGTGTAGTCTCGTAACTGAGTGGTAGGTTGTTTCACAAAAGGATACTCTATCAGATGCTGAGGAACTGATGGGTAGTCATTCGCAGTCTGTTCACACTGCAGAGTCTTTTGCTGCGTTTGATGGTTCTGAGCCATTTTTGGCCCCGGCAAGCTTTTCATTTCCTTCTTAGCAGCAGCTGGTAAGCAATTCAACAGCTTACCGTCATACTCAACCGCTTTATGCCAGTTCTCGTAAGCCGTCTTCACCAAAATGTCTGCAGAAATCTGTTGAATTGCAAAAGAAGTTCAAAAGTTTTTATCACTTTTTGAGTATGATCTTTAGAGACTGCAGATTCTAGAAAGAAGAAGAAAAAAATAAGCTAAATTTACAGAGGAATGCTCAACCTTTTGGTCATGGTTAAGAGATTCCAGAGATAAGAAGTGGCCATTGGCAATTAGGCCTCGGAATTCATATATATGATTAAAGACAACGCCTGTCGCATGTGTTTGCTCAGTGTAATAGACGTAAAGTTTCCCATCTAAGACACAGGTCTTTGCGTGCTCCACCGTGTTATCCCACATTTTATTTGACATTCCACTCCCAAGTAACTGTTAAAACACACACCAATAAAGACCATTAGAAAGAAAATATCATCTTCTTGTGTAGATGTTCTCAATATTAAAGATGCACATACGCTTCTTAATTTCTGTGGATCCTTCATGAGTATCCGCAAGAAGTCTTCAACAGTCACGATGTTAGATTTCAGTAGCTTCTTGTGTAGTGCTCCATCTTTTGCTATTTTATCCAATCTCCAGACTTCATCATGTAAAGCCGGTGGATAATGTTTCTTGTATACTACATAAAAAACATTGCCAAAAGATAACACAAGATTCAGGTAGAGAATCCAAGAAACTCTATCCCTCTGCGTATCGATTCAGTAAGATACTCACGTTCTCCTCTGTGATCTTTAACAGCAAACGGCTCTGTTTTAGCTTCACGAATGTGAAACCCCGATGTAGCCTTAACACCAAGTCTAAACTTTCTGCTCCTAATCCAGCTCGAATTGTCAGTGAAAGTAAGTTTTCCAAGAGTTCCAACACCTTCTTTAAGTATCACATGTCTGTCACCAGTCAAGATGGGACGTTTTCCTTCGCGTTCTTTCACTTCAAAGCTCCCAAAATGTTCTCTCGTCCAATCTTTGTCGTCTTCATCATTGAATTCTCCATCTAACACGACAATATTCAGCTTTGCCATTGATTCTTCTCCCGTGTGGATTATATTTCCGGTGTTTGCATCTATAAGAACCACATGAATGGCTGAGCTTTGCTCTCCCTCGACTTTCCCACCTGTGAATAAGTGATGAGGCATTCTTGTTCTGAACCGAAGTTGCAGGTTTCTTCCATCGAGGCCTTGAATCTTCTTCGGTTCTGGAGATCTGAACACTCAAATAAATATAAAGATCATGGAACCATTCCAGCAAATGATATAGTATATAACTAGAGAGAATTATACCTTGAAGTAGAACTCGAGTTCTCCAACCTCGACAAGGCACGTTCCACCTCTTCACTAACCTATTCATTGATCAACACCACTACCAAGTTTACACCTCCCCACAGGCTTCTCAAGATTTGGTCTATGTGGAAATTAAACTTCGAAATAGGATATCATACTCACAATTCTTCGAAATAATGGTTCCAAAGTTGAGCATAGCCTCTGCAGACTATCTACCTTGACAGCTTCCATGATGACACTGTAAAACAATTTTTATGAGTTCATACAACGGTGTCTAAGAAAATTTGATGACCTTGCAAGGGTAAGCAAGACTATCGAAATTTTGAAAAACAAGATAACACAGTACTATGTTTTTGGACAGTGTGTAACATATCAAAACAGGGCTCCAATCCCAAAAGAGTTTACGATCAAAGCAGAAAATTGAAGTACGACATAATAACACATGTTAAATATGAGTTACCTTGCCAAAGCAGGAAGCTTCTGTCTCTTTGATTCTTGCAAGTTATCTGCATACTCTTGATTGTGTCCATGCCCTCTCTTGTTCATGGAATTATCCATTTAAAGTAAATAACTTATCAATATCAGTGCCTAGAGAGATGAGAATTTAATGCACTTCCCTAAGTTAGAGAAAAAAAAGACATAAGTCCTACACTATGGAAGCTTCAGAGAAGAACACAGAAGAAATAGAAACAGAGATTAGTTGAATCTAGAACCAAAGTCTAATATCTTCTTTTCTTTATCGAACTTTTTGTACAATCCACATGGAGTGGACGGTTTGCAGGAGTCACTGAACCGAGACCTGTTTCTTATAATGGTAGATCTAAAGGCTTTTATGGATTCTGTCCCTCTGAATATTAGAATAATACAGAGTACTTTAATGACGGACGCTAAAAAAATAGAAAAGTAAATACAGCTGTTATTGTGAATGAAGGAATATTGAAAATCGAAACCGCGTGATACCTGGACGATCATAATTATATTAACCTAAGTGCGTTTGACTTCTCCACTTTTTGTCTCTTCTCAGCTCTTCTCTCTCTGTTCACGAACTCTCATGTTTCTTGACGTCTGAAAAAGTCTTTGTTAGGTTATTAAGCAAAGAAGAAAACAGAGTCCAAGTGAAATATCTTGGTCCTCTTGTGCTTAGCTTAAGCCATGATATATCAATATCATAGTCATGCATCACATCTAGCTTCAATGCAGTCAAATCAATTCACAGACTTTTCTATCTCAGCGAGATGTAACGTTCAACAAACACAACATAACCCTAAGCTTGGGTTTGTTTAGCTGAGGTACCTAGCTCACTTTTGCTTTGACTCTTGGTTATTGAGAATCTGATGGTTTGGGGTTGCCACTTGCCAATGAACATGAACCATAAGATAACATAACGACTTCTAACAAGCGAAGCAAATGAAACTTCATGGTAGAGAAATGGACAATTTATATATGAAGAAAGTTAATACAGGGCCAAGCCTTTCTTTAGCTACATTCCCATCCAAGGGCAAAACAAAACAAAAAACTACATATAGGGAGAAACGTGGAAGACAGGATTTTGCCTTTGACAATTAAACAATTTCCTTTACTTGAGTTGAGTTGTGAAAATTCAATTATCCCAGAGAGAAAATCTTCAAGGTAGACTGAGAAGTGCAATCAGTTTACTCACCTTCCCAACCTGATTGCCGAGCTCTCTTCTCCCACAAAGAAGTGATCTTCCTCTCCTTGATCAACAAAGCTTCAGCTCTCTCTCTAGCTGATTCACAAATCTCAGTGGCGGCATTGCACTTCTCAGCCTCCTTTTGGTACTGAGATGCAACCCTTTTAGCTTCAGCGAGGGTAACATTCATATGACGGCTATGCTCATCTGCAACTGCTTCTTGCAGCTTCAGCTCCTCGGTCAAAAGGTCTACAAATTGCTTCTCCATCTCTTGTTTGAGCTCTGGATCGTCGCTTCCACAATCTGTTTACACCACAAATCAAAATTCATTTTCCAGAATCAAACACCAAAGAAGGAACGTCTTCACAGGAGAATACAAGAGCCATTATAGGTTACACATATCTAGAAAGAAAAAAATGCATCATGATGCGGGAAGGACATGGTAATGTTGTCTGATCACAGATAACAAAATGACAAGCCTGTTCTGCCATCAAGCTTCTATCGGGATTGAAAACGGCTATTGATTCATCAAATGACTTGTAAGATCCAAGACTTAGGACACACCAGAAAAAAATTGGAAACAAGAAAGATTACGAAGGAACCAATCTGCCATATTATTACTTCCCTAGACAAAAAAGAAAGCTCCTCCTCGATAACTATATTGTAACATGAAGGAAACAAGACAGGAATAGCAGCTAAACAAAGTGAAGCTCAGAATCGAGATCTAACCTGTGATAGAGAGATTTGCAAGCCCTGCAGACAAAACCAAAAAATGCAACTTGTTAAAACAATATACAAGTCGAGTTTTTGTTCTTACTGCTTAGAGAAAACAGCTTGATTGAAAGATCCAATATGGAAACCAGACAAAATCAGATGCTACAGAGCAAGATCCAAATAAATTTCACCAAATCGAAATTTCGAGGAAAAGGGCATCTCAAAATTGTGATCATTACTAAAAAAGGAACTAAATTTAACAAAGACAAAGAACTCGTAAAACACGAATCCAATCATAAAACGAGGAACATCTTAGATCCCAATCAGAAAGACATACCAGGAGCAATCTGAAGGAGAGACAAAGGAGGTGGGCAATCACAAACGCAAGGAGGACAAAGAGAGTTGGTACGAGTGGTTGATCCAACGAAACCCTTGTTGAATTTCCAATAAAGAGCAGGTCCACACACTACTAAAGCTGATACAACCGCGAATACCACCAGACATCTCATGCAATCTCCAGATCGACGAGCCATCTTTGTGGAAGAAGAACCCACAAATTTTGAATCGAATAAAACCGAATCAAAGTCGGAAGTGCTGCAGCAACAATGGCGATTAGTGTGTGTGTAAGATACTACTGTCAGCGAAAATTAAAAAAGTGAAGAATTGAAAATAATCAAAGACAGCTTTTTTTAAGTTTGAAGTGTTGAGATGTGCCAAACGCGGAGAAACTACAAGCAAACGTCGACGTTTTAACTGAGTCCGGTTCGGTTGTCGGTGGTGCGTTTTCGCACGTAATCACTGTAAATAAGTAACACTCAGTTCTTTTAAATAAATTTACACTTTGACACCTTCTAATTTCTTTATTTTCCTAAAATGGCACTGTACTTTGGTTGATTGGGTCAACATTGCTAGTTGTGTGGATGAAGAAGAGAGAAGGGAGAGAGTGCTTGATAAGATGTTTTATTGGAGCACAGCTGACAGTCTGACACTCTCCCCAAAGATTATCCAATTAGAAGACCTTCGACGACTACATTTAAGTATATCAGTCCTGGTGTTTATGAATACATTCCCCATCCCCCTGTCGGTCATGGTGATCTTACCACGGAACCACTACCCACATACAGAGTCTATGTCCGCGGCGGCCGTGCTTACAGCGAGGATGGCTGTACCGTGTTTTTTGCCCCGCCAGCTCATCATTATGAAGTCCATTCTCACATTCTGAATGACTAAATCGACTGCATGCGGAGTTTTAATGTTTCCAATAGTCTTCTTTTCTTTTGCTTCTTCTCCACTAGTCTTCTTCTTCTTCTTCTTCTTTTCTCCATCGTTTTACAATAATATTATATGTAAAAGGCCAACCGAGAGATCCCAAAATGTAAGTTTTGACCTTTGGAGCTAGGCAGGTCGAAATCTACCTTTACTTTGACACTATAAAAGACCTCTACACACTTTCTGGTTAATCTCTGTTAAGACTACTATCTTTATAGGCTTATAGCTATAGCATGCATGGGTTTTCTCTTAGTTCATTCTTATTGATTGGTTTTTCTCATAAGTGATATCATGTAGTATAATTTTCTCTTGGTATCGATTATTGTAATTTACTATTGGACGAATCTCATCATCAGACGCTGTTTCTTATGGTTTTTTTGGTCCTTTTACTTGCCTTGCTCTTCTTCTCTCAGATCACTGTAATACTCACTGATCCATTTCTTCATCTCTGCAACTTCTTGCCTCCTCTGTTCTTTCAGCCACTCAGGGTCGTCTTTTGTAGCAGCTCTGAGATCCGTATGGTGAGCTCCTGCTTTATACACACAATTTTTCAGCTTCCTTGTTTATAAATATAGTAGGAACGTGTGTGTGTGTGTGTGTGTGTGTTCACTCTTAAATTTCACAAACGTTTAACCTTTCTTGGTCACAAGCGCAATGATGCTACTCGATATGTTCTTCAGAACCCTGAAAATTCCATAAACATCTCAAGTCCTACAGAGATTTTGTATTGACATGTAATATGGAATTAGGAATGAGTGACTTTACCCTTCTTTGCTCCATGGATCCTGCATTCCGTTGGAGAATATAATGTTGCTACCAAATCTCTTCAATACCATCTCTATTCTCTGCAACGAACATACTCTGATCAAAAGCTGAGCTTTTAGGTCTGTTATCTTCAAAATTTAAACAAACCTTTCCGCCAAATTCGGTGGTAATCCAGTGTGGTCTAGGCTTCACACCATATACCCTTAGACAGTATTCTTGGTCTCCTTTGTCATCATTTTCGAATGGTTGAAACATGCTCTCGTTTGAACAGCTTATTGGCATGACCATCTCTGTGCAAGCCTTTTTTTTTTTCCATCCAATAGTAGCATTGATCCATTAGTAAGTTGAATACCAAATTTTGTAAATTTTTGTGAGCTATTCAATTAATTAACAAAAAGGAAACAGATAGACTCATGGATACCTGCCAGTCCCAACCATTGAGTCCATGAGGATCAGTTTCGTTTTCAATATCGAAGCAATTCTCTGAACTTGAATAGTTGTAGTATAAGTTTGCAGCTGCAAATGCACGATCAAGATTGCTGGCTTCTAGAAGAAACCCGTCGATGATCTTGCACATCTGATGTGATAAGATGTCTCATTGTAAATAAACCGGTAAAAGAATAATATTACTTTTTAACACTCTAAAACATCTCTTACCTCTTCCACTGGATAAGCAGGCAGTGGAGCCATGAAATTTGCTGGAGTTGGATAATTAACCATTGCTGTATTAACAAAGGCTGACTCTAGCCACCCTGAGGCTGAACTGACATTGTGAAGATCCCTGTGATTGTTAAATATTAGACAACATAGCATCACAAGTTAAGAGTTCTCGAAGATAAGCACTGTCAACAATGAGGTTAAAGCAGATTATTACTTGCAAGTTCTGAACTTTTTGCTGAGTTCTTGTAAGCCATCTTTCATGGTGGAAAAAGCATCCAGTTCTCCCCAGCTTCTCTTGATGACCTCAAAACAGTTAACACTCGCATCCTACTCACAATAAAAGGCATGAGAAGCTCAACATTGAATAGACTTTTTGTACTAACCGTGTTTAGATATATACAGACCTTGAAATCCTGAGAAACGGTATTGTAGAAGCTTGAAGACGGAACAATCTTATCAAACTGCAGAATTGGAGCAGAGGATGCTAATGCGCCAATTGCAATATGCGGATACTTTAGCCTGAACCACGCTGCAAGCACTGTCTCAGGAAATGGAGTACAGCCGATGAGAATATATAGGAGTGTAGTAATAAGAAGTGACCAATTGACTTTGTAAGCTTACTTCCACCATAAGAACCACCAAGGACTATGACAGGAGATGCTTCTGACGATAGATTCTGCTTCAAGCTTCTTATCAAGATTGCGTAATCAGCTAAGGCTTGCTGTGAGTTCAAGTATCCCATTTTCTTGGCTGGCCTCGGCGGATTAGACTCTCCATAGAATCTATGCTGCAAGGATATATAAAAGACCAGACAATCAGAGAAGCATTAGTGTTTTTAAGTTAGATTCTTCAGATTAAGATACTAGATGCAATATGAGATTTTGCGAAAACTGTTACTTCGATATAGACAAGAAGAGCCTGGAACTTGGGAGCAATGTCCAACATGAAGCCAGTGTTAGAAGCAAACCATTCAATGTCACCTTCATTGCCCGTGTAGACAAAAATGGGGCCACCTTTGCGCCAGAAATGGCTGCTGATGAGGTACTTCTGATGGAAGATTATGTAGCTCTCTGGTTGGAAACTAAAGTGGTCTAGATTCTGAGGGAAATAACGAGTCTGAAAGTGAAAGGGTAACTCTGCCTTTGACTTGGAGATCTTCATGTTTTGTCTCAAAGATGAAAGATGGTAGGAACCTCCAGGAGGATACTTTGCTTCTGCAACAATAGTTAAGAAGAAGAAGAAGAATACAAGACATAAACAAGCTGACAATTTATCCATGTCTCTCTCTGCCACTCTAAGTAGAAGAACAACTCAAACACTTTTTGTACTAACCGTGTTTAGATATATACAGACCTTGAAATCCTGAGAAACGGTATTGTAGAAGCTTGAAGACGGAACAATCTTATCAAACTGCAGAATTGGAGCAGAGGATGCTAATGCGCCAATTGCAATATGCGGATACTTTAGCCTGAACCACGCTGCAAGCACTGTCTCAGGAAATGGAGTACAGCCGATGAGAATATATAGGAGTGTAGTAATAAGAAGTGACCAATTGACTTTGTAAGCTTACTTCCACCATAAGAACCACCAAGGACTATGACAGGAGATGCTTCTGACGATAGATTCTGCTTCAAGCTTCTTATCAAGATTGCGTAATCAGCTAAGGCTTGCTGTGAGTTCAAGTATCCCATTTTCTTGGCTGGCCTCGGCGGATTAGACTCTCCATAGAATCTATGCTGCAAGGATATATAAAAGACCAGACAATCAGAGAAGCATTAGTGTTTTTAAGTTAGATTCTTCAGATTAAGATACTAGATGCAATATGAGATTTTGCGAAAACTGTTACTTCGATATAGACAAGAAGAGCCTGGAACTTGGGAGCAATGTCCAACATGAAGCCAGTGTTAGAAGCAAACCATTCAATGTCACCTTCATTGCCCGTGTAGACAAAAATGGGGCCACCTTTGCGCCAGAAATGGCTGCTGATGAGGTACTTCTGATGGAAGATTATGTAGCTCTCTGGTTGGAAACTAAAGTGGTCTAGATTCTGAGGGAAATAACGAGTCTGAAAGTGAAAGGGTAACTCTGCCTTTGACTTGGAGATCTTCATGTTTTGTCTCAAAGATGAAAGATGGTAGGAACCTCCAGGAGGATACTTTGCTTCTGCAACAATAGTTAAGAAGAAGAAGAAGAATACAAGACATAAACAAGCTGACAATTTATCCATGTCTCTCTCTGCCACTCTAAGTAGAAGAACAACTCAAACACTTTTTGTACTAACCGTGTTTAGATATATACAGACCTTGAAATCCTGAGAAACGGTATTGTAGAAGCTTGAAGACGGAACAATCTTATCAAACTGCAGAATTGGAGCAGAGGATGCTAATGCGCCAATTGCAATATGCGGATACTTTAGCCTGAACCACGCTGCAAGCACTGTCTCAGGAAATGGAGTACAGCCGATGAGAATATATAGGAGTGTAGTAATAAGAAGTGACCAATTGACTTTGTAAGCTTACTTCCACCATAAGAACCACCAAGGACTATGACAGGAGATGCTTCTGACGATAGATTCTGCTTCAAGCTTCTTATCAAGATTGCGTAATCAGCTAAGGCTTGCTGTGAGTTCAAGTATCCCATTTTCTTGGCTGGCCTCGGCGGATTAGACTCTCCATAGAATCTATGCTGCAAGGATATATAAAAGACCAGACAATCAGAGAAGCATTAGTGTTTTTAAGTTAGATTCTTCAGATTAAGATACTAGATGCAATATGAGATTTTGCGAAAACTGTTACTTCGATATAGACAAGAAGAGCCTGGAACTTGGGAGCAATGTCCAACATGAAGCCAGTGTTAGAAGCAAACCATTCAATGTCACCTTCATTGCCCGTGTAGACAAAAATGGGGCCACCTTTGCGCCAGAAATGGCTGCTGATGAGGTACTTCTGATGGAAGATTATGTAGCTCTCTGGTTGGAAACTAAAGTGGTCTAGATTCTGAGGGAAATAACGAGTCTGAAAGTGAAAGGGTAACTCTGCCTTTGACTTGGAGATCTTCATGTTTTGTCTCAAAGATGAAAGATGGTAGGAACCTCCAGGAGGATACTTTGCTTCTGCAACAATAGTTAAGAAGAAGAAGAAGAATACAAGACATAAACAAGCTGACAATTTATCCATGTCTCTCTCTGCCACTCTAAGTAGAAGAACAACTCAAACACTCGGAGACAATAAATAAGAAGTGTCTTTGGTCGTATGTCTGCGTCACTCTTTTGGAGCTTGTGGAGGGAAAAAAAATGAGATATATAAGGAAAACCTTTTGTCTTGTTTCTAGTATTAACAAAACTTTTCAAGAAGCTAACACAAAACGAAGTAACAACTAGCAACCCGAACTTATCGAATTTCCCATCTTCGCATACACATAATTACACAAATTGATATATTGGTTTCTTAGTAAAGTCCAATATAATACACTGGTATTCAAAACACTGAATTTTTGCAAGTGATTCTCAGGAACAACAGTGTTTGGACGCTTCAGGAAGACCATTGGGACCACTCAATTTCCGGGTAGCAATATAGAAAATAGCACATGGCTCTAAGCAAGTTTATATTATCACCAAACTAGAAACTAATTGACAGTTTTCTTTTTCTGTACATTAGTCTGAAACCAGAGCAATAGAGGCTAAGTTCTTTAGCCAGAACCAATTGGTATATAAAACAAAACAAATCAACTTAAAACAGGCAAGTTTGAAAATGAATGAATACTTTGCCCACAGAGTCAGATTCTTGATCAAAGCAGATTTCCAATCACATCAGTGAGTTAAGCTGTCACAAAGTTATAGTAGCATTGGCCACCACACCACAAACTTATTCCAAGTTAAGTTGTATCATTTATTGGCCACCACACCACAAACTTAATCCAAGTTCAGTTCTTTCATTTATTGTTTCTTTCAGTCTATTATCTGTATCCCACAACAATTAACGTGTGTGCTTTGTAGCAACCTACAATGCTATGAAAGCTTTCTCAATTGTAGATTAACTAGATAGCATTCTCTTTCTTTTCTTATAACCATTTTTAATTGTATATTGTTTGGGTTTAGAATTTGATATCTTCTATTGGCAAAACACAACTGAGATATAACTCATCTGACAATAATCACATGCCCATTGATCACATCCATGTGATTCTTATGATAGATACAGAGAAAACACTACAGAGAACACTTTATTAAGATCTCTAAAGACAAAATCATCACATGGATCCCAAATTCAAAACTCCAAACTTTGATTCTACAAAATGATGCATCTCGCAGCTAATAAAAAAGGATTTTGATTTTTTTTTTTAAGTGCATGTAAACAGTAGAGGACTCAGATTCGCCTTTTCTCAGACAGATTAGAGAGGATACACTCTTCCGCCATGGCTGCTAACAAAGAAAAAAAAAGACTTCTTTTTTACTTTATAGCCCCGCCATGAAAGAGAGAGTGCTACCACAATGTCTGGTCTATTGACTTCTTAAGAATCATCATCGTCTCCCAATAATAATAATAATAATAATAATAAGAAAGAGATAGAGATCGAGGCAAAGCAGAAACAGTGAGCAAAGAAGATCAGAAGGAGTGGTGGTGGTGGAGGAGATTTGCTTGGACGATTCATCACCACTTTAAAAAGTGGTTCGTCAAACAAAGATTTGAAATCATCGAATCCGCTTCCACCGGAAGAAAAAGTCATCCGGGAGCAGAACCTCATACTTAAACTAATGAGAGCAAAACCCTAAAAAAAAAGGTTCACTCCTTTTTGGGGAAATATATAGTACCCAAATTTCCAGTTTCACCCTCCGACGATTCAGATTTTTACTCGGACAGGTAAAAGGGTATAACGGTCATTCACGGAAGAATATTGATTGTACAACAATGGAGAAACCTTTTTTAGATGGTCTCTTTGCCTTTCTGCTTAACTAATCTTGTGTCAATGACTTGTCCTGATGAGTTGATTGTATAAGTAACCTGTTTATAATAAAACAAAGAACACTTTTGTTATGTTTTTTTTTTGGTCTTGAAAACATATCTTAACACAAGAGTTGAAGAAACTACTTACAAACTCTGAGAAGGTAACTCTGTGAAGAAGAAACCCATCTTCCATTTCTCTGACATAAGATTATGCATTTCTCTCAGATATTAAGATTGAGCTTTCGTAGTTTATGATTATAATGTCATAATAAAGATCTTCTTACCTCTTACTATCAGACGTTAGACCTTGGTTCTCTGATTGGTTAGGAACCGTAATGCAAGTCAAGCTCTCGCTGATGCCTCCGCTGGTGCAGCCTTTTTCGCTTATATATAAGTTCTTGTATCATAAACAGATTAATCATAAACTTTGATTTGTTCCATCAAATTTCTCAGCAATACAATGGGAAATATTTCGTCTTACCACTCCATATTTGGTCATGATTTGATGAAATGTCCTTGGAACTTCCTTGGCTTCCTTAGTTAGTGTATAGGTGAGTAACGGGTCTGATCCAACAACAATACGCCTGTATCAAGAACGACTATTGATTGTTTAGTCCATTGGACCGATTATATGGACTAATTTTGGAGAGCAGAGAGCAAAATGGGTCACAAAAAAAGTGACAGAGCACTTGTTGCAGTGTTTTCTACAAGTTCTTGAGAGATCAAGAGAGTCTATGAGCTGAAATAACCAACTTACCAGACTCCATCTGCTGCTTTAAGAATCCTTGTTAGCCCTTTCAATTGACTGATCGTCGAGCCATTCAATGTTCCACCGAGCACTTCCTTCAGTTTCAATCAATCAGAGTATCAGACAAAGGAAACAAACAATCAAAGTAAGTTAAAAAAAATTCTATCAAATTCACAGGAACAAACTGATTCTACCTGCTGTAATGAGCCAATGTCTACGAAAACAACATCCAAGGATCCATTAAAAGGCATCGTGATGCGCTCTCTGGAATATCCAGATCCTTTCTTTCTAGTGTACCTAAAAACGCATCTAATTTTATTAGTCTTCTTGTTACATCAACAGAACTTAAAATTAACTAACAGGATTTGTGTTCCACAGGATCAAGTTACCATGGAAGTTTCAATGAAGAAGACACTCGACTAGCCTGCGAAAAGATCAATACACTCATTACTCATACAAACTACTCAACAAAAGAGATTCAAAACCTTTCTGTCACAATTCAAGGAGGCACAACAAGTAAAACTAAGCTTAAGAACTGACATGTTGCAGGAGTAAGTCTTCTTCTCCATGTTCACTTGAACTCACCACAAATTTTGCCTTGTAAGTTTCTGCAGCTTTCTCCATCTTCATCGATCAAACAGTAACAAAATAAGTACAATATGATGTCCCGACCTTAAAAACTCAAACTTTTAGATCTGAGGAGGCAAGAAAATCTAGAAAGAACCAAACTTTTTGACCTGAAACCAATGGACTCGATAATAACTAGATAAATTGCAGAGAAGAAAACAAATTTTATGTTCCAACCAAAAAAAAAAGGAAGAAGATGAGAAACGAACCAATCGGAGAAGGTGAGTTTGGCGGTGAAGAGGCATGAAACCTCCTCCGGCGACGGAGATGAAATAAAGATCTAGAGGTGTGGCATTGTCAACGTAGTTACTAGAGAAGAATGGGTGACCCAAATGCAGAGACACATAGACGATGAGGCAGAGAGATAATTGTATGAAGATTGTACAACCCCATGAGGATTGCTTCATGTCTCTTTTTTAATCTGAATTCTGAGTTTTACTCACAGAGAGAGAGAGAGAGAGATTGAAACTAAAATGAAGGAAACAGTTTGAAAGTTGTCTTTTTTATTTTCTTTAAGTGGTGGTAAGAGACTGCAACATTAACATGATGTTGATGATGAACTGACTCATTCACACACGCACCCAAATAAATATTTCGTAATGGAACAAATAATTAAGATGAGATCACATCACATCATCGTACACGAAAGATTCGTGGATGGACATGACTGGTTTCCCTAATTTCGATTTTAAATCTCATCATTGTATATATTGAAGAGTAAAAAGCCCAGCCCATAAATCTCCTTTCAACGCAAGTCTTGTAGATAAAATGGATCAAAAATGATATTGAGAAAATTTTCACAAGGACTATTCTAATTGAAAACATGGTACAGTAGACTCACAAAGTGATTTATCTCTGATTTCTACAAGAGAGATATAACAAAATTTTCAATTTAAGGGTTTTTAAGAGCAAGCCCATCTAGATAATTTCATGCTCGTCATTCTCCTTTTCTTGTTTGCTTTATTCTTTGAAGCTAACCTCAGTTTCCTCTTGGCGTTTCTCTCTGGATTTACCACTGCCATTAGCTTCTCTTCTCGCTTTCTCTTCTCTCTTTTCGTTCTCAAACTGTTCCTTATTTCACTGTAAACTTCCACAAACATTTTGTTGCCTAAACTCTTGTCCCTTATACTGTCTCGTACATCTTCTGCTAGCTGTTTAAACTCACCTGATAAAACCATAATATTTTGTTACATTTACGACACAGGTACCAAGTCTGCCAGAGGGAAAAATACACACAAAAAAAACTTATATCACCTGTGATGATTTTTCCCGTATATCCTTCGCAGACTTTGTACAACGGTAGCAGAATTTTGTAGGCATATAAGCGACATTCTTCTTGATTCATTTGTGAGGCAAAAGCTTTATAGACGTTGAACACAACTCTCATCTATATCACAAGCAAATATGGAAAAAAAAAAAAAAAAATTTAGTTACGAAAGCCTTTAATAGATAAGGTTTAATCAGAAAAGGGAATGGCGCAAACCTGATCAGACTCCATATCAAGAGCAAGCTTTCCCAATCTTTTGAGCAAACTTCCAATCAATACATTTCTTACATCATTCGCATTATCTTCACCATTCTCAGTACGTTTGCCTGAGGTAAGAGCCAAAAAAGTAGACCTTCCTTTCCCTGAATCAAGCACTTCAAAGGCTTTGAGGAACACCACTTGCTCATCCTCGCCAAGACTGGACCAGAACCCACTGTGAATTGCTTGATCAGATTTTCCAATAACAGAATGAAGACTATAGACCGCAAGAACAATATTGGCTGTGAGCAAATCAAAATCAATGTTGTCCCTGGTAGATTGCTCCTTTAACTGGAAGCAAAGAGAAACAGCCACCATGAACAGGCTACTTGGCTTCTCTAAAAGAGAATTGGCCACTAATGTCTGAGATTCTGCTCTTTTCTTCCCAGCCAATGCCACAAAATAACGATTTAGGAGCCGGCAGGATATCTCTCGCAACCATACGTGTGGGTGCAACAAGAACTTAAACACCATTTTCCAAATATCCTGTAAAATATACATCAGAAAAAATTGAGGCCCAATATGTAAATTCTTCCGACCGAAAAAAGGGAAATAATCAACAAGAAAGAAAGAAAGGCAAATGACAGGCTCAGAAGGAAAAGTTCCCAACTAAGTCCAAGATAGTGATTGATAATAGAGCTAAAGCAGTAATTTTCTGAGCTGGAGACCTCTATCTCAAGATTTGACAACAAGCTAAGATCAATGGTCCTATAATCTTGACAACGGGCAAAAATTAATAACTATCAATAGCTAATGTGTGTATATATCAGAGCTTCATGATACAGTGATTGACGAGACAAGTACTTATCAGAAGTCTACTGCGACAATAAACCACATTTAGCATCATACGACTGAGTGCATACCTCTAAATCTTTTCCGAAACTTAAATCTGGAAATTGCTCGAGCATCTTCTCTATCATAATCAGTGAGTAGTATGCTTCCTTCCAATAAGGAAGACTGCCTTCTTCAACAGTATCCTGCAACTGTACGCTAGAAGCACTAACAGCAGACTCCAAAATCGTTTTAGCATCCTGCACTATATTGTATATATGCTTCCGGAATGTTTTCTTCATGGTGTCAATAAAAAATCCCAATACCTGTACAGCAACCAGAAAATAAATAAATTCATTTCCGCAAGAAGCAAGGAACATTCTACAAAAGGGGCCAACATAATATGAACGAAAAAACCTTCAGGTAACACCACTTGTTATTCCTGTTTCTTGCATATTAAAAACATATACGTTCCTACTTCCTACTGTCTGACATCAAACTATTGTCACAAAGCGAGCTAAATAAGACCATAAACCCTCAGCATTTACGATTTACCTGTGCTGCACAAGCCCGTAAGTTCTGCTGCTTATACCAACACAAACAGTACAAGAGACTGGAATCAACTTGATCTGTGCTCATGCGATCTATCAAAAGTTTTATCAAAGCACCAACCCGAGACCGCACATCTTTATCAATCTCATTGGCCAAACAAAGAACAAGTTGAAGGAACAATGTTCTCGACTGCCGATCAAGATCCGACTGCTTGCCGAGATTAGGTTCTGAGAATTTCAAGATTAGCGCTTGAAGCATGTCAAGAACTGCTTCTCTTCCAGTTGAATATTCATACCTGAAGAAAAAATTCAATCAGTATAAGAAAATTTAGAGCCAAATTGAATTCACACTCTGCGCATACGTACCTCAGATTTTCCAGCAGAAAGTTCACATGTTGCTCTAAACGTTTTTCAGAAAGCGTATAGTGGACGATAAATTGCAACAATATCTGTTTACATTTCTTGCGGATTGATTCCGACTGACTTTTTACCATCAATTCTGAAACCTGAGTAGCAATGTCATATATCTCTGGAACCACAAGCTTCCGTTTCACGATGGCCTTGAGGAGTGAAAGAGCAATAGAGGATGTGTCTGACTCCAGATCAACAAACATGGGGAACTGAACCAACATTTTCAACTGCTCAGATGATAAAGTTATATTTTTATTGTCGAGAAGCGTTGTTAACAGCTTCAGGCATGACTCCACAAGTGGACTGCTGGAACTCACTGCAGACTGAGCAATGGTTAACAATACTGTTTTTACTTCATCTGCTTCAGACATGAGGGAGGGCAGTGGAAACCTTATTAGTGAAGTAAAGCATCTAAGAGATAAAGATACGATATCCTCATAATTAGAACTCAAGCATCCAGTAAGTAATCTGACAAATGGATCTAACATGGACAACAGCTCTTTATCAGCGTTGTCGCATTTCAACTTCTTCATTCGGTTATGCAATAAGTCAAGAGCAAACACAGTTATAAGATGTGGGCATGACTTAGCACCAGAAATCAACCCAACGGTCTTTTTCAGATCTCTTGAAATCCTTTTCTTTTGGGATGGTAGAGAAGAGACTTGATCTCCGAGACCATTCCTATTGTTAATGCCATCATCAACACGGGCATATATAAAAACAAAAAGATCTCCTTGGTCAACAGATGGATTGCTTTCGATACCAGCTGCAATTTGTCTTAACATATTCTCCAGATTAGTTTTGATCTTCGGAGTTAGATGCCGCTGTAGCTGAGCAGTGACCGGAGAGAGTAACGTCAATCCATGGCTTCTGAACGTTACATTTTCAGCAATCAGTTTCAGAGTCTCATATGACTTTCGTTTTCTTGTTTCTTTCATTTTGGATGCGAATTTTTCCACGTCTTTCTGTTCAGCAACCTCTCCAAGGATATCGGTTTCTACCACAGCAAGGAGATCAACCAAACAATGATCTAACTTCCCACACGTAGATTTGGACAGGCACCTTGATAAGATAAAATTGAGAGTGTGCCCCAGCACATGCACCTCAGATCCTCGTTTTAAGATAGCACGTAAAACGTTGACTACAATTTGCAAGTACTCCAGCCCAAGTTCTTTCAAACAAGCAGACAGAGCCAATCTGGCTTCATCACGTATGCTCTCCAACCGATTCTTCAAAAAACTGGCAATTTTATGAACTATGGAGGACAGGTTTGAGTCCATTACATCTTCAGGAAGTAGTTTTAGAACCTTCAGTGCAGCCACACTGCTGTTAACATTAACGTTATCAGAATCAGAATTTATCAGCTTCTGCATCTTCGGGAACACAATTTTCTGTAGGCAAGTCCTAATTTCCTCCGCCTCCTGCGGGTAACTATCTTTTGCAAAATGAAATTTATCCAAAATCAAGCAGATAAGTCGCAGCAGGAGTTTTCCCTTTTTTTGATGCTTGTTCATCTCACGAAAACACCGATTCAATAGAGCATAGTATGACTTCCAACTCATATGTGCAGATACAGATGCAAGGGCTTCTGTGCATGCATTTCGGACATTATTTTCTTTTCCATCTTGTCCATCAAGCAAAATATTGAAAAAGACCGAAACCAAAAGTTTTCTCAATACTCCCTGCAACACCAACATTTGCGTAAGTCTTTCGCAGTACAGCAGTTGCATTTAAAAATGTAAGAAATTTAAGGGATTACCTCAGGCAGACTGCTATCTTTGACCACATTTGTAAAACGTGAAATTGCCCTTCCTCTACGGTGTACCTACAAGAAATTGAAAGGAGATCAATCACCATAAGGTTTTTAGAATCCTCTATGGGTATAATAAGGTCTCAACAAACCCATTGGATTGAGTTAGAGGGAAAAGTACGATTAGAACAAAACCAGAAGTTGGTTTTGGTTACTGTGTGGTTATCATATCGACTTTATTATCACCACAGCTCGGATACAAATTGTGGATTCAAGGAATCCTATGATAAAATGACTTACCTGAATGTGAACAATAGATTTAAAAAAGTCTACATTCTCGTCTTCAGAGCATAACGGTCTGAATGCAGAAAGATTTCCCGCATCTGGAAGTTTGGTCACCATCTCCCGTATCAAAAGAAACCACTCCTGTGAAAGATTGATTTGTTTCAGAGAATCGTCAGACCAAAGAAGAAAGCTATGAGTATCCATATTACACCAAATTCAATATCCCTGGCAAGAGACTTATCTATAAAGCAAAGACACAGCAATAAGCTAACCATAAGCAACAGCATTAAACCTGCCCTAGAGCTAGTGTCCAATGAAATTTACATTTTCTTTCTTCCGGGCATTTCTTTCTGCTCAATTCGGGAGGGTACTGTACCTTTATTATGATGCCTCCTCTGTTTATTGCATCTCCCATGTGTTTCAAAATGAAACTTCTTAAAATGCACAGTATTCGGTCTCCTGTCCAGCTTACATCAGCTATTTTGACCTCTTTACCAAGTTCAGAGTGTGATGAAGCCTCTTCGCGAAGTATTGAGGCTGAAAAATCAATGAAAGAAGACAAGAGCTTCTGTGCGCTACCCCTTAACATAATGGATTCTGATGATACGTTGTATATACTCTGTGAGAGTATGATCTTTGTGTGCTGCTCTGAGGATTTATTAAAAAAATCTGCATCAATCTCCACATAAGCATTAACTATCTTTTCATAGTCCAGGTCGTCAACTTCCATGGCTGAGATGGCATTCATATCGCGAATGCGCTTGGCCTGTAGGTTGGGAACCAATTGTTAGTTACAATTGCAAAATTAATAAAAAAAAAAAAAAAAAGAGAAGGAAAATGACTCAGCTTCACACAGACATGATACTAACCACATCAACCAGAGAAGAGTCTTTTTCTGCAATAGATTCAAGTAGATCACAAATGCATAATCTAACTTCACACTCAGCGTCAACAAGTAGAGGAGAGATTATATTTATAATTTTGCTGGTACTCTCAATCCCAAGGAACGGTATGATGTCCTGAATAGCTAGCAAAGCCTCACGACGAATATCTGTAAGAACAATAAGACAGTAACATACAAGAGACGTGATATTGTAAGTTTTCACGTGATATTGTAAGTTTTGCCAATAAAAGCAATGATAGTAATCATACCAGAATCTTTTACACTTTTATCCAAGAAAGATAGCAAGACGTCCAAATACTTCATAGCATGAGAGGGATCTCGCACACGTTTTGACAATAATTTAAGTATTTTAATCTCTCTTTCCCCATGATACTTGACTGATTTCCTGTACATAAATAACACTTAAAGAAATAGTAGAAACAAGAGGAAATAATTGGGTCCGGTAATTAAAAAGAGTCCTAACCTTTTCAATATATCCCCAATGAAAAGAGAATGCAAGCTGTTAATCAGTGCGTCTATATAAGGATCTAAGAATCCACTGATCATATTGGCATCCTCACCAAGTTCATTTTCGAGGCAAAGCAGATTCTCTATGAATTTTAAGGCAGAAGACTTTATAGCTTCTGAAGCTGTGGTGACTGTTAGAACTGAAAAAATGTCTGGAACAAGAGACTCCTCCCGAGATAATAGGGTGAAGAGATTACGGCTTCTACTCATTGACAAGAAGCATGAGAACAAGGAACTTGGTTTCTCACTACTAGAACCCTCCTGTTTGAAACTCTTAATTAAAGGACTCACTGCCGAGAAGAAGAGGTCCCAGAACTCGGAGCCAAGATCACAATCCTCATATTTATCAAGAACATGAGCAATGATTTTCAGACATAAGGATCTCAACTCTTTAAACTGCTTCAAAGCAGTACCAGCCTACACAAAAACGGGAAAATGTCAGGCAATACAAGAATTCCAAAGGAGATGGGAGAAACCATAATGATTTGTTTGCATGGATAACCTACACAAGACTTTAGCGAAAGAGGCAAACAACACTAATAACCATTTTACCTGGTCCTGATTTATTGAAGCATTTTCTTTATCATCTGAAGTTGATGGGTTGGCTGCCAATGAATCAATGTTCCTTTCTTCATCAATATTTGGAGCATAATTTCCCAATAGCCGGACAACACATCCCATCAAAAAGTCTAGAAAAGGTCGGACACGGGATTCATCAAAGACTTCAAGGATATGTTGGATGACATGAAGAAACCCAGATTTCTGATTCCTGGATAATGTCGAAATAGTATCAACAGTGAAATACTTCAGGAAATTCGAGTTATGGAAATAGTCCATAGAACTTTCGCCAGAACTCCAAAACGAGTCCATTGTTTCCTCTGATATGATGTTCAAAGGCTTTATCAACAAGGCAAAGAACAGGGCAAGTTCATTAACATCCAGCTGAGATATAAAGCAAAGAACTGCCTGCCGGTGACGGATACTTGTATGCTGACAAGAAAAACAACGATAACTTGTTGGGACCAAATGAAAACTGTATTGCATAGTGGAGTAAACTAAAAGAATATGTACCTTCCGTGAAGCCGAACTTTTCAATGTTCTAACTTTTGGCATAAGGATGCGAATTACAATAGAAAAAATTTGTGATCTGTGAGGTTCTACGATGTCTTCAGACAAGTTCCAGGTTGTGAGTTCTTCTCTCAATTCTCTAGGTTTGATCAAATTCAACAAATGCTGGCGGTGTGGGAGTAAGAAGTCATTCGACAACAGAAGGCACTCTAGAACATTAGTTTGTATTTCAGCATCATTATCATCCAGGAACCTGGAAAACAAATTAAAAAAAAAAACACAAACCACATTCAAAGGTCAATGGAAGTTCTTGCTCCAAGAGAGTCAGAAGAACAGTGAAATATCGAATTGAGTAGTCTCGCCAACCTATTCTGAAGAACGTCGTTTACAAATTGACTAAAACAAAACGACCTAGGATTCTTCATTAATTTCAGCAAAGTCAACCATTGTATAAGAACCCTCTTCCAGTCCTCTCCTTTACAAACTTGGCGATTATATGAACCGACACTACAAGGTAGAGAAAAAAATTATGAAAACAGTTGAATAAAATTATGCTTAAAAACATATAGAGACATGATTACCTCAAAGCATTTTCGCTGTTGTATCCCAGAAATTTCAACAACAAAGGGAGAATTTCAGAAGCGCGAGACTGAGCAACACTGGACGCCTTTTGTAAGGTCTGTAGCAACTGAGATAACACCGTTGCAAGAGGTGTGCTATCAGACGGTGGAAAGAGAAATGAATTGAAACGGCCCATCAGATCTGTAGATTGCAAGAATAACATATACACATCAGACTATACGGACAAGGGAATGGTTAGATAAACCCATATATATTTCGTTCTAACATACAAAACAGGAGACAAAAAAAAATGGGGAGTTAATATTACATTATGTGAGTGGATGAAATAGATATTTTACTTATTGTGAGAGCCTACCCGTATGCCTCTCTGAGATGCTTTGGTTCGTGTTCTTACTATGATCGTGGAGTGTCTCAAATTTTAGTTGGCACTGCCCCAAATAACAAACAAAATCACTCCACACCGCACCTGTGTGATTCCTCACAAGAACTGCAAGACACTCAGACGCTGGACCCCACAAATCCAAATATCTATTATGTAATAGTCCCAACATCCCATTCAATACAAGCTTCACATATGCCTCATGTATCCTGCCAGCGGAGAGATCCTTTTGTATTGTAGAGATCAAACTGACCAACATCCGACTAGTATCCACTGTGGGAGCAGTCTCTTCGACTGAGCGTAATAACTGAAGAACCTGATACTTTTAAAAGAAAAGTATAAGAAGGTAGTGATAACATGATAGTTCAGAGAGGCAACAGTTGTATAGTCATCATGCTAGTAAGAAATCTGCTTGAGGTAAGAATACAGAACAAAGGATATCTACTCACATTCCCTTTAGGAAGAGATTTTATAATCTCTTCAGTTTTCATTTTCTTCTTAGGAGGATGCTCTTCAAAAGAAGGGTCAGACGATAGAGTTTCAAAATGGCACAAAATCCTCAGAGTCATAAGTCGGACGTCTTTGTTTGGGTGACACAAATTTTCAGAAAATATGTCAAAAGCTTCTACAGCCTTCTTTGCTTGAAGTTCTGGATATGCCTTAGACCTGTCATCATGAGCTAATGCTGGCCTACGAATTAATATAGGGATCAGCTTATCGTCACGGAGTTCATTAAAAGAAGAAATAACAGAATAATCACCAAAACAGACAAACTCACCTGTGGATATAATCCAAAAAATCGGCCACGGGAGACAACACTTGCACACAAGACTTATAATCTTTAGCAAAAGACAAAGCTTCCTCTAGACCACTGCGGTTGATTCTTCCCGGCAGTTTGTAACATGACCTCAAAGCAGTACCAAGTAAGCTCTGCCACATCAATTTGGGGGCACTAAAAGTGTCTGCTGAAAAACGTCGCTTATATAAGATGTTATGGTAAAATCCAAGAAATAAAATCACATTCAAGGGCAACTCAATTTCCAGTGAACAAACGGCTCAATGAAAGAAATATCACGGAGAAGACAATGCAAAACAGGATATGAGAATTATTTAGGATTTTGTATAGTGGCAGACCCCGACCATGAATCTTCATGTGTTCGATCGACAGATGACACTATCCAAGCACATAATTTGAGTGGCGTCTTTGGGACAAAAAAAAAGCAGCATAGAACAAAAATATAGGAACATGCAAAAAAGAGTGAATCATGCAGTAAAACTTACCATCCGACACTCCCAAATGCTGTCTGAGAGTCTTCTTAAAGCATATCAGTAATGATGAATCCACTCTAAAATAAGGATAACAGTTGACAACTCCCCAAATGATAGCCAACTTGGCCTCGTCAATTTGAACTAATCCAGTATTCTCGATATTCTGTTGAATCTCTTTTAAATTCTTTTCCAAGAACGAATGAATTCTCTCATATTTACCCTCAAAAATTTGATTTATGATGTTCACCCCGTCATGACTTGTTTGTTGACTCTCACACAGTGTTAGTAACAGAGGAATAACTTCCTCAGGAGACTCCCAAATCATGTTTTTAATTGCACTGCAAAATGGAATTTAGCTGCTAAGACACAGAGATAGAATAATCAATGAGGAACTAATATAAAAAACTATGATATGGGTCTTGCCTTAATATATTGTTTGTAAAGGCTTTCACAACTGAATGATCCTTCTGTAGGAACTCCCTCAAAAAAGTCAGCAAACTGAAAATAAACATGATCAATGTCAAGAAAAGAAAAGGAAAAAAAAAGGAAGGTTGAAAAGTATATAATAGAGAGATAATAGACAATACCTTGAACTTTTCAAGGCAAAAATCGGAGCCCATTGGGAAGCGACAATTGGCATTTCATTGACTCTATTGATTGTGCATAATATCAATTGTAGAACTTCATCGAGGACAGCAGATAAATTATCACCTTCTACAAGGGTCCCAGAGGAAGCAACAAACGTTGACACAATGCGGCTCACGATTCCAATCAGTGACGAGCTATCTGTTACACCGAGACAGTAACTTAAGTCAGGAAGACATGAAAAGGTATGTTGGCATGCGTAGCCAAAAGAGAGTGCAACAAAACGAGAGGTTGAGAGACAGAAACAAATCAGCAATTGAATAACTGAAAAGGTATGTTGGCATGCGTAGCCAAAAGAGAGTGCAACAGAACGAGAGGTTGAGAGAGAGAAACAAATCAGCAATTGAATAACTCACCATGTACCTTGCGACCTTTCTCAATCTTAACAACTGCAGTAAGCACATTCAAAAGTCGGCTTAGATGAACTGACTCTTTGTTTGAAATTGATTTGTTTATATTCTTATACAAGTACTCCCACATGACAATTGATTTTTCCGCTTCCAAATCCTCGCATATTCTCTGCAAAACCAAACTCACAACTTCCACGACTGTACCAGGGCCTGCAACGTGATACAAGATTAAACCAGAATAAGAAGGAAATAAGATTCTAAATCGTGAAAACCAGGTTCAGGGTATCTATTCACGTTTTTTTAAATAAATGATTGATTAACAGCCTCTACAAAGTAAAGAATTTATCCCTTCAGCAAGAAAATGAAACAATTATCAAAGATCGTAACATTTAACAAAGATTCCCACATCCCACCAATATATTGGCATCACTATTACTATTTATAAAGAAGTTGTTAAGCATTGGTTCTAAACTACTCATCACACAGTGGAAAAAACGTATTCAACCATCAATTCGTACATTCATCACAGAAGACATTCATATAAATGGATAGGCAAAAATAAGAAAACTCTGTGATTACTTCTCATTCTCTGAGTTTGACCCTTTTCCACTAAGAACTAAAGTCTATGTGAAGATAAATCAACCCCAGTAGCTCCTACGTAAAATAGGCTTCTAAATGAAATACTCTTAACATCTCTTTAAAAAGATAACTTGCCTTGAGGAAAATTATCACAAAGAGATAATGTTGAATCTTTCAGCAAGAACCTCAAAACTCTCCCAGCTTTTGAATGGAGTCCTCCACAGGTACCCCGCATAGCATAATATAGTAATCCAACTCCTCCAACGTTGTTGGGTTGATGTGCAACTTCGGAAAGGATCATGCTGATCCCTGTAATATTTAGGAGAGAAGAATCAACTGGAGTGTTAATCAAGTATATTTTCCCTAACGTAGACACTGAAAAACATACGACAAGAATTTATCACCTTTTTCAAGTTGCTCATCCGATGCATTCCTCAACAGAAATGACATGGACTCTGACATAAATTCACTGATATAGTCTTTGGGGTGATACCTCAATTCCAACGTATCCCTTCAGCATAGCAAATTAAATTAGAATTAGATTTAACAACATTAACAGCATGTGACAGCCATGTATCGTCTTTCAAGGATGCTAAAAACAATTTATCAATTTTATTGGCAGTGTCCCTTGATCCAGTAAGTAAAAGAAAGACCATGTGCAATCATCAGAACCATCCGAATAAACAGACATTTTAGATTAGATTGAAATTCTTTACTTAATTTACCTGAGAATGCCTTCGATGTCGCATACGAGATACTTCCGCAGGGACTCTATTATGGAACACCATGATGAGAATATCTGCATGAAAAAAGGACGAAATTTCAGGATAAAAAAGAAATTAGGTATTGTCCTGAGTGTAAATATGCTGTAGAACACCAGCAACCTGCTCAATAATCTCCGGCTCTTTATGGGCACCATTTTTTAGGAGAGTTACTAACGAGTTCACAATTCGTGGCAAAAAGCTAGCCAAGAAATATACAAAAGAAATCGGTTAGAAAATTTAATCACATAAACAAGATTTTATCAACGAAGAATGTAAAATAATCTGTCAAAACGAAATTACTTCCTAGAGGTCTAGCACAGTTATATAATGGGAGACGACGGTAATCAAATTCGAGTTAGCAACTCTTTCTTGCCATTATATGCAAGGAAAAGAAGGTAGAATTTGTGTAAACATGTTGTAAGCTATTCATAGTCCAGAGTTTCACGACATTAAGGAGTACTTTTTGGGCATCGTAAAGCAATTCATCAGCTTTTCAAAAGCATTTATTTCAAAGTAAGACTTATTAAGGATTACTATGTTTTCAAACTATACAACTAGCACAATAAAGAGAGAATACTCACGGAAGAAAATCCCTCAAAAGATCTCTTGATAGAGCAGCAATCAACCTGCGAAAAAAAAAATTATACTTCTGTGCCGAAGAAGATTACAAAAGTGCATGCTCTCAAGAATTTAAAAAAAAAAAGTGAAGAAATTTAGCAACCATTATCTTAGCTCCTGTGACAACATTATCCGTTATCAAAGATGTCAGAACAAAATATATATATCCTTAGAAATAGAACGTGATTTCAAAGTGCTGTGGTTAACTACACTGCCTGATAGTGAAGATTTGGTGGCATACAGATAAAAATGACAACTAAAGTGACAAGTCTATATAAGTGAAAAATATATTCCACTGGCAGATGGTTCCAGGCTAAAAGAGTGAGCAGAAATCAGCAAACCTGAGAATGGGTTCCAAAGATAATCTTGCTTTCATTTGTAATCGAGAGACAAGTTTCGAGAAGATGTTTTCTTTTTCCAAAATAACCAACTCCAAACTCTGGACTAATGGTAACATTTCTTCATAAAACAAGATGAAGTCTTCTGCGGTATTTAGTTCCTGCATTCAAGCAGTCAAATGAACCAAATCATATGCATTGCAGCTTCTGCGTCAGACATCAACAATATATTCAGAGATAATGCTTCGACGGTCAACATGCCTATAGGACAAACTAAGGAGAAAACAGAGTACCAACATTCTTTTCAATGCAACTCTATATAGTATTATGTGAACAATAAAAGCCGTGAGGTGTGAACTTCAAGATCACTAACCTTGCCATTACTTTTCATGTTTCAAGCACCACATCTTCTAGCCGGAATAAAGCAGAATTAAAACTAAGCACGGGTTACTAAAAGACTACAATGATCTACATAACCTTAGGACACAACAGTCCAAGACCAGAAGAAAGATATTGAAACTTTAAAAAGAGGTCCAAGGCAACAAAATCAAACATACCCTCCATTCAACGAGGCAATCCTTGAAAAATGTGGATCCTTCAGAAGGCTCAGCCTTCACCTTATTTAAGGTCCTAAACACGTCGCTGCTGATGTCAATTTCATTGATTCTATCGGCGAAATTCTTGAACTGCATCCAGAAGCAATAAAGTACAAACAGCCATATTAGAGAGACAGAACGAAAACAGATAATTGAGCTTACTTATGCGGTTAAGACATGACATGAAATAACAACACCCCAAAAAACGAACACTTACCACAAATTTCTTACGCCCCCCGGAAGTGTTGAGCGACTTTACCGCTCGAGCATCAGCTGAAGTCGCCATGATTCAGAGAGTGTGCAAAGGCTCTGCGTTTCCTAAACATCAAAACTCCAAAACAGTAAATTTCTAATCCAAAAAACTTTAACAATTGAGTAAGGAATCAAACAAGGTAAAAGCTTTTTAGGAGCAATTAGTAATAATCAACTATAATTACTCAATTGCTTCAGTTTGAGAATCAACACAAGCCTTGAGTAATCAGACAACAAAAGTAAAAGCTTACGTTTAGAGACGAAATCACAGAGATGGGTGCGAAAGCAAAGGTTGGTTGGTTGGTTCTTAAGAAAACAAAAATCGGAAAAGGCTCTTGAGCTTGAGCTTTAGAGGAATTTGAGAACGCGGCGGAGGAAGAGAAAGGGTTTAAGCTTCGTTTTTTTGTTCTCTACCAAAGAGGCGGTTGGGTTTAACGGGCCGGTTAGGTTTATTCTGGTTTATCGATCCAAATTCTCGGGTCGTATATTTCTGGTTTTCCATAACCGAGTCGGTGCTGATGGTCCAAAATAAATAAATAAATGAGCCTCCCGCCCGAGTCCGAGGCCCTTATTGGGCCTAAACCGGCTTCAATCTTAACATTCGTAACTCTATGGACTTTAACATTGAAAAAAAAATAGGATATGATTATTTTTATATATGTAGTATCAGACTAAATATTGTAAGAACCAATACTTTAATCAGAGAGTTATATACAATAGGAGGTTAATTTAATTTTGCACAATGCCACCTTTCGATGTTTCGAGATTCTAGATTCAATTTTACTGAGATGAGATGGGATGTGATTACTTAGGTGTAAGTGTGACATATGATGATTATTTAAGTTTATGAAACATGAGATCGTAAGAGCCAATGTTTTAAATTGAACAAAGCCATAATTTCGAGGATATTCCTCAAATTTTTAATGGTTTTGTCAGGCTTTGAATTTACAATTGTTGTGCACCACATGCTTTTATTTTCTTTCCTTCATATTGTAAACGTATTGTTTTCTATAAACAATACAAAAAAAAAAAGTATAATATAATTTAGAACAATAACATACTTATTAATTAGTATGCGAGATGGGCGTATGGGCGAAATTTAGATTCTCATTCTTACAATGACTTATTTTTCACCTCTTTAGTTGATTATTTTGGTACACATTATCATTATTTTTGTTTTTATTTTTTTAGTCAAACATTATAGTAATTATTAAGCACAAACAAAAATAATTATTGCATTAATTTAAGTACATGCATTCTCTTAGTGATGTACTATCATATCATACTAATACATGAGAATATGAATGATAGATCTCTCTCTGTGTTGTGTAGTACATCAATGCTTACCAACATTTGCAATTAATAAATGGGAAGTGTATTAAAGCCGATCTCTACCTCTTGTGAGTTTGTGCAAAAACTCAGAATGTCCCATGTGCTTAATCATGCATTTTGCATAATACTATTATTTATCTACTTAGCTTTGTCAATTATTTTTTTATAAAAAAAACTTCTTACATAGATCGATTCCTTGTTAAAAATTGCATGAAATGGTAAAAAGAAAGATTTAACTTTTTTCAGGCAAATGATGTGTTGTTGATGTTATTAACATAAGGACAAATGAGTTGTAGCAGTGAATGATTAATATGTAACGGGAAAGTAACAAGAAGGTTAAACTAACAATATTTTAAAAATTGTTACACCTTCTCATGTATTTGTAGTTTTGTACTCTTTTTTTTGTCGTCTATTTGTAGTTTTGTACTTATAAGTTGTCATTGTTAAAAAGTAAAACTTAATTGACTATGACATGATGATGATGAGATGATGAGATAATGTTCTGTCATATTTTCGTTTAAGAGGATCATCAGTTTCCCAAAAGTTAAGCAGATCGGTGAAAAACAACAATTTTCTGGTATCATTTTGCCAGGGCAGGGCAGTCCATAAGTCAAGCAAAACATTTGCTTTAGGCAATTGAAGATATAGATAACTGAAAGACCTAAATTACAAAATAATTTTTTTGGTGTAATGGTTCAGTAGTCCTTTGTTTTGTATAATATCTCCCGTTTGAGTCTTATTTTGGTACTTCATGAGCTTTTTTTTTTTTTATGTTTTGAAAATGTTTTAGGCCACTTTTAACATAGGACCGGTCCTGCATCTTGCGTTGATAACAAAAACAAGAAGTAAATATATGTGTAAAGGAGTGATCTTTTGTGGATACTTATTCTTAAACACGAGTATCATCTAAAGGATAGCATGTTTGCAGTCTTGGGGACAAATTGTAAACAGTAATATATCAAGAGAACAGTATCATGAAGCACAGAGCATCATTGATGAATCTACCCATATGAATAGGATTATATAGTTTTAGGCATTTATACTGCATGTCTAAATTTTTATGTTTAAATAGTTGTCACTGATAAAAAAAAGTATTGCCGCGAAGATATGATCTTGTAGACCATTGCACTTTTGGACTAACGAATACATCGAGGTAGTTACCGAAACCTTTTATACGATTGATAAATTTAGAGATTTGTAGTTGGCACTTAGCATCATTCGATTCCAAAATAAATCCACAAAAAAAAAAAAATGGAAATTTTCAGCGTTTAGAAAAACCAAGATCATGTTACCCAATTATGTACCGGAGACCAAATTCTTATGAAGTTGCTTTATAAAAAAAAACCTTAATTTTTTGGAAATTTTATAATCAACGTTAACACATTCTTTAGAAAGAAAGAAAAATACTGAAAAAGACATAAATAATGTGAGTGAAGTTAGTTAAACCAAATGATAAACTAATTATTTTGATTCGTTTCAGCTTTTCCATTCGACTACGATTATTATTCATAGAACACTTTTGTAGACTTGTAGTTAGTACAAATTTCTGAACATTATGTGATTAAAAAAAGAATACTAAAATGGAAGAAATCGTGACTTCAATTCAATGATGATTTTTTTTTTTTTATGGTAATAAAAAAGAAATGAAAAAGAAAACCAAAGAATTTGCTAAACGTATTTAACATATCAAACCCTACAAATCTCAAATATTACCATACCCATCCCTCTTTTTTAAAACACCATAAAGGCCTTAAACCTCTAAACATTTCAACAACATTTCAATTCATTCTCTCACTCCAAAAGAAAAAAAAAAGCCATGAACTCCTCCTCTCTTCTAACTCCTTCATCTTCTTCTTCTCCTCATCATCTCCAATCTCCCGCAACATTCGACCACGATGACTTCCTCCACCACATCTTCTCCTCAACTCCTTGGCCCTCTTCCGTCCTCGATGAAGCTCCTCCGCCTACACCCGATTGTACCGCCCTCCCTGGATTTCACCACCACGACGTCGATTCAAGAAACCAGATCACTATGATTCCTTTGTCTCATAACCATCATAATGACGCTCTCTTCAATGGCTTCTCCACCGGATCTCTCCCTTTCCACCTCCAGGTATTAATGATTTCTTTGTTTCATTTCTCTCTCATTTCCAAATACTATAGTCTATATATATGTTTTTTTGCTTAAGTACGTACTAATTAATTAAAATGTTATTTGTAATATTTTTTTTTTAGGGATCGGGAGGTCAAACACAATCGCAGTCGCAGGCCACGGCGTCAACCACCACCGGTGGTACTACGGCGCCGACTCAGACTAAGCCTAAAGTCCGAGCTAGGAGAGGTCAAGCCACTGATCCACACAGTATCGCCGAACGGGTTCGATTTTTTTTTTTTTACTGTTCCTCATTATTCGCTTTCAGTTACCGAGAAAAACGTATAAAGTTATCTACTGTACTTATTTGTTTAAAGGTGATTATTGAAATATTTTTGAAATTTATGGGACAGTTACGAAGAGAGAGAATAGCGGAGAGAATGAAATCTCTTCAAGAACTTGTCCCTAATGGCAACAAGGTAAATAATTTTAATTATCGGTAATAATCTAAATTTCGATCATCCATCTCTATAGTTGGTAAAATTTGATGATGAAAGGAGATGACTCGAGTCCAGTTTGTATATACATTTCTTTAATATGATCCCAAATTGAATAATGTGTTTAACCATATGGAATTGCACTGATGTGTTTTAGTCTTGGAGTTCATAATTTGGACCACAAAATTGAGTAGTAGTTTAGTAGGTTTATCTAGAGCTTTGGACTTTTATACTATCAAATGATTAAACACTGATTAGCTAATTAATTATAAGATTAAAATAATAGTGATAAACAGATGTAGGATTGCTAACATGGTGTTTTTAATTTTAATTGTAATAATTAACAGACAGACAAAGCATCAATGCTCGATGAGATTATCGATTATGTCAAGTTCTTACAGCTCCAAGTCAAGGTGAATCTTTTTAACATTTTTAATTTTTTCGTATTTTCTTATAATAATGGAAGCTTCTTTACCTTTGTGTTTGACATTAAAATATGTAAATCAAATATGGGCTTCTGCAACTAAAATTCCTTATGCTCCCTCATCCTTTTATCTTGTAATTAATTATTTTTATCTTTGGGGATTGTGAAAATTTATAATCACCTCATTATATGAAGAGTTCAGTTAAACATACCTGCAAACTTATTACTCTCGTTAACGCAGGTACTAAGCATGAGCAGACTGGGAGGTGCTGCTTCTGTTTCTTCCCAAATTTCTGAGGTAATTTCTCAATTATTTTCGTATATAGTTTCACATTTTAATGATAACATACCTTAAACTCATCATTCTTTTTTGTTTTGTTTTATCAACAAACTTATCATTCATATCCTTGTTGTTTAGTGATATTTTTAAAAAGGGGATAACGTCACCAAGACCAACATAGAATGAATTCACTGCTTAAATTATGGAAAAAAGTTTTATTAAGAAAGAAGACAAATCAAAAGTAGTTTTTTTTTTTTCCGACTTTCTAACACAAATCAAAAGTATTCCAAAAAGAGTTTAAATTTAAAGGAAAAAAGAAGGGCAGCGCACGCGTGCTGACTTTTCTCCAACAACAAAATACCAAAACCTTCAAATTTCGACATCATAGCTTTAGGGTTTTGCTTTTCTTGTTTTCTTTTTTTAAATTTTGTAAATTTAAAATTTTTCAGGATGGCGGTGGATCCCACGAAAACACTTCATCCTCCGGCGAGAATCAGACGGCGAAGATGACGGAGCATCAAGTGGCAAAGCTAATGGAAGAGGACATGGGATCGGCCATGCAATATCTACAGGGGAAAGGTCTTTGCCTCATGCCCATCTCTTTAGCCACATCAATCTCCACCGCCACGTGTCCATCTCGTAACCCCTTCGTTAAAGATGCCGGCGTTCCTTTGTCTCCTAACCTATCCACTACAACAATTGCTAACGGTAGTGGTTCGTCGTTGGTCACCGTTAAAGACGCTCCTACCGTTTCCAAGCCGTGATAACGGCCGTTTTTTTTTAATTATTTTTCCTTTTTTTGGGTGGAAAGAAAAAAAAAACAGAAGACAAAGACAAGTGGGATAAGGCGGTATTGGTCCAAAAGTCTAGAAAAGAATAAGGTTGCGTTTCATACGACACCGTATCTCGCTTTCTGTCTTTTTTGCCTACTCAGACTAGGCTAACTCAAACCACCCAACCCAAACACTCATGTTTTCGCTTGGTGTTTTTTTCTTCTTCTTTTTTTTTGGTATTAATCTAAAATCCGCAATGTTTTTATCGGTTTATAAAGTTGCATCCTTTAATTTTCTGTGGTTATTCTCTATCACATAACCAGTCCGGTCTAACAAATATGATTTTGATTATTACATGTCAAATAACGAACATTTGAGAAGGTTTGGCCGTTTAGGTATTACGCACATATTGAAGAAATTTAGTTTTGTAGTCAGTGGCTGGCTATATATACAGTCTAGAACATACTATTAGTAGTTATTACATTAAATTGGTGAGATCTCATTTAGATCTTCCTAGTGTTCAAAAAATCACTATGCAATAGGGTACAAGAGTAGCATTTAACGTTTAGACACTCTCATGATCATTGTGGGTAAAAGTTCTGTAGAGTGAAAAGTTCTGTAGAAATAATATCTATACCTCAGCACCATAATATAGCTGAAATAAATTATCTATAGAAACTAGAATTATTATCATAATTGTATTTGGTGAAGATAAATATTTTTAGCATGTAAACAAACTTCTGTGTCGTAAGAATCAATTTCCTCCTAATAACAAGTTAGCAACTTCTTTAAAGTAAAAAAAAAAAAAACAAAACAAATTTGGTTATTGTGCACGCTCGAAAACAAACTTGGCTAGATTTCAACATGGGATATGTTTTCTTCATTTATAGATGGAGAGTCCGAGTCACTTCTTTTATTGTTTCGGCATGAGGCTTGTGTTTTGACTTCAAGTTAAAAAAGAAAAAGAGTATATATTTGAGCCAATGGGGAAAAAATCACGGCGAGGTTTGGAAGTATTAGGCAAATAAAGAAAAAGTGAGGGACACATATTGACTCAACGAGCGAGTGGGCGGCTACTAACTCCACACCACACTCGTTCATTTTTAAGATTCTTGATTTTCTTTACAATATTTGTATATTACAGTATGATTGTATAACCAGAGAGCTTCAAAACTAAACCAGTTGGTTCTTAAACATAACACAAACTATTAATACCGGCTAGATATAGAGCAATTATTCAAAACATGTATGTCCATCGATTCACAAGAGATTCTTATTTCCTGACCCTCAAGGTGATAACCAACACGATTGATATGCAAAAACTAGTTCACACAGTAACATATTTCAAGATAACAATTTAGTTACCCCTTTGAATATGTTGTTTCAATGGAACAAATTATAGCAAATGCATGAAATGGTTTAGCTCTTATGGACCTTAATTAATATCAATGAATAATAATATGATAAGAAGAAGACTCCACTCTTCCTCAATCGTGTATGAGTCCAGTCAGATGGCCTATCCGAATAAAACAAATAGCAATACATGAAACTGTAGTTGCTAGCTAATCTATACCTAAGAAACTACCGACTATTCTAGCGATGCAACTCACAATACAAGATGTTTTGATTGAGTTCAGGTTAGTGAGTTAGCAAAGAAAGAGAACACAAAATCAGATTCCAGGTCCTAGCATATAACGTGGATTATTTCCCATTTGTTCCCGTTTGTTAAAATGATTGTGAAGCAAAATGGGAGACGTCAAATTAGAGAGCACAACACAAACCATTTCTTACTGCCACCATCAACATGAATCAAGTTCTAGGGTACAAAATGTAGAAACGAAATAAATAATACATCAGGAATGTTCTCTGTTTATATCATATGTAAAGAGACAAGAGGAGGTTAGACTGATGCATTTCTGATCAAAGAATAGATTAGCCAACAAGCAATCTTTCCAATATTTAGTTTCAGGTCTAGCCACTGAATCCACCATGCTTGACAAACGGCGTAAGTCTCTATATATATTACTAATAAACTCTTAAACTGTGAAATTCAGTAGATAATCGATTGAACAATGACAAACACATTATTAATCTGACATGACACATAGTATATATAAAATCCAAAACGGAAGCAAACAGAGCTAATGATCTAGATATTCTTCACAATCATCAAGCTAGAAATCTCCAATTAAGTTGGCTAGTAATTCTACATGCTTACATATATAATTGACTTACCTGATTCTACACTTCCAAAGTTGGAATTAGATAAAGGTATCCTTGATATGTCTTCCCACTTGATATTAATACCAACCTATTGCAAAAGTAAGAGAACACAATATCAGATTGCTATTATTGCTTTATTCTCTTGCATAGGTATTTTGGTGATGACAATGTGCAAATCCACAAAACATGATCAATGTTCAACTAACATGGTATTGCACAAGAGATATTAGACAGGGTAATCAACGACACTTTTACTAATATGGTATTTTTTAACCTAAAGGCTTACAAATTCCCGTAATCATATTAATAACGTTTTTCAGTTCACCTATCTATAATTTCTTCAACCAGAACTAATCAACCCGCCACTTCAACATCGAGTATAGCTTGGACATGTAAATAAAGGAAGAAAACATAGTAGCCTAACCGATAGTTATGATTAAATTTATCTCTATATCTCTCTCACACAAAAATATGAAGTTTAATGCTAATTAAAACTCATGATTAAATTACTTCAAGCACATGAAGAAACTGCAGAAACAACACAGTCATCACAATAACCTAAACCAGCATTAGGAAAAGAACCTGGGATTACACTTAGACTGTGATGTAAACCAAAAAATCTATGCGTCTCTACTTGTTATCTGTTATGTGGATTCATATAATGATTTCAATGTTAAAGCAATTAGACACTAATACTGGTAATAAAGCAAATTTACCATTTAATTTCAGTAGACACAACACAAAGACAAACAAACCAGCAAAGATAAAATCATATGAGATATCATCAATTATGCAACTTAAGATCAACCAGTAAAAAAATATACATTTTAGTATTTGTTCATCTCCACTGTTATCTAATTTCATGACTTTATTTGTGGATTTCAAGGTGAAGCACATTCGAAATCAGTACCTACAGACCTGTTCACAATTTGATTTCTTCAAATACAACACAAAGACGTTACTTACCTGAATGGTTGACAATTGACACTTGACACAATATTAGCAAAAGCTCCTGACTTAAGACAAGGAACAACATAAAGCCAACATTCTAAAAGAAACTAAAAAAGAAAGACCAGCTCATTCCTTTCCTTGAACCCATTATAATACATTTAGTAATCAAATCATACTAAGCAAAATCACTCAAAACTAGCTCTAGGCTACTACATTACAAAGTAATTGATTTTGATTATATATATATAAAAAAAAAAACTAACTAGAATAACGTCAAATGAAAATATGGTCAGTTCTGAAACTTAACTAGATCAATCATTTCAGTAGAAAATAAGAGTTTTAAACCTCCTTTAATTTGGCAGCATAAGATAAACAACTTCAGTAGAAGATAACATTTTTTACCTCATTTTGGCACCATATTAGATCCACCATTCCATAGAAAACAACATTTGTCACCAGAAAATACCAAAACAAAGCAACAAAGTCTATTTTCTAACAAAATTCAGAAGCAAAAGGAAGAAACCTGCAAGGAAAAAGGATAATAGAGAGCATTAGGTATAGGGTTCAACTTGCAAAGAAATCAAGTTAGTGAATATCTACCAACTAACCGGATCACATTAATTCCAAGACAGAATTCAATGCCATCCAGCATTAATCCGTACAAACCTAACACAAAAAAGGAAATTATACATCAATGACCTTTTAAGACCAAACAGCTGGATTCAGTGCTTCATTACCAACTTGCTCAAAAGGAAATAAAAAAATCATATTTTCCATTGAAACCGGTACACAACTAGGGTGTGCATGAATAGATCCCAAACAAAAAACCATCATACACAAATTCCATCATTATGGCTTCTGGTGAAACCTGAGAGCCACTTCTAGTTTCTGAAAGATAGAAGAGGAAAAGTACATAATTCATGGGTCACTCGCATATCGCTGTTAAGATCATCAGAGGATTTCAACATGAAAAAACTTTATTAGGAAAAATAAAAAACCAGATCACATCCAAAAAAAAAAAGACAAAGAGACAATCAATAGTTAATTAAATCTATGAGAAGAATGTGTACCGGTTGGGGTTCATGATCATCAAAACTCGCGCTCTCCCTAGATCCACTCGAAGAAATCAACCATAGAGAGCACACTTAACAATATATACATTTACTCTATTATTTACAAACCCCCAACAATAAAAAACTGAGCTTTTCTCCACCAAACTTCTACAAAAGAGCTTAAAAACAAACATTCTTATGCGTTAGCAAGCACCCACTTCAACACCATATAGAAAAGAAAAAAAAAACACATAACTAATTTATATAAACGCATTTATCTTATTTACATAATAACTAGCCAATGCACAACAAAATAGATGATAAGAAGGCAAATGATGTAGAAGAAAAGAGAGAGAGAGAGTGAGAGAAGCAAGAAGAGGTATAGGCAACTGACAGAAAGAGAGGTGAGCACGCACACGCAAAGTTATAGACACATAACAGTGCCTGCATGTGCTCACTCTCTTCTGTCAGTTTTCTCTGTTGCATTTCTTCAATCACTTTCTCTCTGTCTTCTATACACTAATTGGAAAAAAAACCTAGATGTATTATTAAGAACTCAAGTTTCTTCGTACATACCCTAACTCACAGATCTCTTCCAAACCCTAATAAACAGAACCCTCAAATTCACTAATTAATCTTTCAATTCTCTGAGATTTGGTTGTTGTTTGATGAGTAGTATTATTGCTTTCGTCTTCTTTGCATAGAGACTGTAATGGAGAAACAGTCAGAATATAAAGAAAGACAGAGATAGGAGCGAGAAAGGGTTCAAAGATTGACGACGGAGATTGTGGTTTTTTCTTCTTTTAATTTCTTTTTCTTTTGTTCTCCTTTCCAAAATAAAGAGACATGATGTTTTGTCAAAAAAGGGTTTTGAGATTTCCAACACGTGTTCCATAGTGAGTGGATGGGAGAGCACACCTGGTGGGTCAAATCTGTAACAATTATGGGTGTTTAACTTAAAGTCGGTTTTCAAAAGGGGGTGACGCGTGAGTAAACAACACAGCCGACGATAAAAAATTATGTCCAATAATGAATTCAGACCTACTTTTCTTTCCTATTAATTTTGAGTTTAACATTTTTTTTTTTTAACATTCATTTTATAAGTTCAAAAAATACGGCTACCGTTTTGATGAGATAATATGCGATTTAACGTTTTAAAATTGGTTATAATATTTAGAGTTGGAATTTGGGATTAGTAATAATGGGATCAAGAAAAGGATGGAGGAAAAAAAGGATCAAAGATCAAAAGATGAAGTAAGAAAGACTTAAAACGTAACTATTTAAAGTCGGTAAAATGGTTAATAGTTTTTATTTAGGAGTGAAGAAAATAAAAGTATGTAACCGCTTTGTGTTTTACCATTTTAGAGTACATATTTTAAAAGTGCTGTTGTTCTTTCTTAATTGGGTCAGGTTTCGAATTTCCTTTTTGGACACTAATCATGATGAGACTTTTTTTTTTATTGTCTATTAGTACATTTATTCTTATCTTAATTTCTAATTACGTCAGATGAACTGATGCTAGTGAAAAACACTTCCACTAACTCAGAAGGACATTTTAATAATGAAATCATTATTGGCACCGCGCCGGTACATTGTACACTTCCACAGTTCCACTTATTACTATGGGTTTTTTTCAACCTTATCTTCCTCCTTTTTAATTAGATTTTAGATTCCCATTTGGGCATCTTCCCTGTAATTTTATAACTATGATATTTGTTTAAACAAAAACAAAAAAAAATTTAGTTTTGATTTCATTTGTAAATCATAGAATCGTGAGAATAGTGACATGATTATGTGGTTCAATATATTTTTACAATACAAATCTCATAACGTAGTTAGCTAAATTATTCCACCAACATTATCTCTTGAGGAGTAAAAAGTAGTAAAACTTTAAAATGTTGGAAACCTAAAATTAACACCATCGAATCAAGTGACAAAACTCTTCTACTAATATTTGCTTAAAGTATAGATTTCGATAAACGAAGCTTTATGATCATTTTGTGGATTTGGAAACATTTACTCCACTACCAGTACATACTGAATCACCGATACTAGTACATAGTACATTTGTGGAGTTGTAATTATAGTTGACCAAACTTCGTACTTAACTAATTTGATTGATCAACTCATTACTCATAAACATATAAAATAAATAGTTAACTACATATATTTTTGATTATTTCATCAAAAATAAATTAATAAATTATTCGTTAAACACTGATCGAAAGAACTTGTGAATATCATTCATGAAATCTAATGAAAAGAATTTAATCTCGTGATAAACACTGGCTTTCGGATGCTTCTGTGCACATCATGCAGTGAGTCAATAGCACAAGTACTTCCCTTGGATTCTTTTGCACGTGATGAAATTTGTCTTCACTTAGGAGTATAAGTTGCGTGGTACACATAATAATAATATAAAGGAGAAGTTCAAAATAAAAGAATATAATTAAGAGAAAGGGAACACAAATTGGAGAAATGAAGAATGATGATGAGAAAAGGAACTTAGGGACGTACATCTAGAGTTCCAAAACCAATGAAAACTCAAAAGCTATTTCTCTGTCTTTTTAGCAGTTTTTTAGACTCAGAAGAGTTATCTACATCTCATTTGTCCACGTTTTATTTCTTCTTCTTTTGTCACAAACATGTTGAACCACTTCTATCGTAGTGTGTCTCACTCCCTTTGTATATAATTTGTAACGATTTTGAGTAGAAATATTATAGTGGACTAAGCAAACTGTATCACATGTATCTGCTTGTTTGTACTTTGCCACTATGTTCAATGGACCCAAAATCACACTTACCCGAACGATCCAACTAAAAATCTGGAAGTGGCTCAAGTTTACTCAATTAGAATCTAGCAGTCTAGCCCAATATTCTGACCCAATATATGGACTTTATTAATGTAAACTGATAAAATGAGCTTGTTCTTTTTTGATCAAAATAAAAAGAGCTTTATTATTACAAAATCCCTCTCAAACAATCACAATTTTCGCAGTAGAATCTCTATAAATTAATACTCGTTAAATTAATAATCTCTATAAATTAAGAAAATTTCCGCTTCCAAGTAGGGATTAGTGTAAATTTGGATACAATTCGATAATATAATAAGATAATATTTTTTTTGAAAATTCTTTGTAAATATATGGTCCCATCAATAACATATATTAATAATTATACAAAATTATCTAAATATATGTGTATATATATACACATTAATTTTTATTAAGGTTCATTTTTAATATTTTAAAATCTTTAAGTGTTATTTTTAAAACATGATAATTGTTATTTTCCCTTTAATTGATTTTATAAAAATATTAGTTATAATGATTATCTTTTTTTAAAAAATCCTTTTTACCTAATTAGAAAAGTCTCTCTATAAATTAATAATTATTAATTTATCGATAAATTAAAACCTCTATAAATTAATAGATTTTTATGGTCCCGACATTATTAATTTATAGAGATTTTACTGTAATTATACGTCTAAAGATAAAATACTTGAAGTTTTGGCCAATTTAAGAAAATAATATCTTTAGTCGAGAATAAATTGTCTCCACATCAGCTTATTTTTCTTCCTAACACTTCTATTATGATTATTCAACAGTTTAAAAGTGACCATTGTAACTTGTCTATAGAGACAAAAATAAAGTACCATTGGAGATGGTTTTATAGAATTTTTCTATTATAAAGAAAAAAATAGAAAAAACCATTGGAGATGGTCTAACAACCGATCTGAAAAGCCAAACCTAGCATAAGTTCATTTATATATTGTCCACGTAAAAAACTTCATAGCATAAGGTCATTTAGAGAGACCTTTTTTCCATTTAGGATTTTTCAAGTTTTAGTAGATTAGTTTAATACATATTGGACATTGACCTGACACTAACCAGACTAGTACTCGAATATTCTAATTTAAGTACTCATTAAATAAAACTTAACAACAAAACATGTTTGTGTACTCATAAATATCTATCACCTAACATATTAATTGAAATTTCCATATCTTTTGTGAATTTTAGCTCAATTAGTGTTTTTACTATGCTCATCTGTGTAGGTTCAGTGTTAATTGGTTATCTTAGATTTTGTTTGTTTCGGTTTTAGTAGTTGTATATTGTCAAACGTATATTTTCCTCGAACTTTTTTACCAATGGGTTGGACCAATTTTACAAAGCAGTAAAGCACTATCCCTGTTAAAAGTTAAAACCCTGACACAAAAGAGCGCTCATACGAATGTGTGATACATAAACGCTCTATATACGCTGGATTCCATTTCTATACCGTTTGGTATTTAATAATTGATACTGGGGAAAGTAAGATATGAACAAATCGTATCAAAAGGAGAACAGATGTGGTTATGTTTGATAAACCATCTAATTCGAAGAAATAAAGTATTATAACTTTTTTAGATTTATCATATATGTCCATTGATTATTCTTGTTTTTAGTGAATTGCTATCACTAAATTATATCATATCAGTAGCAAGTTTTGTGACGTGGTTCTGTTAGTCCCTCAGATTCCACATGCAAATGTTTATCATCCCAACCAATGTAATTATGGAAACAAAGCTAAACAAAATCAACCACTAATAATCTAAATAGAATCCCCTCTCTTATTATTTTCCATACAATAATACTTGCAAAGATATTTTGTTGCAACTTTAATATATTGGCAAGTTGCGAATGTGTTATACACCGAAGCATAGATTGACAGAATAGAGAACTCTTTTTGTTTGCTTTTATCTATATCGTAAGATCTGATCTTACTCTGAGTCTTTCTTTTCTATACTTAGGCGGCTTTACCAACATTGCAACTTGAATTGCGTCAATCCGCTAATGACAAACAATATATTGACACACATGTGACGGCTCATTGACCTACACGAAGAAAGGTTACATTGCTAATCTCTCACGTAATAATCACTCAAGTGGTGGAAAACAAAATCATTAAATTTGATAACTATTAAACCCTTAATATAATCCCACTTTTCTCAAATAAAAATGTAATACTAATGAACACTAACTACATTGTATCGTATTATAATGTTTGCAATGCATGTAGAATTCATTTGTTCAACAGTCACTATTTAAATTATATGGATAGTCTCGTTTCCAAGAAGAAGGGATAAGAAACCACATGGAGAACGCGTTCAACGGTCTACACATGTCGTCTTAGCTTTTCGAGTTCTGTGGACAGAAACCAGAGCCAATACCTTGGTAATCATATTCATCATGTCTTGTCTCGTTAAAAATAACTACAGGTATAGAACATATCTAATTAAAACGCATGTGGATATGTATACGAATCGATCAAAATCTCACCATATATTCGACTTTATAGTATATGGTTTCTCCTTTAAAGCTCAAAAAGCAATCCTCACCTTTCCTCGAGAGTCATCCTCATCCATCAATCCCATTTTTATTGAGAGATAATTTATGAATCCGACTTGCAATCAATGAACATGTGACAGAGTCAAATTGTGCAAATGGTTGCAGATTCGAAGAGATTGAAGAGGTTTAAAAAAATTATTCAACTAATTTTTACTATTTTAATTAAAAAGGTTAAAAAGATTGAAAAAATTATTCAGCCAATTTTTACCATTTTAATTGAAAAAAGTTGAAGAAATTGAAAAAAAATATCCGTTTCAATTATCAATTCTTTGAATTTTTAAATGATATAGTTAAATGCTAAAAGATACTTATAAAATTATTCTCTTTTCAGTGCATGCAATTTATGCTGCTTCTAAATTTGGCAGTTAAAGATTTGTATAATAAAGTTGTAGAAAACTCACGTTATTTTGTCGATGGAAATCGATAAATGGTTAAATTTTGAATCCCAAAGTAACTAAAAACAAAAGAAGCCTTCACACAATTTGAGCATCTTGGATGGTTATTTTAGTTTATTTTTCCTGTATGTAACAGTTACAGATCATGGTTGGTTAGCATATCTCCTTTATAAATCACATGTTTGATATGGTAATGAACAGAGATAATATATACTAATCGGGTTCATGAAACATCCTCCATCCCAATCACGCAACTTCCGCTTTTTGTTTGGTTTTGTTGCCCACCTCTCATCTTCCTTTTTTTACTTTTCATATTCATTCATCTGAATCCATCTTCTTTTCTACTCCACTATCTTTTAATTTCAACAAACCAAGTAATCATACTTATCACTTGATCCTTCTATTAGATAAAGTCATAAAACAAATAAAAATAAAAAATCTTATCAGTATTCATATAATCGTCACTACATTTGAGCTATGTACATCGCAAGTGTTGTATGATAGATTTTACCAACTTGACTAGCTAACTTCACATGCTCTCTCTCTCTCTATTCGCTAATGCTATGCGACTAAAATTAATTTGATGATTTAATAACTACTTATCTTACTAATCGCTATGGCTTATTGATACTTCTAGTTCTAGATTAGGTTACATAAGCTAAAAAGACTTTAATAGCGTTGAAATGTAGAAAAGGTTAAAAAGAAGTACTTATGTCGACACAAAACAATAATTCTAGATAGTCACATGAATCTTGAAGAGTTTATGGATCAATACGACACTACATAAATTGGACCACCCCCACCGTAATCAAAAAAGATGATGTCCTAATCATTCTAATTCCAAGGTAAAGAGACGTGTAAAGAGAAACTTATGAAAGACATTGATGATGGAGATTGCGTAAAAGATTGACTCTTGAACATTCTTAAAAAGAGTCATAATTATCATTTATTCCTGAATATGATGATGGCATCTTTTAAGACAACCACACAACACAACACAACACAACACTCTCATTCGTAAACGCGACAAATCGGCTACGACCCAAGAACAACAACAACACACAAAAGAACTAATAACATTTTTTTTTTCACGATTCAAACGATACCCACATTAAGAATCAAGAACAAGAATCATCACGAATCGAATCTAGCATCCAACAAATATATTACACAGAGAAATTATAAAAAAAAAACACAAGAAATTTAAACTCAAGCAGGTGTTGAAGTCCAGAAGATGTCCTTGAGAGCTGGTCTAAGAGCAGTACTGCAAAAGTTGTTGTACTCAAGAGTATCTCCATGATCTTTCTTCACTTCCACGACAACAAACGACGGAGCCACCGCGAATATCTCAGCTTCCACTGCCAACTTCCCTTTCCGACCATTCTGTTTCCCTTCAATCCTCACCCTACTCTCACTCTTCCTCACATCATACTTATTCCCAACTCTCGCCGCTTCTTCCAAACTCGAAATCACACTACTCGCAGGCCTAGATGTAGCAAACCTCATCTCCCTCTTCTCCTCTTTCTTCTTCTCCTCAAACAAGGGAGACAAATCAAACCCTTCCGACAACGCAATAATATGAAACGCGTTCAGCGTCTCCGTCTCTTCCTTAGACTTGTGCACCAAGTTATCACCATCCTCAGCTTCTTCTTCTCCTTCCCTAGGTGCAACAGCAGCAACAGGTTCGTTTCTTGATCTCGTCGCAGACTTCTTGAACCAAGCCGAATCCATAACCTTATCAATAGTAATCCTCGTACTCGGATTAGGATCAAGAAGCTTAGTCACAAGACGTCTAGCATCAGAAGAAAGCCAACCAGGACATTTGAAATCTCCTCTGTAAATCTTCCTATACATATTCACAAGATTATCATCTTGAAAAGGTAAATACCCAGCAAGTAGCACAAAGAGTATAACACCACAAGACCACAGATCAGCTTTAGCTCCATCGTAACCTTTCTTCAATATAACCTCCGGAGCAACATAAGCCGGAGTACCACAAGTGGTATGAAGAAGCCCGTCTTGTTTCAAATGCTCAGTAAAAGCAGAGAGACCAAAATCAGTCACCTTAAGGTTACCTTCCTCGTCCAACAAAAGATTCTCCGGTTTCAGATCTCTGTGATAAACACCACGGCTGTGACAAAAATCAACGGCTGAGATCAATTGCTGGAAATAAACACGAGCTACGTCTTCTCTTAGTCTTCCTTTAGCCACTTTAGCGAACAACTCGCCGCCTCGTACAAGCTCCATGGCGAAATAGATCTTTGATTTGCTAGCCATGACTTCGTGAAGCTCGACGATGTTTGGATGTTTCACCATCCTCATCACTGAGATCTCTCGTTTGATCTGCTCCACCATCCCAACTTTTACAACTTTCTCTTTTCCGACGACCTTCATCGCCACGCTTTTTCCGGTTTGTACGTTACGAGCGTGGTACACCTTCGCGAATGTTCCGTGACCTAGTAGACGACCTAGCTCGTAACGTCCGTGAAGCAGAGCTGTACCACCACCACCACCGCTACCGTCAGATCCATTCTCCACTGGTTTTGCTCCTCCAACCATGATTTTTTTTTAACAAATGATGATTTTGATTTTTTTTGGAAATTTAAAAAGAAAAAAAAAAGATTTTACGGTTACAGATATTTTGCGGAGAAATCGAGAGTTATGAGATAAGATCACCCGTCCTCGACGTGTTTACGGTGGCAATTCCTGCCGCCGACAGACCGGTTAAACCGATCACAAAGCTTAGTTTTCACCGGCGATACTCCGACCATCTCTCTGCATTCCCTTCTTAGGATTTGTTTCCTCTCCCTTTTTTTTTTTTAACTCAATCAGAAGAAGAAAAAAAATTGTTGAGTGAGGAAAGAAATAAAAAACAAAACCTCTTTTATTTTTAATTTTCCGGTCGGATAAGAGCTTAGAAAAGAGTAGTATTTATATAGATACTAACGACTATGAAATTACGTGGTTACCCTTACTAGGGAGTGATAACTACACCGTGTAACCTCCTTTCGCTGAATGACAGGTGTCGATGGTAATCCCTCTGCGGCGGTTTCGAGTTTATCAACTGTTGAGATAGCGATTATGACACGTGTCCTTAAGTGACTGGTTAAGGTTGAAAATTACTGTCTAGAGATTAGAGAGGATAGTGATTTTGTGGAAAGTTATTAACTCTATAGTTTTGACTGATGGCCTACTTAACAATTTGCATATGATAAGTATCATTGAGGGAGAATATAGCATAATTGTATTCAATGAATCAAACTTTCCTGTATCTACAAATATGACAACAAAATTAATGGTATCTTTATCTTAGTGTAGGACCTGATTATAACTTCCCCTAGCTAGATTCCTTCAAAATTTTCATTTATTTTTGAAAATGTTTGGTTATTATTCATTTGTTGTGGTCCATTATGGTTATGGACCATTATGTGTTGATGATTCTAGGGTTTTCTATTTCATTTCTTTTGTTTTTTTTGTACGCGAAGATAGTCCATCCTTCCTGCCTATAAGATCAAATGTAAAGTTTCTTTCTAGTTTATTTCGAGAGAATGGGTGGTTATAGCAAAAAGAAGAATTGAAATAATTAGGTTTATTATCATGTGGTCCGTAAGCAGCTAAAAGCTGGTTTGATGACAAATTTGTTGTAGTTTACTTAAACCAATCAGCTAGTCAATGTGTTTACCAAGACATTCTTTTATCTTTCTCAATTCATACAATTTTTATTTTCAAGATGGAAGTTTTTGATATATACTCTCCATTTTAAGAGGGAATATATATATATATATATATATTTTTTGCACATCTGAAATTTTATTGATAAATTTGATTACCAAACCAAACCAAGGTAAATTACAACAAGTAGAAAAACAAGACCCAAAGAATGGAAACATATACTGGCGTGTCCCCAGAGTCAATAGCACACAAGAGGCAAGATTACAAACAATCGATAATATAAGAGGAATAATTTTTTTTATTTACGTTTTTTTATTTCAAATAAATACGAAATTAATATATAACATCTTGTATACATAAAAGAATAAATGGAAACAAATAATATGATACCATTTTAATATTTAACATAAACATAATACAACTAATCCAGTACAAATTTTTTATTTACAACTAATGACAAAGATATTCTCCTTTTTAAGTCCTATTCCAATCCTTTAATCAAATGGCAGAAGACACGTGTGCGTATGATTTGTACAGTTACATAAAACGTACGAAAGCGTAGACAAAACACATACGTATACATTTATACATATCTATATAGAAATCATTATGGACTTAAAAAGAAAATACGTATATAAATCTAATTTTTCTTATGTTACTTATCACTTTTATTATACTTTTGATTTCTTATTACTTTCACGTGTGCTATCATGCTTTCGGTTTCGTGGGGTAGTAAATATACAATTCTTTGTTGACAAGCAAACTAAACAGTAAATGGTGCTGACGTTAAGTTAAACAACAAGTACAACTGTATAAGTATAGTTATAGAAATGAAATGAGTCAAATATACATAAATTAGTGTGAAGAATACTTTTATATATAGCCAAAGTTCCATATCAAAATCTACAACTATCAGAAGTATGTGATTATATTTTCTATATATGATTCTTAAAGTTTGTATATAGTTTTTCTTTTCACCTGGTATGACCGCTATAAACTTGCTAACTAGTTAATGATTCCAAGGTACCGTTAAACTGAGTTTGAGAAAACCATACGAAATTGAACCATGATCCAAAATTTATTCAGTTAGATTTTTAATCCGAAATATATTTCTTTTTTCCTTTTGCAAAACAATTTAAAGAACAGTAAACGTTTTGGCTTATACATGAGAAACTGAGACCAAGAACACAATTTCTGAAACAAAAGCTTTTTTTTAGAAAAAGAGAGAAAAGAAACTGCAATCAATGACCGAACATACCAACACGATGCTCTTTCCTCCTCAGCCACCAGAAACGTTTGGGCGGCTCTCAGCGTCAGCGATCCCTACCTTTCTTCATGTGGACCTTCTCCTCCTTATTTCGTGGTAATATATGATTTATTATAATATAAAGAAACAAATATTACAAAAAATAGCTAACGTGGTTTTAATTCGGTTACGAAATACCCAAAAAAGCACTGCATTCCTGTTTTATTTACCAGATAAATGTTTTTTCTTTAGCCAAAAAAGTATATATTATAAATAGAAATTATATATGTGTCTCTATGGCACTTTCAGATATGATTCTGATTCTGGTATCTGGTATTAATGGGATATAGTTTCACTCTATATATTGTTACTATCAAAATTGATGCGAACAATTGTTTGTAATTTATGTTGTTTGAAACGGTCTAAATGCATAGGCTGATAGGCATATGGTCGAACGGTTGCACCGACTACATTTGATTTGTTGTCTCTATTTATTTACGTGGCTAAACTTTACTTCTAACCGCATCGCACATTCACCACAAAACAATGTGCGATTAAAACAATGTGCTAGCTAGTGCACATATTCGCATTCACGAGACACCTATACTCCCTTCTCTGTTGCGTCTCGTAATAATTAATCTGAGATACATCCAACAGTCATTCACTTGCACAAACACACGAAAAGAGGAGTATATTAAACAAACGAGTGCTATTATTGCTTTCATGCATGGGAATAAATAAGTTAGTATATTAATATATTATACACAATAATACATTATGATATTCGTAGCATAAGTTGATGTTGTTGTTGTATGGACAATACCGCTTTCAATGATGTCATGAATATATATGGTTTGTTTGATAATTCCCCCTGCCATTATTATTTTATAGTCGTCAAATGCAAAATGTGACATATACAAAATATGCAAATACGTACGACAACGGCAACATATATCTTAATACATTAAGTATTATATAAACAAACACAAAATTAACAGAGCCGAGTATATCTAATCAGTAACAAGCGAATTTATTTTTAACAGATAAAAATCATTTCATAATAAGAGAGGAATTTGGTGTACAACAAGAATTACATAAACCGATCTGATGTAAACTCAAAAACCACACCGACATTTTTTTTCTTTGACTAAGTTAATCTTCATTATCAAAATACAACAAATATGCCAAAACTAACAATCATAATTCATAACCTTGAATTATTATTGGTATATATATGAACTATGAATTAGTCTTATTTAACATCGCTTTGATTAGTTTCAGCTGAACTAGCACCGTCGATCGACGTGAAGTCCTAATTGTCTCCTAGACAATAATGAGTTAATGACTATTTTATTTTAGGATGAACCCAAAATAGTCAATAAACATGCATTGTGCTTTTGCTGGAGTTCTTTGGACTTTAGATTATGTATGAACTAGTATACAGTAGTTTAGTTTTCTGATAACAAAGCCTCGTTAAAGACATCACAGAACGAAATAATGAAATGATAGAGAGCATCTAGCTGCTGAATTGTATTTATGTAAGTAGATCTATTGATTCAAAAGCAGCTCGCTAGGGAAAACCTAAATATCCTGATATTTCTTGAAATAATTGCATGTTCTATTGGTAAGATTAACCGAAACAAAAAGAAAAGAAGCAAAAACAAAAGCAATCACAAAGAAACAAAGAAGGGTAGGGATTTTCTGGTTCAGGTTCTATTACATGATGACGTAAGCAGTTGTCCCATAGAGTATATTCTGTCAAACTTTGGTAGGCGGTGTCTTGTCTTATTGTCGCCAATAAGTATTAGTACTATACTTCTTAACCAATATTCGACTATTATATTATTTTGGATTTCCCCAATTATGATCATTAAACACACATTTGATTTGAGCACTAATCCAACATAATTATCAGTATTTCTGGTCGTATTTAGCTGCTAGTCTGTTTTGAGATGATTTATTATGTCGATAATATTATTTCTCATGTGGGAAGTAACGATTTAACTAACATATTTGGTTACGAAAATGAAATGAGAAATTTCCTCGAAGATAACTAAGTCATTTATTTAGCTTCAAACAAAACAAGCTTTAAGTCTAGCACTGCAGCACACAGTATATTTAGAATTAACAAAAACACAATAATCTCATGTACTGATTTTTGATAACATAAGTTTATTATAATTTCTGTCAATTCCGGTCCGGTTGACAAGTGGTTTCCTAAACTATTATTTATAAAGATTGATCAAAACATTCATATTTAAAGTTTTCCTTCTTAGTGTTTTGGGATTACTTTTATTTTCCAAGTTTAAAGGTTCAAACTCTTAACTTTAACAAAATTGTCGACGACAAAACAAAAACTTACCGAAACTATTGAAAGCGATTGTTTTTGTTTTTGTTTTGTAAATGCAAGCAAAAAGAATATTGAAATCACGTATGGTGCAACTTGAAATGTCCTTTCTTGTATACTACGAATCACTTAATCAATATTGAAATGTACTTAACCATTTAATGTCATATAATAAAAAAACATCCATTCACATCGGATGATGCACGTGACACCCACGGTAAGGTGACTGTGGACAATTACATTTCTGTTTTTGTCAAACATTACGTACAGTTTTAAAAAGGTAACAATATTATTATCGCGGGGAGAAATTATATCTATTGTTCAATATTCATAATATGATTGTGAAGACAAAAGAAAGATATATAAATTACATATAATATCAAAAAATACTTTTGTAATAAATATCACATTTTGCTGATACTGTAAGTATTATAAGATTGGAATCAAATATACTTATTAGTTAGTATTATTGTAATTAATCATTTATATCTATTGTAAGGAATAAAATCCTTTGTTCGTGGAGAGCCAGCAAAATGTAAACACGTGTGGCACCATAATGCAAGCCAAGACCAAAATCAGTAACATGTAGTACTCAGCATGCAGGCATTACTTGCAATATATGAATTCTTCAAAATTTTGTATACAATAAAGATTGATCGCGTTGTATTTCGTTTTCAAACCATTATCAACACCAACATACCATCATCTTGTCTGTGCTATGATTCCATTTTTTTATCTTAAGACCAACAAAGACGTTTCGGCTGTCACCAGACAGCGACAAACTCGTAGAAATTCAATACTTATTTGATGAATTTAGAACTCCAATGAACCAGAAAGACAATAATTAACGTCTGATTATTATATTTTCTGACCAATTATCATATATTTTGATTGTTTTCAAACAATACTAAGATATGAGGTGTTGTTAATAGGGATGGTCGCACATCGACGACAATATATATTCTAAAATAATAAATTGTATTTTTGTAAAAGTTGATATAATTAGTAGTACAAATATTATTGAAATAATTTAAACAAATGGGTATGATTGGTAAGGGTTTAAAAAACAATATGCAGCTAGAATTTTTTTGATATATAACTACGATTTTGATATACGTCTCCGTTCGGTGTGGAACATCAGTGTATGGCCTTTCTGCGGATTATTATGTTGAGATACGATGAAAATATTAAAGTTATAATGGAATAAATGTACGCTTACAAGAACAAGAACAATCCATGGTCTAGTTGTTGAGTTTTGACCGTATATCTTTATTTTACTCAAAATTTTTGCGGGTAAAACAATTTTTTTATTTGAAGTTCTAAATCAAGATTTTAAATTTGTTTTATAAGAAGACAATGATATAGTACAAGTTATTGTCTAGAATTATCTATGTTATATTTATATAAATATGTGCATATATATATAGAACTTTCATTCGTTCAGTTTTGGTTTGAATGGGTTTCGCTTTTTATTTATTTTTGGTTATCTACTGAATATGGAAAGCAAAATGTCGATTCGTGGATGAAGGAGTTTCGTCTTCTGGTGCGCATGTTGTAGAGTAAAAAAGATACTTGTATATATTTTTTCGTGGACGAATCAGATTGGTGGGAGATTGATTGATTGCAATGGCAATAACATCGGTAACTAGCGGACAAGAGCTATCACATGGAAAGCTCTGCATAAAATCAATAATGGTGTGTGTTGGTTCCAACTAGCTCGCATATAGACATCTTTGTATAGATATCACTTCACTGATTGCGAAAAGACATCAAGAAACAATATTTTTTAACGAACTTAACTAACTTGCGAGACGGTTAAAAATGTAGTTCATGAGATCAATCGGTATATACAATTCAATTATTCAATCTCATTTTCGTACACTGTTTTGGATAAGTTTATATGATAGCGTGACACTAAAATCTTTTACAACCTGGATTCCGGATTATAGTCATGCCATGCATGCATGATGCATTATAAGGTGGAGCTACGTGTTGTAGCACAAATTTTCAACTTGTAACTTAAGGGTAACCATATTTTTTGATAAAGAAAGTAATGAGATTGATTTGTCAACCAAGTGATTTAGTCGCTACGTCAACCTAGGCCATGGTTTTTCAGACGCATTCTTCCATTGGGGCATTGGGCACTTTCAAAATCACATAGGTCTGCAGGAGTTGGAAAATAACTTTTTTTTTTCTTATATTAGAGTCTCTAATTATCGAAAAGAAAACTCTAGGTAGACCTAATGTTGTTTTTCACGACTCAGCACAAAGCTAATCTATCAAATTAGGGGTACTACATGATTTTTAGAGGTAAATTCCAGTCAATTTGGATCACATCTTATGGACTTTTCTAGTTTTCTTGCCTTAGTGTGTGTATCAGGGTCATGTGGATGGATCTCCCAGCTTCACATGTGTCGCAGCACCTTGTATATCTCTTTCTAAATTTAGCTGGGCTCACCCGGCTCAGGCCATAATAATTTTAAAGACCCATTATGTTTAAAGAAGACAAGTAGACAACGAATCGGGATTACAAGAAGCCCAAAATGATTATTAACAGAAGCCCCAGTATAAATTTCCTCAGGAAACCAGTTTATCAACTTATAAATTAGGCGTAAAACGTGATTAGTAGATTTCGTGACAAGTCAAGCTAATGTGACATTAGTAATGTCCATGTCCTATCAAGTTGGCTCACAATTATGGACTTTTTCGTGCCTTAGGTGATTTGGAATCGTGTGGTATATATATGTGGGCGCATGAAAGAAAGGTCTCTGTCTCAACACTCAAGTAGCTAATTACTAGCTATTTTTTTTTAAAAAAAGGTCTCACAATGAAGCTCATAAAATCGAAATGACGTATAACATTTTATAAGCACATATCACTCGTAACGCATGTTTTCTACAACTGAAAACATATTAGTGCTCTAAAACACGTCAAGTTGATGACATCAAAATTTTTACACGTCACTTGTAAGTTGTAACGTATAGTCATATTTTTTTCATTACGATTTTGTTATTGTTTTTAATCAGATCATGATCATGTCTTTTTGTTGAATCATAGATATCATATAATTCACGTTTAAACTATAGTGTTGTATCTAAAGCTTGAAACTAAACTTAGTAGAACTTAAAAACTTATTTTAGTACACTAATTATACCGCAAAACCTAAACTAATTATTCTAGTTTTGAATTTTATCATTGTCATCTTCAAAATCTTAAGTAATGTCTAAAGTCTAAACTAATACAACTCTCCATTAAAAAAAAAAAAATGAACATTCACTACAGAATTCAGGTTTAGCCTTACTTGTCAATCTGAAATTTAGTAGGAGAACAAAAGTTTCTGTTGAGATTTTATCCCAAAATGAAATCGTAATTTTGGAATTATCGTCTAAAATTGATAATTATCTTAACTAGAAATTTCGCTGTTGTAAAATAGTTTAGCAATTACACTATTTTTAATGACTTGTGTTTGGATATAATAATTTTCATATTTATCGTTTATTTCAAAGTAGGCAATTTTTTCTGTTTCTTAAAAAAAAAAAAAAGGCCAAACTTTAAAATTGTGGAAGTCCATATTTTTTCACAAGAACTTGAAGAGGTGAGGGCTCTTCACAGCCATTCAATCTCTTTAAAACATTCATATTGCAGAGACAGACACTCTCGTCCGTGTCGCTTCTTCTGCAATTTTCTGTTTCCATGGCTTCCAGAATTGCTGATTCCCTCATCGCCTTCACGGTACTAATTCTTCAAATTCCCTCTTTATTAGTCTTATCTATTAACCCATCTCTTCAAGTTGAGTTTCCCATACTGAATTTGTTTCTTTTGTCTATTTGGTTTCTCAGGGACCACAACAATGTCTTCCTAGGGTTCCTAAGATTGCTTCTTCTGCTCGTGTTTCTCCTGGTACTCTCTTCTTTCTCCTCAAAACCCCCTCTTGTTTCTCTATTTTCTCTGCATGTTATAAACATTAGAGCTTCGAGTTAACTTGTGTATGCTTATGGAGTTTCAATTGAAGGAATCAGTAATGAGGGGAAAAGAACTGAATTTGGGGTTATATATGTCCTTTGCGCTTCAAAGTTGTTGTCTTTGCTATATGGGGTTGCCTGTGTTCTTTGGATTGCAATTATGATAGATGCTTATATCAATGCAGAGGGCTAATGTAGTGAGTTAATAAGTCTATTATGATTGTATTGGTGGATGCATACAGGTGTGTATGCTGTGAGGCCTATTGATCTTCTGTTAAAAGGAAGTACTCATCGAGGAAGAAGATGTGTGGTTCCTATGAAAAGGAGGATTGGGTGTATAAAAGCGGTGGCTGTTCCAGTTGCACCGCCTTCAGCTGACAGTGCAGAAGACAGGGAACAATTAGCAGAAAGCTATGGATTCAGACAAATTGGAGAAGATCTTCCTGATAATGTCACCTTAAAAGATATCATGGATACACTTCCCAAAGAGGTATAGCTTTTTTCAATTAGCCTTGAGTGTGTGTGTGAAACCATGGGAACTTCCTCTTCTTACTTGTTCTTTGGCTTGCAATTCTCTTCAGGTGTTTGAGATTGATGATGTGAAAGCTTGGAAGTCTGTATTGATATCAGTGACTTCCTACACTTTGGGGCTCTTCTTGATTGCAAAATCGCCGTGGTATCTGCTGCCATTGGCTTGGGCATGGACAGGAACTGCAATTACCGGGGTATGTTCTCCTCTTCTGTCTTTTCTCTGTTTCGGCTTGTTACTGTTCTCTAACTGGATTTGTCTCTCTTAGTTCTTTGTGATAGGTCATGATTGTGCACATAAATCATTTTCAAAGAACAAATTGGTGGAAGACATTGTGGGTACTCTAGCCTTCCTACCACTTGTCTACCCGTATGAGCCATGGAGGTTTAAGCACGACCGTCATCATGCCAAAACAAATATGTAAGTCTTACTTGGGCTGTTAGAGATATTAACAATAAAAACGAGAGATATGAATTCATGATTCCGCTTTGCTTTCTATAGGTTAGTCCATGACACAGCTTGGCAGCCAGTTCCACCAGAGGAGTTCGATTCATCACCCACGCTGCGTAAGGCAATCATCTTTGGATATGGCCCAATCAGACCTTGGCTGTCCATAGCTCATTGGTATATATAGATTAAATTTTACACCGTGATCAATTTGTTCAATGTCTTTTTTTTTTTTTTCTCTCTATATACCTGTTTACTCAACTAGAATGAGTGTTCTAATAGGGTGAACTGGCACTTCAATCTAAAAAAGTTCAGAGCAAGCGAGGTGAATAGGGTGAAGATAAGTTTGGCTTGTGTTTTCGCCTTCATGGCCGTTGGGTGGCCACTGATCATATACAAAGTCGGTATATTGGGATGGGTAAAATTCTGGTTGATGCCGTGGTTGGGCTATCACTTCTGGGTAAATACTTCTGTCTTATGCTTTTCTCTATTCCCTCTTTTATCGATATAGCATTAGAAGCTAAGATGGTTACACATTATTGCTTCTCTACAGATGAGCACATTCACAATGGTTCATCATACGGCTCCACACATTCCTTTCAAGCCTGCGGATGAATGGAACGCGGCTCAGGCCCAGCTAAATGGAACTGTTCATTGTGATTACCCTAGTTGGTAATGCATCTCACCTTTTCAAATGTTTAAATTATCTGAGAGCTCTCGTTTGGTTTCATATGAACTAATGTTTCTGTGTTGTCACAGGATTGAAATACTCTGCCATGATATTAACGTTCACATCCCCCATCATATTAGCCCAAGAATACCGAGCTACAATCTCCGTGCAGCTCATGACTCTATACAAGAGAACTGGGGAAAGGTAATAAGCATTAGTAAATTTTGTTGTAAACAACAGTATGACAGTAATATGATCCTTACAGAAAAAGTGTTCCCTTGAGAAGTTGTAAGACACGAAAAGATTCATGGGTTTGTTCTTGCGTGGTTGGGTTGCAGTATACAAATATGGCTACATGGAACTGGCGCTTGATGAAGACGATAATGACTGTGTGTCATGTCTATGACAAAGAGGAGAACTACATTCCTTTTGACCGGTTAGCCCCTGAAGAATCGCAGCCAATAACCTTCCTCAAGAAAGCAATGCCTAACTACACAGCTTGATACGCCATAGCCTTGAACTGGTCTTTTGAAATCTCAGTATCTTTTTGCAGTCGCCGATGTTATTTTGTAAGCTTTTCAAGTGAAAAGCTTCTCTAACACTTCACCAACGCTTTATACTGTTATCTTCTTTACAATCTTATCAGAAGAGAGAAATGTTCAAATGATCTCATCAATTGCAATTCTTTTATCTGTTTCTCAATGTTAGCTATAGGATTGGAGATTGAACAGTTAATATAATTTGCAATGTAAAACTTAGTACATGAGAATTGTTGAAGAGATAACATTTTCTACTTACACATACTGTAGTACGAATAACACATCCGGGAAAGTAATGGGATAAAGCCAAAGCAAAAGTGAGGATATAAAAGAAAGCTAAAGCTATTCCTCTGAGACATCTTTACGGAAAGTCGAAAGAGAGAATCATATACTGTCCAACAAAAGACACTCAGATGTCCAAACCGAGGGAGCGAATCCCAAAACCCTAGATATCTGAGACTGTGGCTACAGTTTACACCACCATGAAAGCAGCTAAAGCTAAAGGTCAAAAGAGATTGATTTCTTACATTGAGAAAAGAGTTATGTACGGATAATACAGAACACAATCTGAAACTGGAAACTAAAAAATCGTATCAATATCAATTTTAACAAAATTATGAATCATGTTCTTCTCTATGTTTTATATTTTCTTGACTATTGCTATTTCCTCTATTCTCTCATCCTATAGTTTCTAAGAATCCTAAAACATAAACAAAAGAAACAAACCAAATGTAGCAGAAACAGACCAAACATAGAGCAAGAGTGTTAAATTGTGAAATCAGATGATTGGAGGAGGCAGAGTCTCCCACACATCAAACACATTTTCCTCACTGTGCAACGCAAACAACCGATCCCCACCAATGGAGAAATCACAGATGGAGCCACCATAGCTTCTTTTTAACCTAGAAGTCAAAACCCAGTCTGATCCACAGAACACAGAGATAGAATCATTCATGGACGAGAAGAGCTGGCCTTCGTGCAAAGCAAGTTTAGGGTAACATGGCTCATCAGGCATCTTGCTCTTCATCAACCTGCTCCTAGAACTCCACCTCACACTACTCCCTCCTCCATCCATCCTCAGATCAATAAACCCTAAATCCTCAAACTCATTCACCACACATATAGAATTGCTCTCTTCCATCGCTATAGCGTCTCTCACTCTCTTCTCATCTACCATCGTCGGAGACCGGATATCAGACCAAGACCAGACCATGTTCTTGTCCCGGAAATCCAACAAGCTAATGTAACAATTATCTTTCCTTGGAAACAAAGTTGCTACAAGAAGACAGTTTTTACCATTCAACCATTGCAACTTATCAGCATCTCCTAAAGACCAACCAGGACTCTCGTAAAAGAAATCAACTTGCTTCCCAGTAATCTGATCCCAAACTCCAATTCCATACTCATTACTCCGTCCTTTACAGCTCGTAAAAATCTTAGAATCAGGGCTAAAACTCAAAGCTCCAGCACTATAACTCTTAACCTGATTATCATGACTCACCTGAAACTTATACCTCAGGTCTCCAGAAGATGAGCTAAACAAACCCATTCCTCCATCTCCTCTCCCTAATCTCTCACAAGCAGAGAGAACAATGTTGCCAGAATCAACCCAACCCACATCGTTCACTCTCTGGTAATCAAGATTAATAGTAGGATGCTCCTCAAGCATCCAATCAAACACATGGACGACACTACCATGAGCAACACAGCATCCTCCATCTGGACCAGCTCTAATCGCCGTACCATCACCCGGAGCTATGCCTGTGACTGAACGAGAGAGATGGAGTCTGTTTCCGTCGAAAGGTCCCCACTTTGCGGTTCGCAAATGGCCGATTAAGCCGTAGAACATTGCTTCTTTGTGAAGGAGACGCTCCGAGATATTTGGTGGGATGTTTAAGTCACCAGTTCGGAGAAGGTCGAGAAGAACAGCGAAGCAATCTGGGTTCCGATCGATGAAAAGATCCTCTCTTTCTTCTTTCTCATCATCATCATCATTGGGTAGTGAAAGATTCCAATTTTCGTCGAACAATGCTCCGAAGAAAGAACCGCGTCCTGCGTTGGCGAGCGTCGTTGACGTCGTTTCGAAGATTCTGCCACCAACGTTGAATCTGATCCTGTCCTTTGATAAACCCATTAATCACGAGCACCTGATTTATAAATCCTGTCGAAGCTGGAGGAAGTAGTAAGAATCAAGTTATCCGGTTGATAACAAGACAAAAGGAAGACATGAGAACGTTTTAAACTATGGATTGAGATGTTTGAAAATTCGATCGGACTCGAAGAAATCGAATTTTGGGAGAGAGGATAAAGAAGATGAAATCTGATTTCGATGATCTGAAGTTTAAAGAAAAAAAGGGATTCCCAAGAGGAAAATAAAAAATAAAAAACGATCTATCTTTCTCGAACATATTTTTTCCGTTAGAACATGGTGAGAGAATTGAGAAACTGTGGAAATTGCTCACATCAGAACCGTCCGATGGTTTTAGATATTGTCTATCCAACGCTCGAGATATTTCGTATACCGTGGTCCGTGAGAACGTTCCCAAAGCCCATATGTATATCGGCCCATTAGTTGGGTCATATAAGCCCCGAATAAAATAATGACTTTTTTTTATTAACTGATCATAATATCCCTGATTGGTAACGGATGTAATTTGACTTTAAAATTTTAGCTGCAGAGAATTTGGCTATAGATACTTTGACTGTAGAAACTTTAACTGTTAAAATCTGATTTACCAACAACTTTTAAAGCTGTAACTGTTATATTTATTATTATTATAAGTATTAATAATAAATATATATTATGTCAGAAATTAATTTATATAACATTTTAATGACAAAATAAATTTTATTAATGATAAATTAAAATTTTAAAAATATAAATCAATCAAATATGAAATTTTGTTTGAAAACTAATTAAAAACAAACAACTATAAGAATAAGAAATAAATAATTGAAGTTGTATACATCAGTTTATTAACTTATTAAATTTTAAATGATGATGAATTTCATAAACTCTTCTATAGTATTATTAGTGATGATGATGAAAAATTAAAATTTATTATTGAAATGAGTGTTAAAAGAAAGAAAAAAAAAAATAAGAATAATTAATTTATAAAAATAAAATATGTAAAATATTTATATATACTTTTGAAGAGCTTTTGAATATAAAAGTGTGAAAAAAGAATACTTTAAAAATTGTTTTATTTTAAAGCATGAATTTAACGCTTAAAAAAAGAAGGGAAACAAGGAAGAGAAAAAAAAAAATTGTGATTTTCAAAACTTTAAAAAAATTAAAAGCCAAACAAGCCTAATTGGCAAAAAAATGGCTGAAAATTTTAAAGTGTTAGAAGTATTCTACCAATTTGGCCACATGATATATGATTTATATTCTCGTCTTCCAGTTCCAGACACACTTCTTTGGAAGAAGGCGAAACAAACTCACACTCTTCTTACTTACTGACAGTTGTGTTCTTTGTAACGTTGTACTTTATTTTACTAGAACGGACCGTACAATTTTTTAAAATTCTTTTTGGCAGAAGCCACAAAAGTCATAACTAAGACCTGCGAATCAACAATCAACAACACAAGTAGTCTGCTTTAGCAAAAAAAAAAAAAAACAACAACAACACAATTAGTCAAGTACACAAACAGAACATTAGTTTAACATTGATCAGAGTTCTAACATTCTCATACTGTCATTAAAACTGTTATGACATGCTAAACAAAACTACATTACATCCCTCTCATAGAGAGAATCTAATATTTGTAGACAAAAAAAAAAAAGAGAGAATCTAATATTTTTGACCAAGAAGTAACATAAACGGAATACGTCAATGATTTAACGTGGCGCAGGGGGGTGATTAACGGAGGAATAAACGGAGTTTGTTACACAAAGATACTCTATCATCATCTCCAGTCAAACAAAGACTGAAAGACATGAATGCCCTTTCTCTCTATTTTTTTTTTTTTTTTTTTGGGTATATTTTTCCTTTTGCTTTAAAGCAGAGAGAGAGAGAGAGAGAATGACCAAAACGCAGCGTTTCCTTGCAGAGAGATCAGTCGGTCGGAAAGCGGCTACCTTTTTTGTTGCATAGAGAATTTGTTCGTTTCTTTTTTACTCTCTCCGACAAACCCCACAGAGAGAACGAGAGAAACAGGACAGCAATAGAATCGTCCATGGAAGACACTGGTATCGACGAAACTGAGGTCTTCTACGCGGTGGAGAAGAAAAGCACGGCCAACAATACAGAGAAGAGCGAGAAAGTGGAGCCGGAGGAGGAGCTTGATAACGGAATGAGTCAACTCAGAGACGACGACGAATCACCTGGGACTATTATTGGTGAGGATATGTACGATTTACATGATGAGCCTGTGCAGGAAACCCTAGACAAGGATCAGGTTGAAGAAGGTAACGGTTTAGTTCTGTTTCGCAAATAATTCTCTGTTTATTTTATTTTATTTTAATTCGAAGGGTTTTAATTTTGACGAAATGGTGTTTTGTATTTATCAGATGTTCGTGAAAATTCTTCCGTGGAACCAAATGGTGAAAATGTTAAGGTGAGTTTGCTTGGTGACTCTTCTTACTGTAAAGTTTCATCCTTTTTTTTTTAACGCTAAGAAATTAGATTCTCTTATCGACATCGATCGTGCTGGAAACCATATTACTTGATATTGTGAAATCACAACTTCACTTCTCAGTGTGCTCTTTGTTACTCCTGTAGTGTTTTTTTACAATTACATAGGAAAAGGAGTATTTTTTATGGTTTAGTATCTGGTCAAGATCGATCTATCCTTATGTATATGTGTAGAGGAGTAATAATCTGTATCAGTTTTTGATCCGTTACAACTTCATTATGCACAAAATTCACTTTTTAAAGGCATGACATATGACTGCTTTTTTATTTTTTATCTGTATCACATTGCCAGGAGATGGATAGCGTCAAGGAAGCTGTAGTGAGTGCCATTGTTCCAGTTGATGAAGTAGAAGAAGACCGTGAGGTAGAAACATCTCCTTGTCTGACTGCATCGTCAAATTCATTAACGGTGAAGCCATCTCTATCTTCGGATCCTGCAACAGCCACAGCTGCACAAGGTTTAGCAGCGGTTTCAATTCCAACTAAACAAGAGCAGAGATCTGATACTCCGGTGGTTAATAGATTGTCGGTTTCACCCGTTCCGAGGACACCTGCTCGTGATGGTTACAATTGGAGAAAATATGGACAGAAGCAGGTTAAGAGTCCCAAGGGCTCACGGAGCTACTACAGGTGTACGTATTCTGAATGTTTTGCTAAAAAAATTGAATGCTCCAATGATTCAGGAAATGTGGTAGAGATTGTTAACAAAGGTTCGCATAGTCATGAACCTCCCAGGAAGAATAGCTTCGCCCCTAGAGAAATCAGAGTTGCTTCAGCTATCCGGCCTATTTCAGAGAATAATGCAGTAGTAAAAGAGCCAACAATAGTCCCTAACGGTTCAGATCCGGCTGCTTCTACTAAAGAAAACATCTGTGAGCCTCATACATTTGTTGAACGGAAGAGACATTGTGAGAACGAAGCTGTGGACGAGCCAGAGCCAAAACGAAGGCAAGTTTGTAGAATTTTTGGATTTCTTTGCCTACTATTATTCACTTTGAAAGATGTGAAATTAATAGACTTAAATTTTTGGGTGTGTTTCAGACTGAAAAAAGATAACTTACAAAGTTCAGATTCTGTCTCCAAACCTGGCAAGAAAAATAAATTCGTAGTACACGCAGCTGGTGATGTTGGGATCTGTGGTGATGGATACAGATGGCGTAAATACGGGCAGAAAATGGTGAAAGGCAATCCTCATCCAAGGTCTTAAAACGCATTACCCATTTCATTGTTCATAAATGATTTGTTTTTATCAATACTCAGTGATGATTGATGTGTGTTATGTTCCAAACATTCAGGAACTACTACCGATGTACTTCTGCGGGATGTCCTGTTCGTAAACACATTGAGACAGCAGTAGAGAACACAACAGCTGTAATAATCACATACAAAGGAGTACACAACCACGACATGCCAGTGCCAAAGAAACGCCATGGTCCTCCTAGCTCAATGCTCGTGGCTGCAGCTGCTCCAACGTCAATGAGAACCAGGACAGACGATCAGGTAAACATCCCCAGTGCAAGCCAGTGCTCGGTGGGACGAGAAAGTGAGAAAAAGAAAAGCAGTGAAGCATTGGATGTTGGTGGGGAGAAAGTGATGGAATCAGCTCGGACTTTGTTAAGCATTGGTTTCGAAATCAAGCAATGCTGATTCTATGTGTAATTTTAGAGAGTTCATCGACTCAATTTTTCGCCTCCTAGTTTTTGTTATATAATAATAAAGTTACCATGACGATATCCATAATCATTAGTAGTGGTTTGGTTGAAATATTGTTCGATTACCAACTAAAACAAGTTGACATGTCTCTGACCCTGTGTAATGATATGATTTTTTGATAATAAACCGCTACTTTTGGTGGATGTGACTCTGATTCGTCTAGAGGGTCTTCTGAAACATCAAAACGTGGACAAAAAGAGGGCAAAAACCCTTTCTCTCACTCTGTGTGTAAACCCTAGTCTGTTCGTGCTTCTCCGATGGCGAGCCTTCGATGTTTTCGTGAGCTGAGCCGCCGCTCTACGGCGGTTTTCTCCATCAACCAGACGCGATCGATCTCTTCATTTCCTGGGATCAAGCCGTCCGAGACCAGCATTTCTAATGGGACCGTGATCCCGAATCGATCTCTCACTAGGGATTTGCCATGGCACAGTCTTCAGTATCGCTCCCAAGGTCGTTGTTTCTCTTCGAACACAAAAGATACTGATGGTGGTGAAGAAAGCAGTGAAGGAGAGGATGATGAGGATGATGATGATGATGAGGAGGACTTTGAGGATTCGGGGGAGATGGAAGAAGTAGAAAGGGAATATACACCGGCTGAGAAAGTGGAAGAGGCGGCTGAGATAGGTTACAAAGTGATGGGTCCTCTCAAACCTTCGGAGAGACTCTTCAAACCCTATGAACCAGTGTTTGCCATTGTTCAGGTTTCGTCTCTGCTCCTCTCCATTGAAATTTATAAGTTTCATTTCACACTTTTGGCTGATGTTTCAATGTTTATTGATCTCCTGTAGATTGGTTCGCATCAGTTTAAAGTAAGCAACGGGGACTCCATTTTCACCGAGAAATTGAAATTCTGTGACATAAATGATAAGGTAATTCTAGCTTCTGCTCTTCTTCATGAATCTTTGCTATTCTTAACAAAGAGCATTTGCATTTGTGTTTAGGATTTACAATTGTTGCTAAAGCTTGTCTCTTTATGTTCCTTTGCAGTTGGAACTGACTAAGGTTCTTCTATTGGGCTCGGCAGGCCAGACGATTATTGGTAGGCCTATCTTGCCAGATGCGACTGTTCATGCTGTAGTTGAAGAGCATGTAAGTGTCTCATTCACTTGCTTGGTGATTTGTAATACTAATGAGACTATGCTTAAGAAAAATTAGGGACTGAGATCAAACTAAATCAAACCATCTGCTTATAAGAGTATGAAATTCCTGCAAAAATGTATATGGCCAACAAGTTAGTAGATTAGTGTTCATCTATCTATCTCCACATCATCTGAATGTCTTGATATAAAATGGGCGTGTAATGTAGAAGGATTTACTCATATACCAGCATCCTGGTTTTTCTTTTCTGTACTTAACTAGTTGTTCCTTGACGTAGGCATTGGATGAAAAAGTGCTCATTTTTAAGAAGAAACGAAGAAAGAATTATAGGAGAACGAGAGGACATCGACAGGTATATACTTTGTAGCATTCTTGTTTAGACATTGTGTTTGTTTTATCTTTGCCTTCTTCTAGTTATTTTTGACCATTTAACACTTACGTCCAGGAATTGACGAAGTTGAGAATAACCGATATACAAGGAATTGAGAAACCAGAACCAAAGATTGTCCATAAGCCCTCAAAGGAAGCAGTTACAGAACAATCGAAGGCTGAGCTAGTTGCTTAGAGATAAAATGTTTCTTCTTTTTTGTTTTTTTGGTTGGTGCCGATACATTTGAAGTAAGTTCATCTATCACTTGCTGTTCGCTAAAGTCGTTGAAAGTATGAAAAGGCCTTCTTGGTAGTTAGGATATGAAACGTGATTGCCTTTCACTATCTTGTTTCTCTGTTTGATTTTGCTCTTCATTTGTATTTAAACTGGCTCAGGCTTTTGGGAGCTGCTTGTTGCTTCGTTTTCTGAAATAAAAGATTTGCGGAAACATCTCTCTCCTTCAATCCTTGTCTTCTCATATGATTTGTAGTATGTACCTATGGTATAAGTTATGTTTATTTCGGTGTTCACGGGCATCTCTCTCCCATCTTTAATTTGCTTTTATCTATATGCAAATCTTACTAGTATTACATTCAAAATTTTGATTTGTTCCACTGTGACTGTTGGTTGGTTCATAATAAAAAAAAACCTTATTACACAAAAACCATTGTCATGAACCCAATTGTTTTGGGCTTTTCACTTTAAATAGCCTTTGGGCTTTGGGTCGGGTCGGGTCGGATAAGACCAAAATAGTGAGTCAAGTAAAAGAATAATCATCGTCAACAAGAAAGAGAGAGATGATAGGAGGAGGACACGGCGGCTTCTTCGCCTTATAAATATAAGAAGCTCAGTGCTTTTCTCAAATGGCCGTCACTCTGGTTACCTCTATCGCTTCCTCTTCTTCTCGCTTCCCTTTCCGCTCCTTCTCCTCTTCCTCTCCGTCGTCTCTCTCCTCTTGCTTCGTCCGATTCCAGTTGCCGTCTCGTCTTAGACTCGCTTTCGCCGTCACGCCTCTATACTCTTCTTCTAGAGCCATGGCTCATACAATCGCACAAGCTACTCTCGGCCTCACTCATGCCAACTCCGTTGATCATCCTAAGGTTTGTTCCTGATCGCTTATGGCGGCATCCTTCGATTTTGCTATTTATGTGTGTTTCAAAACTCGATTCTAGTGACTTGCTTTGTAGATCTTTTGTGTTGATCTGATTGTTTTACTCGTAGTTCCAGAGATTTGTTTGATCAGATTTCGTAATCGATTGTGGTCAAGCATAGAATAGTCAGAGATTTGTAATCAGTCGATCATGGTCAAGGCATAGAATAGTCAGAGATTAGCTTCTGAGTTTGACTTTTATGTGTTTTTGATTTCGTGGATTTTTCTGTGTAAGATCTCATTTTCCGGGAAGGAGATGGACGTGACTGAATGGAAAGGTGATATACTGGCGGTTGGAGTGACGGAGAAAGATATGACTAAGGATGCCAACTCCAAGTTCGAAAACCCCATACTCAAGAAGCTTGATGCTCACTTGGGTGGACTTCTAGCTGATGTCTCGTCTGAGGAAGATTTCTCCGGGAAACCTGGCCAGTCAACAGTACTTAGGCTTCCAGGTCTCGGGTCAAAGCGGGTTGGTTTGATTGGTCTTGGAAAATCTGCTTCATCTCCTTCGGCTTTTCAGAGTCTAGGTGAGGCTGTTGCTGCTGCTGCTAAAGCTTCTCAAGCTAGCAGTGTTGCTGTTGTTCTCGCCTCCTCTGAGACTGTTTCTAATGAATCCAAGCTCAGTTCTGCTTCAGCTATAGCTTCAGGTGTTTGTTGATATTGTTGTTTCTTTTATTAGAACTTGTGAAGGGTTAGTTTCATTAACGTTTTGGAACTGAATCTTTTTGTGGTTACTTTTTTCAGGCACTGTACTCGGTTTGTTTGAAGACTGCAGATATAAGTCTGAGTCAAAGAAACCATCTCTCAAATCTGTGGATATCATTGGCTTTGGCACTGGACCTGAGCTAGAGAAGAAGCTTAAGTATGCTGAAGATGTTTCTTATGGCGTAATTTTCGGGAAGGAACTCGTCAATTCTCCAGCCAATGTTCTCACTCCTGGTATGGCTTGTTTCTTGAGTTTCAGTATTTAGAATTTTCTTATAATATATGAGGATCATGTACATTAAGTCTAATACGAACATTGGTCTCTCATCTGGTTGTATTTTACAGCTGTACTAGCTGAGGAGGCCTCAAAGCTGGCTTCCATGTACAGTGATGTCATGACTGCAAACATCTTGAACGAGGAGCAATGCAAAGAGTTGAAGATGGGTTCATATCTCGCTGTTGCTGCTGCGTCAGCTAATCCACCTCATTTCATCCACCTGGTCTACAAACCTAGTGGCCCTGTCAAGACCAAACTTGCTATTGTGGGAAAGGGATTGACATTTGACAGGTAATCTCCAGAGCACTTATCTTATTTTTGCCGTATCAGTCTCTTTTCCTTTAATTCTTATTGGTTATTGACCATATGGTTTTTGTTCACAGCGGTGGCTACAACATTAAGACCGGGCCTGGTTGCTTAATTGAGCTCATGAAATTCGATATGGGAGGCTCGGCCGCTGTTCTTGGTGCTGCAAAAGCCATTGGCCAAATTAAACCTCCTGGTGTTGAGGTAAATTTATCAGAAGAAGAAGCTTGAGTTTCTGAGTTAAGTGAACGTACCTAAAAAAATGCTTCTATGCACAATCAGGTGCACTTCATTGTCGCAGCCTGTGAGAATATGATTAGTGGTACCGGAATGAGACCTGGAGATATCATCACAGCCTCAAACGGAAAGACAATTGAGGTATCGTAACACTGTTCCCTAAATGCGTTAAGCTTCAAAAGGTCCGAGCTTTCCGTTGTTTTCTCTTATGCCAAACTAATTGTTGGCGGTATTGAACAGGTCAACAACACAGATGCAGAAGGTCGACTGACACTTGCAGATGCTCTAGTTTATGCTTGCAACCAAGGTGTCGATAAGGTATTGTTTGAAAGATTCCTCCACTGAATAATACATAGAAGCAAGACTATGATAATTCAAACATTCTTTCTGTTGTTTTTTTTCCCTCAACTTGTGTATTGCAGGTTGTTGACCTTGCAACGTTGACTGGGGCTTGTATTATTGCTCTTGGAACATCAATGGCAGGTACATAGAGTTGTGTTAAAAGTAAACAGCATAACATTGACTCATGATGGTTAAATATCGGTTTGAATTTTTGTTTTGTGCAGCCATATATACATCTAGTGATAAGCTTGCAAAAGAGGTGGTTGCTGCATCAGAGAGGAGTGGAGAGAAGCTATGGAGGATGCCGATGGAAGAGAGTTACTGGGAGATGATGAAATCAGGTGTTGCAGATATGGTTAACACGGGAGGCCGTGCTGGTGGATCGATCACCGCAGCTCTCTTCTTGAAACAGGTGAAAACATGATAAAGAGTAGAAACAAAAGAACACTCAAAGAACTTAAATTATTGCTTTCTAACAAAGAACCGGATTCGGTTAATGGTTGCAGTTTGTGGACGAGAAAGTTGAGTGGATGCACATAGATATGGCTGGACCGGTGTGGAACGAGAAGAAGAAAACTGCGACTGGGTTTGGAGTTGCGACGCTAGTTGAGTGGGTTCAGAACAATTCCTCTTCTTAAATGAAACGTGGTGACTTATTATCGTACTCTGAGTGGTTTATGAAAAACAAATAAAATACTGTATTAACATATCGGAGGTTTTAATAAAGGGTTTTAGTTTACTTCTTTGCTTTGTGTAATTTCTGTGACGCCCGAATATAAATGATTTTATTATATCGAATAATTAGTTAACCTATCAAATAATCTACAAATTTCTTCAGTCTTGTTTAGTGACTCACATAATCAAATTAAATTTGTAGATTAGATTTTAACACTCACTTTACTTTAAAATTGTTGGTTTTTTTAGTTAATAGCATCGTTTTAGTTGAATCAATAATTAAACAATTAAGCCTCAGTTTTAAGCTTCTTGTTGTTCATCAAAATAGAAACAAAACAACAACAAAAATATTCTTATTTATAAGTTTTAGCTCAAAATCAATAAGACTGAGAGAAAAACAGAGCTCATTTCCACAACCATCAACAATTTCCAAAGCTTAAGCAAGACAGGATATGTGTTCTAGCTTTCCTCTTGAGCAGGAGCAGAAGCAGGAAGAGTAGGTTCAAGCATTCTTACAGAACGAGGAAGCATAAACTCAGCAAACATAGGGTAGTGAGATGAAGGATACAAGTCGTCGATCTTATCATTTACCACCTCACACATTACTGGAACTATAGATCTACCTCTGTAAAGTATCCAATCCGTGTGTAGGTCTTGTGTTTGTCGGTCCCAGCAGAGACATAACGCTCTAAATATTAGCTTCAAGAACTCGACCGTTCCCTGCTTGTCACCTGAACAAAGGACCAAGATGTTGTGATATAGAAGCTTTGGAGATGAATGATTCTAATGGCTCATGCGAGGGTGACATGTTTCGTACCTTTGAATTCATGATATGTTCTTATGAGAGCAGTGTTTTTTCTTACTCGTGCACTTGGCCATGCGTCTCTCATATCCCCTACTACACCGTGTTCTCTGCAAGTTGAATCAATGCCCAAATCCCATTTATCAGCAGTTAAATAAGGATACTGTTTATGCTTTGATTTTAAAACTAGTTGATCAGTGTGTAGAATAGTTTAGCCATTATTGCATTGCATTGGAACCTTGAAACGATATGAGATTAGTAAAAAGGCAAAGTCTTGTGAAAACTGATGTTAAGGTACCTAGATCTGCCCAAAAGAAATCTCCCGGTGGTTGATTCTTTCTGTGTGTTGAATCCTCCACAGTACACAACTGGCAAAGTGGGAGGTAATGATGCTATGTGTTGCCATGTGAGTAAAGCACTGCGCCTACGGGCACGAGGGCTGATTTTATCCAAGTTTGTGTTGACTATCTGAAACGAAAAACCCGGCGGCTCTGCTCCTTTCAGTTGAAATGTGTAGGCAGCTTTGTCAAGGAAACCAAAATACTGATATATAGGACATAAACATCAAACCCATACACTAATCTAATTACAGTTTAGCTAAAATCAACGAGACTAGTAATCAGGATATGGCCCATGTCGCTATACAAGGAACTGCAGAACCCCATGCAGTGCTTCCAGGGACCGAGGGAGACTCTGACAACCAAAAAGTTCCACCCTCTAGCAGCTCTACCTTCAATTAGCATAGAGTATAATAGTATTAGTCAGGGAAAAAAAATACACAAGAAGGGTTTATTTTCTTTGTTATATCAACTGAATGAATACTTTTTCCTTGTTGTAGAAGATGGTGCAGTGCTCATCATTAGCATCCTGAGGCCCTTTTCTTGATATGCCAAACTGATCATACGCTGCAAGCAAAGAGTAAAACCATCTCTTTAAGTCCAAGGAAACAATGCAAACTGATGTATTATTATTAAGGCATGTGAAAGTAGAAGCTAGCTCCTTGGTTCACTAAAACAAAAACCAGATAAACAACGCCACCATTATCTCAATGAAATCGCTGCGAGCAAGTGAAAATATGTATACCATAACCACACAACAGACACATCAAGGATTCAAGTGCACTAGACTCTGGTTAGTGTAGCTTAAAAACTTGAACTAGATGCAAAATAGGATACAGATTTAACCAATACCAACATAGACTAAAAATAGAATTGAATCTAGATCTCACCAGTATCACATTGTACATTGAGAACACAAAGAGTAGTACATGATCGATATCAAAATTCACACTGGTCTGTGACCTTTAAAGAAGCATCAGATATAAATAGTCTGATAAACTACCACATACAAACAGAGTTGAATTACACCTAACTCAATAGTATTGTACCTGGCAAGCCCTGCTGAAGATAATCCAGCTGCGACTGCACACCTAAACAAAAGATAAAAAAAGATAGTCACATCCCTGTTCAATAATCCATAAGGCAAAGACACAAGAACCCATTCCTAGCTTTCATCGACAGATCACAACATCCTCAGATCACAAATCAAGATCTAACAAGCACTGGATCACCAATATGAAGGAATAAAGATCTAACAAGCATTGATCCATTTGACTGAGCAAGAAAGAAAAAAAACCTTGTTGGGTACAGAGAACGATAGGGGAGTAACTAGTGATGACACTGAGACACAAATCCTTCCTTTTGTGCCATGAATTAGGACTTTCTTCAGGTTGATCATCATGAAGATTAAATGTCATCACACTCAAAGACACAGTCATTTTCTTTCTCTCCTTCTTCCTTCTTGGTGTTTCTTTCTCTCTTCGAATAATAAAAGAAAAAGAAAAAAAACAAAGGTCTCTCACATTAGGCAGCAGCTCATCATCGTCGTCGTCGTCGTGACCTACATGATTTTCAATAATTACTCCCAAAAAAAAAAAAAAAGATACAATTTTTATGTGAAAACAGCTCAGAATCGAAGAAATCAATCAATATTTTAATATATTAATAAAAATTTGGAGTCCACCACGAATCAGATACTAACCTTCTTCTCTCAGACTCTTATCAACAGCGAAGACTGTGGAGAAGACGAAATTAAGTCTTGTTCATTTGACTACTTTCGCCGGATAAGTCATAGCCTTTTCGATTATATATATAAGATCTTGTTATAATGCCATTTTCCTTATATAAATTGTAAACCTTTTTAGCCAATCAGCTTCATCAACATGTTAAAATCAGCAAAAACAAAAAACAAAAAAATCGGAAGAAATGGGAGAAGAAGAAGAAGAGTAACTTTATTCGTCGGAGGAGAAGGACGGACCGGTGATGAAGTCACCGTCTTTTTTGGTCTCTCAGTACTTTTTTTTTAAGTAGACAAAGATTCGAACCCGTGACATCATAGAAGAACCACACTAGAGACGCATGTGAGTTTTTTAGAAGTACAAGTCACACACACCAAACCGTACCAAATCACAAGTTTTTCAGACCAAACAGGGAGAAGTGTAAAGTCTAAATTATTACAAACAGTTTGTTAAAAACCGAATTAAACCAAAACCGAACCGAGATGATTTTATTTGGTTTTAGCGTATTAGGACGCGACGACGCGTTTGACGAGAAAAGGAGACGAAGATCCAAACACGGCGCTCGCTAAGCTAAGCTCCGTCCCCTTCTCCCCCAAAAACTATCCGACAAAAAGAAAGACACAGAAGCAGAAACGAAACCTAACCCTAATTTCTTTTTCTCAAATCCCTAAAAGGTCCGTGTCTCCTCTCTCTCTCTTATCTCTTTACTTAGCTCCTCCCCAAATTCGGATGATTCCCCATTTCGAATTTGCAGAGAAGAGCAAATCATCTCTTTCTTCCTTCCTCGTGTGTCTACCCCTTTCATGTCTTCTCAACTCCACGACTCTCATCCAGGGTTGTTGGTGCCTCAAACCCTAGATTTTGATTTTTCTCATGCTTCTTTCGTTTCGGATCTCTCTCTGAATCAGATTGCGTCTTTTGGGCTCTTCTTCTTCTTCTTCTTGTCGTGCTGCTCTTCTTTGATTTCGTCTCCGTTGCGTTGTATGTGCCAAATATGAGTGAAAAGAAGGTATGTTTATCCCCCACTTGAGTTTAAATTCACTTATGCTGTTTCCCTTAAGGTTTAGTTCTCATGGCTCTAGAACGATGCAGAGTTGCATTTAGAGCTCACTCACTCACCAAATTGAAAAAGAACAGATTCGTATTAGGTGGCTTTGTTTCATGGAGATAGTGTTATTGCAGTTTATTAAGTGTCTTTTTATAGCTTGGTTTTGATCAATTTGTAGTTGATATAATGGTTGTTATCTGAGGTCAATGTATATCCGAGATTCTTAATTGCTCTGTATATGGTTCTCCTTTTAACTGACGTTTGCAATTCTTGTTTTGTTTATGGCAGGTATTTGTGTTTGGATCCTTTACAGAACATGAAACCAGGTTATTTCTTGAGCAGAAACCCGTTAATAAAGACAATTCTGTGGAAAGTATACAATTCGGCTCCTTGGATCTTGTTCCCAAAACTTCTTCAGTAAATACTAATGGCGAGTTGAAGAAAGCTCAGGCTGATGGGACAGTTAAATCTCGTCCATGCAGCTCTCATAAGAGACTTGATGCTCCTATACCTGTCGGCTCTGATAAGATTGTTGATAATGATGCAACTCTCCCAAGAAAACACTCCCCAAAAGTTCAAGAGCATGTGGGAGAAAATGGAATCGATAAAGAGGTCTCTGAAAGAAAATCTCTTAACAATGATGTGGCGGTGGAAACGGATCCTACTGGTGTGGATAAGTTGGGTTTGTCAGATGGTGAGAGTGATTCTTTGTACAAAGCTTCAAGCTCAAAGTTCCAAGCTCTCGATAGTGAAAATTTCTCAAGTGACTCTTCATCTGGCAGCATAAAAAGAAAGAAAAACCAGATGGTTCCTACTGAATCTGTTCCACCTGTTAAAGACTTTGCACCTAGAGGGTTGATAAATGCTGGGAACTTGTGCTTCCTCAATGCAACATTGCAAGCGTTGCTTTCTTGTTCTCCTTTTGTGCAGCTCCTCCAGGGAATACAACTTAAAGATATTATTAAGGTTTGTGACCTGCTTTGTTCTTTTTATGATTGGAATTCTATTTCGTATAATCGTTTTCTAATCTGTGGTTGTTCCATTTTCTGCGTCTTAGGCTGAGTCTCCAACCTTAACTGCATTTTCAGAGTTCATTTCTGAGTTAGATGTGCCAAGCAATACCAGCATCAGAAATAATGTTACCGTCGTTGAGGCTGGTAGACCTTTTACACCTGCCATGTTCGAGGGAGTCCTTAGAAAGTTTACCCCAGATGTACTCAACAACATGTCTGGCAGGCCAAGGTTAGTGACTCCCTTACACTGTCTAAAATATTGATGTTTCCTCTGGTCCCCAATTCTAACTTTGTGTGCGTGTATTGGCAGGCAAGAAGATGCTCAAGAGTTTTTGAGTTTTATAATGGACCAAATGCATGATGAATTGTTGAAACTCAGGGAACACTCCCCCAAAGTTACTGCTCCTAATTCATCGGTTGTTTCTTCACCTAATGAGGACGATGAATGGGAAACAGTTGGACCCAAAAACAAATCAGCTGTGACTAGGACACAAAGCTTTGTTCCGTCTGAGCTCAGCGATATATTTGGTGGGCAGCTAAGAAGCGTAGTGAAGGCTCAAGGTATTTGCATTATTTGTAACCATTTTAAATTCTCTTTTAAACAATAGAATGTCTGTTTCGTCAGTCGCTCATATGTTATTTATTGTACAGGGAGCAAGGCTTCTGCTACTGTGCAGCCATATCTCTTACTTCACCTTGATATTCACCCGGAAGGCGTGCTTAGAATAGAAGAGGCTTTGCAGTTGTTTTCTGCCCAAGAGGATCTTGAAGGATACAGAGCCTCGGTTACTGGGAAGGTAAACGTTGTGGGATGTTAAGACCATGTGATATTCACTTAATACAGTTCTGATACCAGAAGATTTTCTTATGGATTTATAATAATAATTGCTATCTTTGCTTGTTGGAGTTGTCTCATTTCAGGCTGGTGTAGTGAGTGCTAGTAAGTCGATAAAGATACAGAAACTCTCAAAGATAATGATACTACACCTAATGCGTTTTAGCTACGGAAGCCAAGGGAGTACTAAGCTGCATAAACGCGTTAAGTTTCCCCTCGAACTCAACTTAAGCCGCAGCCTTCTTGTTTCTTCATCCAATGAGGTATAAAGCCGAAACAGAACTGTCGATGGTTTACATTTCTCTTACTCTCTATGTGATATCCTCTGATGTGAATTACTCAAATTTCTTTGTGTAGAGTTTAAAATATGAACTTGTGGCAACGATTACGCACCATGGAGGGGATCCTTCAAAAGGGCACTACACCACAGATGCGCGACGAAAGAATGGTCAGTGGCTAAGGTTCGATGATGCCTCGGTGACCGCCATAGGGACAAAACAGGTGTTGCACGACCAAGCTTATGTCCTTTTCTACAAACAAGTGTAAGAGAATCAGAGACAAGACAACAAGAAGTTCCCATAGTCTCACGATGCTATATTAGAACTCTGAAAGAAGGAATCTCGATAGGTAAATAGTTTTTAGAGTACCTGGTTTTACACTGAAAGTTTTGTTATGATTCCTTGAGATGGGTGTTTTAATCTGATTTTATTGTTACTTTATAGACTTATTATTCAAAAAATTCATGTCTTGCGCATGTTACCAACAAAATCGGTTTTAGTTGACATAAAAACATTGTTTAAATTTTTTCTGATGCAAAACATTGAAACAGTCGATCATGTTTTGATTTGGAATTTACGTTGAAAGAAGCAAATAAAGTAAAGTCGATCTATCAACTACTAAAGGGAAAGGGAGTAATTAAGGTCGGTTTCTATACGTCCGCAGCTTTATCCCTAAAGATTTCTTCTTCTACAAAAATACACACCTAGCTAGATAGCTTTATCTACAAGACTACAACAACAAATTAAATGTCAACTAGATTGGGAGAAATCAGATATTTCTTCATCATCTTCCTGGTCTTGCTTTTGTGGCAGCTTCAGAGGCTCTCAATGAATGGAAATTTCAAGTCATTCGTGATGGAGTCCAAAGAAATCATGATCAAATTGAGGACCTAATCAACAAGATTGACACTAAAACGACATATTTTGGTGACCTAATCAATGAGAATGTTAAATTCGCATACTAAGCTTACTTGCATACCAAGGGTCTTAACATCTAAGGCGAGGATTGGCTATGGAGGATTGATTTCCTTGTCATTTTTTTTTGTTTCTCTTTATTGTTGACCCATTTATCTTTTAGAGCTTTCTTTTGTATCACAAGCCTAGATTCAGATTTATCACAAATCATGGAATAACTTCTTTTTTTTTTTTTCTTTTTTTTCCAAAAAATAATAATCTACGTATCAAAATCATCATGGATATCTCATAGGGTTTCAGTCAACTAAACAAGCAATTCTTGCCATCACTTCCTCTTTAAACCTCAAGACTTGATGATTCTCACTAAGAAAATGTAAAGATTGCTTTGCTCCTAAACTTTTTATAAGAACATATTTCTTGCATCTTATTAATTTTGTTATTACTTATTTGTTTCACTCTTATCAACACCGGCCTCTTCGTTACATATAACATTCAATGAAACAGAAATGGCAACTCACTGTACCTAAAACAAAAATTAAATGGCGATTCACTTTATGTCATTATCCTCAGTTTCTTTATATCTATAGCTCTTTGTAAGCATCACCGACTCTTGTTCTCAATCTCATATGAGTGAGTATATGACTGTTTTTGTAAAGTGAATCACCATTTTTTTGTTTTATGTAGAGTGAATTGCCGTTTATGTTTCATTGTATGTTATATATGTAACGAAGAGGCCGGTGTCGATTAGAGTGAAACAAAATGTAATAACAAAATAAAGAAGGTGCAAGAAATATATTCTTATATTTAAAAGATTTAGGTACAAAGGAATCTTTACATGAGCATCGAGTCTTCAGGTTAAAAGAGGAACTGATGGCAAGAATTGTTTGTTAAGTTTACTGAAACCCCAATATGTGATATCCATGATCGTGATGCGTAGATTATTATTCTTTGAAACTATAGATAGAAAAGAAGAAAAAAAATTGTGGATCTATATATGATTGTGGTATTCTTTTTGTTGAAAACATATTTTGAACCTACAGTAAAATCTCAAAAAATTAATAATGTTGGGACCATGTCATTTCATTAATTTATAATAATTATTAATTTATAGATATATTTTAATTGTTTAAATTCTTGAAAATTATGAATTTAGACAATTTTAGCAAAATAAGATTAGACTTTGCCATATTATAAGTTTTATGGTTTTTGAACCGAATTTTTAATATTTAGAAAATATTATTAACAAAAAATTACAAATACTATAAACAAATTCACACATAACATACATAAAGTCAAATTTTATGAATAACAATATCAATTATCGTATTTTAATAGCCTATAAAACTATAGAAATGAAAATGATGTATATCTAAAAATTGAAAACTTTAGAAAATATTAGCTATTTTTATGACATGTTATAGATTAGTTTATGTGTCATTATAATTTTAAAATACTACATAACAATTGTTTTATAGGCATTAGTTCTAGGAGAAAATTTAAAATTCCAAAGCATACATTATTATATCAGCATATATATAAATATATGTAATTTACATGATTATTAATTTATAATATTATTGAGACCATATTTTACATGGAAATTTAAAAAAACTGTTGTCTTATTATCTTATCAAATTTTTTGTTATTTTCTAAATTTATTAATTTAGTGTATTTATTAATTTTATAGAGGTTTTAATGTACATATATTGAACACATGAGATAAGCATGAACATAATCTTTTTTGCCTAAAATATAATCAGATTGGTATGCGTTGATGAGACAGCGAGATGGGTGAGGGCATACACTTCTCATCCACACAAGTTCCGCAAAGACCATGACCAAACTGTCGAATTACAAGGTACTGACAGGTAGTCTAGATCAAGTTAGGAAACGATGCTCCAAAGTCCTAAAGAAGCCCAAGTGACTTTTTGTTTCTGTTTCTACTGTGTGATGCGTTTGTGTGAACTTGTTTTTCGTATGGAAAGTTTGTTTTCTTGCATAATCCATTGAATTTACAAACTCAACTTCAATGTATACCAATCTGATCATTCTTTAGGCAAAAAAATCATATCTCAAGCGTTCAATCTAGATTCAGATTTATCACAAATCATGGATTAACTTTTTTTTTCTTTTCTTTTCAAAACATAATAATCTACGTGTCCCAATCATCATGGATATCACATATGGGTTTCAGTAAACTAAACAACCAATTCTTGCCATCAGTTCCTCTATAAACCTCAAGACCTGATGGCTGATGCTCATGTAAAGATTCATTTGCACCTAAAACTTCGATTTATCCATCTGCAGTCTGCTGCTGGCACAGTCGTACCTATCACAAGTGTTGGGAACTTAGGATGGTAATTAAGTGCCGACAAAACCAGTGTGTCCACCACATATCGTAGCTTTGAGCTCTAAGTGGTGTGTATTGAAAGTTGTGTTAATGGAACTGAACGAATGTATAGTTTAGTTATACATCTTTGAAGCATAACTGGTCAATTCCTAAGCTTAAGCAGTTACAAGCACAAGTGGGTTTGATAAACCACAGTCCAAAATATATGCGGTAGAAAGGACCAACACCAGAGTAAAAGCCGTTCACCCCAAAACTAACTTGAATATTCTTGTACTAGCTGATGCATATATTCAATTCTTGCTTCGATTTCGCAACATATCTTCTTGCTCCGAGACATTCCTTTCCTTCAAAACAATACAGGCTAGAAGTCATTGGGTTGTAAAAATAAGTACAAGATTTCGGAAAACTAGGAAAATGCAATAAGTCTTACTAGATGAGAATAGGCAGAAGCAAGAGATAGAAGTGTAAGGCACAGATCAAGAACAGCTCTGCTCAGTTACCTGCAAGGCCAGCATCAAATACTTATCAATCAAACCGGATTCACAGAACCATAGACATATAAGAACCGAATAAGGCTTAGTAAGACTCAGTACCTGCATAAGCTGAGTGGCAAATACATCGCTGACTGTCATTTTATCAAGGTCTTGACCCCTTTTGACAAAGCTATCAAAAGGAAGGACACGAGGCCGCAACTTTGCTTTGTCATTATAATTCAGCCCTGACTTTGTATTTGTAGTATTGGTAAATTGATTTAGTAAGATAACCGTATTTTCTTAGCGTCTCACCCAGCCCCTGTGTCATCGGCACATTTAAATCCCTCCAGAATCTCTGTCGTGAAACAACTAGAAGCATATATATTACTCCAGATAAGTTTGATTCCAAATCTCAAAGAAAAATGCTCATCAACCAATCAAAATCTTGTGTTAAAAGATAATCTTACTGTTTTAATGCTTTCTGCTGCATCAGAATGGTTTGGATCCCCTTCAAGAACGTATATGAATGAGCTTCTTGAATCCCGATCTCTATTTAGAATTTCAATTTAAGAAGGCAATGATTAAAAAACCGGCAATGAGAGAGAGAGAGAGAGAGAGCCAGTTGAAGATGTAAGAGCTCAGAGTTGCACACAACTGAAAGATGGGGCCAGCTGCGTGGAAAATATGTTATCCCTGATGCCAACTTTGTAACCAGGACACGATAAAGAACAAACACAGCACTAAGGATATTAGATCAAATGCTTGATAAAGACCGTACGAGTTTGTCCTGCTAAATCTTTTCTTCTGTTTCGAACAGCGAATATAAACTTCTGCTTGACAAAAGACAGCACATTACAGATGGATCTTGAGCTCAGACTTGATTGTGTCAATCAAGTCAAACAAACCCTTTCAGAGACACGTTTTGTGGTGCTTCTTTTTTAGAAGGAATGATGCATCACATCCCTGTACAACAACACAAATTCCCAAATTTCAATTACAGTTTCAATCAAGAAGTGATGTAAGGAAAACATGAGATTTTACTTTAAAAAGCAAATAGTTTGCCAGTTCAGTAAGTCAAATTAATCATGAGCTGATAAGCAAATTAATTCCCAAATGTTCAACAAAAAAGAGAAAGTTAAGTGGCCGTGAGTGCAAAAGTTAATTCACATGAGCAGAAGATAAAGCAACTGGGAACAAGATTTAGCAATTATACTAAGGAATTAACAATGACAGTAGCAGAATAATCACAAATCCGCAATGGCAGATGATTAAGATTAAGCAATCAACTCCCAAAATACCCAATTGGTATAGAACAAAATCACAGACAGGCAAAAAAAAAAAAAAAAAAAAAAAACCCGAAATCTATAGAGAAATCCACATGAAGAGTTAAATGTGATACAGAGAAAAAAAGATTCATCGCACGGGATTAGGAGAAAAGAGGAATAATCATTGAGGCGTACAAGAGACGGAGCTATGCCTGGGTTCTCTCTCTATGTTGGTCTCTCATCAACCTGCAGATGCTTGTCTCCGCTTGAGAGACAAAATATAGAGAGAAGCCAAGCATAGCACCATCTCTTGTATGCCTCTCCTTTTCCACAGATTGCTGAAGCCAATGCCAATGAAGATGCATCTCTCTTTGTTCTCTCTCCATAACCGGCTCAACTAGGGTTGGCAGAGGGCCATCTATTTTTATTTTTTTCCTTATTCCATTATAATTGTAAAACCCCCTATATATTAATTGGAAAACATTCTAAAAAATGCTGATGTGTTATCGTTAAAGAGCCCAAGATACCAATAAATTTATTATCCTCATTTTTATAGATATTTACACATAATTGCTTTTGAATGATTAAGGAATATTCCTTTACAACTAATTAAAAAAAATTCAAAACATTTCAATTTTAAAATTTATTTTAATCATTTTATAACATATTTAATTATTAAAATATAAAATCATTAGATCCAAAACGTTTTCAAAATCGGAAATTATTCACCTATTAAAAAAATTGATTACTATTCACATATTTAAAGTTTTCAAAATAAAATTATCACAATAATCATTATTATAGAGAATTGACTTATTTAATTGTTAATACTATTGGTATTATAATATTTCACGGGTGAAACATATTCTTACACAAAATAAAATAAATTTTTTAAAAATAAATAAAATCTTGCATAGATTAACAAAAAAGCGGGTTATACATATATTAACATATTCTTACAAAATAAAATAATAATTTCAAAAAAAAAAAATCTTGCTTAGATTAACAAAAGAGCATGTTATACATACATTTAGTTAATACATAATAGTTCAATCTAAAATATTTTCACGAGTTATGGATATATATTTTTAAAACAAATTTTAGATCCTAGAAAATAAATTTAATTTTATCTGTATATATTTATTCCGCACATAGTACGGGTTGATACCTAGTAGTATAATATAGGACCAAAAAGGTAAAAATAATACTAGGTCCACATAACATGGTCTTTTTTTTTTTTTTTTTTTCCTCTTTTAAAATGTGAAAAAGCCAATTTATGTATAGAGATGTCTTAAAAAAGTATGTTATATGAGCCAAGAAAATGAATTTCTTAGTATAAATATAAATTAGATAAAAGGTAAAAAAAAAAAAAAAAATTGCCCAAGGTCATTCCAATTTGTTGAGCTGGGGCGAGCTGTCTCTCTCTTTTTTTCTTCTATTTCATTGTAACTTGTAATTTTTTTCTTTTTTGAAAATTTAAATATATCTTAATTTAGAGGAATAAATATAATTTTTTAGTAAGTATTGTCTATTTTTGGGTTACGTATAACTTTTTTTTTATAGATTGTAGATGAAGTTATATTAACAACATCAAGAATTGTATAACAACATCCAGAATTGACGATTATCGTCTAGCTAGCTAGAATTAACCGGTTATGCTGTTTTCCGCACGTTATGATTAGTTATAAAGATGGAGTTGGAGATATGTAATAAAATTGTTGTAAAGAAAAAAAAAAAAAGATGTGTAATGAAATAAGAATGCTTTATTATATTATTATCAATATTTTGGTTATCTCAAATACTCAGAAAAACTCCAAAAATTAAGCCTACAAATTAAATGGAAGCCAGAAGGATAAGATTAGAAAATTTTCTAATTACAATTTTTTCTCCTTTTGTTTGCTTTCTTTCTTTTAAATAAATAAAATAAAATTACGGTTTATGTCTTGGATGAGTCAAACGAGTTGGTTCAAGTTTTGATTAAGGAACTTACGTTTTCCATCTGAATTTAGGAGACAAAAAATAATAATAATTAATAATAAAGTCGGTCTATGAATTACCAAAGGGAATAAGGTCGGTTTATTTCCACACCTCCAACCTCTATATAAAAACACATGCGCACACAATATTTCAAATCACAAAACCATTCATTCTCTCGAGATCTTCTTCTACGCAGAAAGCTAGCCTAATTAACCCTCTTTGTTTTCTCTTTCCAAATCTTCCTATACGCACGTTCAAACCCTATCCATTCCCTGACACTATCTCTTTTTTGATATTTCCCATCGATGGCAAAAGCGTCTACAGTTATCACCTTCATCATCCTCTTGCTCTTGATCAATTGCTCTGCCTTGTCTTGTGCGGCACGTATTCTTCATGATCACACGAGTGATACTATGGACGTTGACAAGAAGCAACCAGACCTAATCTCAAGCTTTGATGATGAAGATTCATGCCTTCCACCCTACTTCGACACAGTTGAAGATGATGTCCTCAACTATGAATCTGATGAGTTCCCGTATAGTTCTACGATGATCCATAATGTCGATTTTTCTGTCATGAGGAGGCGATATCTTTAGATCGTTGATGAAGCCTATACTAATGGAGATGCATCTCTTTGTTCTCTCTCTCTATTTTTCTTCGATTTCATTATAACTTGTAATTTTCTTTGAATAAATATAACTTTTTAGTAAGTATTGTCTATTAATCATGTTTGGGTTAAAACATAAAATTACGTATACTATTTTTTTTCCTTATATAACAACATCATCCACAATTCTATAACATGCATTCAGATCGTCGTTTACCTAGCTAGCTGTTAACTTCCAGAATTAACCGGTTATGCTGTTTTCCATACTTTATAATTATAAAGAGAGATATATATAACGAAATTGCTGTGAAAAAAGAGAGATATGTGTAACAAAATAAGAATGTTTTATTATATCATTATCAAGAATTTGGTAATCTCAAATACTGGGACAAACTCCAAATATGGAGACATTTTTTTAATTATTATTTTGGCTTCAATCATCAAAAGAAAAGAATTGCATGTTATTGATGTGTCGGGATCTGATCCTCACGCGATTGAAGTATATGTCAATTTCATGGAGCCTTATGAGCCCTTCATGTGATGATATTTAATTTGTTTTTCACTATTTTTTTTTAAATTAGGGATTTCGGGATAGTAAATGTTTTTGTATTATCTGAAAATATTTTGTATTTACAATATTTAGGTGTGGAAAATATATAATACAACCAATAAAAAACGAAGAAAAGAAAAAAAAAAGATTCAAAACAACAAATAATTTATCAGTGGATGACCCCAACCACAAGTCCTTGAATATGCATACTTTTACGTGATGATGCACATATTACGTCGTTGTTGCCTCGATTTCTCAATATCTCTTCTTGCGCCGATACGATGGAGAGATGTTTTGTACGTAACGTAGTTTAGGATAGACTAGATCAGTCATCTGTACGTACGTAAGGGTTAAACAATTTAAATGTTTTCTGTTGCAAAACATTAAATCAATCCAATTTTGATTTAGTAAATTTTTAGGTTTTCCATCTAGATTTAGGAGACAATAAAAAAAGAAATAAATTAAAGTCTGTGCCCTAATTACTAAAGGAAATAAAGGTCGGTTTCTATACGTCCAACCTCTATATATATAAAATACACACGACATATATTTCAAATCACAAAACCATTCTCTCGAGATCTTTTTCTACATCATAGCCCTTATCTACAACAACAACTAATGTCAACTAGATTGGGAGAAAGCAGCATTTTTTTCATTGTCTTCCTAGTCTTGCTTTTTGTGGGTGCTTCAGAGGCTCTCCGTCCTTGGAAAGTCCCGGTCATCATTCGTGATGGAGTCCAAATAAATTATTATCAAACTGAGGAATATGACCCAATCATGGAGAAGGCCGACTCGGCATCTTTTGGTGACCAAATCAACGAGATTGACACCAACTCGGCATACTATGCTTACTTGCATACCAAGCGTCTAAACATCTACGGCGAGGATTGGCTATGGAGGATTGATTTCCTTGTCATTCTTTTTTGTTTCTCTATATTGTTGACCCATGTATCTTTTAGAGCTTTCTTTTGTATCACAAGCATATGTTCTGCTAGGGTTTCAAAATCGTAATGAAACTCAGATCTGATTGTAAGGACTTCATTATATATTGTTCTAGATTATTCAAATCATTGTTGCTTTAATTTTTTTTTCTTTTTAAGTTCCACTCTTCGAACTATCAACATGTCCAAGAGTTGTGATTCTTGTGTAAAACATTTATTTCGTGTATTAAATCATTAACCGTAAGGGCATGTTTATAGGGAGATCAGCTTAGGGTGTTCTTAGAGTATAAATATTGTAAAAATAATGTAAGATCAGTAGTTAAGAACTTTTGTTAAGAAGTTAGTTATTGGGAGAACATGTATAAGATCTTAAGATTTAATAATATAATATTCTTATAGAAATTTAAGAATGTTTAATAAATACATAGTTTAATGTTTAATAAATAATTTAAGAATGTTTAATACTATTTAATAATATAATGTTTATTAATATTCTTAAACATATTACAATTATAAAAATTTATAAAATAACATTTTAATTGCAAACTTATGAAATTTTTACTAAAATTCTAAAAAAACAAACATATTACTTAATTTATTAAACAAGACAAACATTTTATTTAATTTATACATAGATTAATGACCAAATTTATTCCAAATATTCCAAATATACATAGATTAATACATAGATTAATGAAACAAAACTCACATTTTTGTTTAAATTTCAATAGATACCTTCAGAAACAATCTCAAACTACAACTTATTTTCAAGATTGAAATAGCATATTGTTACTAGATAAAGTGTTTTCCTCATAAAAATTCAGATGACTATTACTAATCATAAAAATTAATATGAAAACACCAAGTCTTGAAAACATCTTTTGCTACTTGCTTCAAGCTCTTTTGGCAACATCAGTGTCATCTTCGAAATCTCCTTCCACTGGTCCATTCTCCATCTTAATTTCACTTTTCTCCATGCTTCCAAATTGATCTTCACCGCCAAATTGGCTACCGGCAGCAAACTGAGTATTGTCACCACCAAACTGCGAGCTGTTGGCAACAGGGTTTCCTCCAATATCAGATACGAAAATATCAAAAACTGTGAATGTGAATACTATAAATAAAAGGTCAACCCAACGAGACACCAGAAAGCTCACATACATTTTTACTCTATCAAAGTTTCATAGATCAGCAAATGAACTTACCCGACCATCCAAAGCCTGGATAGCACTAGAGGCAGCTTCTGAAGAGGTGAATGTAACAAATCCAAATCCCCTCGACCTACCCGTTTCACGATCCAAAATAACCCTAGCTGTGTAAAGACATAGAGGCTGGTTTAGCATAAAGCAACTAACAAAACAAACAAGTGCCTAATTTGTTCACTAACACCCTGCCATAACATTCACAAGAACAGTAAAACATATCAGTTGCTTACTTTCAACGACTTCACCATATTTAGTGAAAGCTTCTCTTAAGCTATCCCATCCATGCTATAAGCCATACCTTACAACAGAAACGAAAACAAAATCACAAAGTTAGGTAACGAAATAACAAAAAATTAAGTAACCAATTCTTCATTATCCAAACAGTTTCTAAAGCTAGACTAGACTCACCTCCAATGAAGAGCTTAGAAGATGACATACACCTTATAGCCTGAAAAAGCGAAGGGCTTGATAGAGAAACCTGAGCATTGAGTTGCTTGCTCGTTGTCTGCTTCAAAATGTTCCCGAATTTACTCAAAAAAGCCACCTCCTTTAGATATCTAAGATGGAAAAGACAAATACTTTTAGTCACCGGAAACTCAAATTAAAAAGTAAGGATCATATCATTTCCTCTTTTCCTACTCATATACATAGGCAAGTTTCATAAGTTTTCTAAATCAAAGGCTTTTTAAATTCTAATCAGACTTTACAAGGAACCAAAACATGAATTCAGAATCGAAACACAAAGCAGATATGTCATTCAGTAGCAAAGATCGGAACTAAAAATCGATGAAAATGAAAAGCTAAGAAATGACAGAGATCATTCAAAATCAGAGACGAGATAACCTTATACAACAGCTAAAGCTGAGAACTAACTAGGGTTTATGAGAAAGAAATGAGCTTGAAGAGTGAAAAGTACCTCAATACTCAATACACTTCGCTTTCCTCTGTGAGATTTCTCGATTTTGTTAAAACCCTACTTGACCGAGGTTTATATAGCGAAGTTTCATGATCTAAGTTAATCGTGACCGTTCAATCTTAAGATGTTTAGAAAAAGCTATTAACAGAGGAGACGAGGCCGGAACGAGGAGACAGAGGAGACGAGGCCAGAACGAGGAGACAGAGGAGACGACGGTGAGGGAAAAAAATTCTCTCTTGTCGTCGTTTGCGAGAGAAGAAGAAAAAATTATGTTCGAAGGAAATGAAAAAATGAAACGAAGCTTTCTTTCAGAGGGTGACACGTCACCTTTAGATCAGCAGAAGAACTGATCTTATTCAAGATCAATTGTGCCGATCTTATGGGTACTGTTCAATTAATTTTAATTTTAAAAGCCCCAAGATCACCCCATGTGATGCCCTGATAAATATGGCCTAAGTGGAAAATAATAGGTAAAATCTTTTCCTATAATCAAAGAAGATCTTTTCTCTTCTCTATATACTGGAAAGTCGTAGCATCAATATATTTAATCTTGACGACACCATAGATACTTTTCGTCTTTCGACTCGTAACATGGAATATTAGAGATTACATACAAGAGTAGATTTTAGTGAGATTACATACAATAGTATTTTAGTATTAGTTTTTGCTTTTATTAGTTAACCAATAAACATGTTTTGGTATATTAAAGTACAAAAAATAAAGTTTGGATTTGAAATTCAAATTATCTAAAAGTTAATGTATTTTTCATCACAGTAAATAGTTAACACAATAAATAATTTAATGTATAAATTCAACATAATGCATGTATGGAAAAACTGTTGATCCCATCGTTATCTAATTTCTTTATGTTCTCTTTTTACTAGGCGGATACTTTTGGGTTTCTATTTATTAAGTTAATGATCCACTTAATTTGCCTACTTTTAAACTAGACTAATGTAACCAAATTATGTATATTATATAGAACGAACTTTATTTGAACGATTAAAACGACGTTGTTTTGATTTCTTCTGCACACATAGATTTTTTTTTTCACACATGGATTCTACGTCAGGTTGACTCAACCGAAGTTTAACAGAGTTAAACAATAAACATGTTTTAGTATGTTAAAGTATAAAACATAAAGTTTAGATTAGAAATTCAAATTATCTAAACATTAATGTATTTTTTAGCACGGTGAATATTTGATATATAAATTTAACATAGTGTAATTGTATAATCGTGAAAAAAAACCGTTTTTTCCATTATCATCTAATCTTTTTATGTTCTCTTTTTATTGGGCCGTTATTTTGGGTTTCTATTTACCAAATAAGTGATTCACTACTTTTAAACTAGACTAATGCAACCAACTTATGTATCTTATATATATATATATATATATATATATATTTTAATTATTTGGGAATCCCGGATTCAACTAGATAGACTAACTATACTCACATATTGTACCATATCAATATTCAATTAATTAACAAAACACTTACCGAAAGAGATGGGATGATTTATTTTTACACGATATATATCATCCAAATCCTTGAATCAAAAGTAATTCTTTGGACTCAATTGTTGGACCAGCGTCATAGTGGTATCGTCCATGAATTTAATTTGATAAGGATGATGAGTATTCCTCTCATTCAGGGTTGGATTGATTACTTTGAAAGTTCTAATATCATACCATTCACCATCGTTGATATATTCCGGAGTTTAGCGAGTGTATTTGGTAAAAAAGTAGTTTCGATTGTGTTACTCTTCACAGTTTAATAACAATTGTGTAGGAAGTCGTATATATAAGAACTGTTAAAAATTGAACTTTAAGTAAGAATGATGTTCAATTAACGATACTAACCTCTACATCCACAAGAAGCAAGACTCTTTTTGTAAAGAACTCGCTGATACTCCAAGAATGTAAGACCTTGGCGTGTATACGCCAATTAATTCTTTCGGGAAGAAAGATCAATTAGACCTTGACCTTGGCGCTAATCGAATTTCATGATTTTCTCCAATTAGGGGTTTTCCTGTTTCTTCTCTGTTATCGAAAACGAAAAGGGGATTCCAGATTTGTAAGAATACAAACAGTCACGATTAAACGTTGCTTCTTAATCGTTTTAGTATCTCACATTTTGTTTGACTATTAAATAGTTTTAATATTTATTATTATATATATAATTACAGATTAAAGGTAAAGTTTGTAGTTAATAGATATGATGTAAAATGATATATACATTTTATGACACAGCTAACAATTATATGTTTTCAAACAACATTTGTTAAAACCAAATAAAATATAATCATGTGAAATTTTTTTAATAAAATGTTCTTAAACCATCTACAATGTGTTTATCTATTATTTTATAATATAGAATAATTCAAAATTAGAAAATGGTTTTCTCCAATGTGAAAGTCAATATCTGACTATTAAATAAAGGTGGTGTTAAAGATATTAAAAATCACTTTATTTAAGAGAAGAAATATAATTCAAGTCTAAATATCCAAAACAATTTTCCAACTACAAACCATAATTATACAGTCTCAAATACCTCTTTGAAAACAACATTAAGTGTTTTATTCTGGCATTTCCCATCTTTATCTGTAATTAATACTTTTAAGCATTTTCTGGTTGTGACTCGAGAGAAGGCAACATAAAGCTGTCAATGTGTGAAAACCGGTTTCGGTAAAAACAATCCAACATGTTCAATCGTCTGACCTTGACTTTTGTTTATAGTAATTGCAAACGCCACGGTAACAGAAAACTTTCGTCGCCTCATACGAAAGGGAAACTTTGCATTAGGTGGACTAACATACATCCTAGGGATAAGTACTTTATCACCAACATTTTTTCCTGTCACGATTCTTGCTTCGATTACATGATTGGCCATCTGAGTAATAATTAACCTCGTACCGTTATGAAAACCTCCCTTAGGTTTTATATTCCTTAGCAACATGACAGGTGCTCCTATTTTCAACGTTAAAGCATGACTTGGCAATCCAGAAACTTGTATATTGTTTAGGAAATCCTGAGTGTAGATCATATTATCATGAGCACTTTTATCTGAAGTTTCAATACCATCAGAGTTAAGATATCGTCTCTCCTCACCTGTAAATAAAAAAATAAAGATGGAATTTTAGATATGTGATATCTTGTTTTTTGTTGGGTTTTAAGCCTTGTTTTTGGTTAGTTTTGTTGCATAATCTTGTCATTCTAGGTTGTTTTAGGAGCATATGCATCTAGTGTGCTACCTCTCAAGTTCTTGGAGTAATATCATCACATTTGGAGCATTTGGACTTGTTTTGATGCAAAGAAGCAAAGAAGAGTGAAGTGGAGAAGAGGCACTTGATCACCACCATCAACGGCCAAGACCATCGGCCAAACGGTGGTCGAGAGAAGCAAGCGGTCAAGACCAGCAGCCAAACACAAGCCGATGGAACAGGAGACGCACTTGATCTCCACCATCAGCGACCACGTCCCGCGGCCAAACCTTTTCCACGTGAAGCCAGCGGCCACCTCCCGCGGCCAAACCATGCCTGTGTGAAGCCATCTGCCACCTCCCATCGGCCAAACCTTTCCCGCGTGAAGCAAGCGGTCAAGACCAGCAACCAAACACAAGCCGATGGTACAGGAGACACGCTTGATCGCCACCATCAGCGGCCACCTTCCGCAGCCAAACCTTTTCCGCGTGAAGCCAGCGGCCACCTCCTGCGGCCAAACTATGCCCACGTGAAGCCATCGACCACCTCCCAACGGCTAAACCTTTCCCGCGTGAAGCCATCCGCCACCTCCCATCGGCCAAACCCTGCCCGCGTGGAGCCGCCATGCTCCTCACTTGTTTTAGTTTTGATCCGGGTTTAAACCGGTTTGACCTGGATTGACCCGGCTCCATTTTATCCTTTATCTTATATTTTGTTTAGCAACCACTTAGGGTTCTTAAGCTTATCTACTCTTGGTTTGTTGAATGATTGAGTACTTCTAAGTTTTTAATAACAATTTCTCCTTTAAATCTCTTAATCTATAATCTCTTATTATGATTTCACAAAGATCAAACTCTTTTCTTTGTGTGATCATGATGATGAGTGAGTAGATCCTTAGAACTTTGGGCTAGGTAGATTTAGGAGATAGATGATTGATCTTTGATGTCTAAGGCTTTATTTATGTGTTTCCTATCTTGATTAGTGTTAATAATGCTAGATAGCTTTGATCATGCTTGAATCTAGACATTAGGATTTCCATGCCCATAAGATGTTTGATGAAGTTCTCGAACCAAATTAATCAAGAGCTTTGTATTCCTAGCCAATGAAAATTGATGATTAGGGTGCTTAGTGGTATTTAGACTTGTACTTAATGCATGCTTGCCTTGTGATTGCCTTTGGAAATTGTTGATTATCACTTGATTAGCATAGGAATCTCTATCATGGAAATGAATTGATTTGCATAAGTGTTCTTAGCCATAGGATTGTTCTTGATTGTTGCTTAGACATCTAGGATTTGTTAGCTATCTCCCAAGTCAATTACCTTGCCTAAGGCTCACTTGTTTAATTTTGATTTAAAGTTTGTTGCTAGTTGTGTTCTGTTTCTTTGAGTTTGCATTATTCGAATTGTCTTGTTTTCTTTCTTTGAATCAGTTTGTTAGTTAAGATTGTTACAAAAAAACCTTTTCTTGTTTAAGAATAGATTAAGCATATTTGTGTATTATTAGTGAGTTGATTAATGCAAATTGTAGATTGATAATTTAATTGATAGAAAAATACTACATCAATATGTATTTAATATTAGTATTTTTAAAAATTATTACTTCAATATCCATATTCCATATCCTATTTAATTTGCATACTTGGTAGCTTGCTAAGCATAAATTGATTTATCTTATCAACATCACCATTTTTTGGACCTAGAATAGCTCTTTCCCTAAAGAACGTTGGATCAGTTCTGCTTGCAAAATTTTCACCTTAGATTTCTGTAACTATTGCTTGAATATGATTTCCACTTGTATTCATTAATAAATCATCCGAAATTTCTATCTCCACATCTCCACTATTTGTTTCGTTGATTTTGCCATCCCCGATATCAAGAAGCCATTTTGAAAAAGTGGCGAGAGCACCCACATCTATACTATTATGTGCCTTGCCAAGTCTCAAATTTTCGGTAAGTTTAAGAACCTTACAACTATTCCAAAGAACAGATGAGTTGATAGATGCTAAAACTGTCGCTACTCTTCCTCCTTCTGTAATAACATGTAGAATCTGTCTAAAACCATCTCCTACCACAACACCTTTACCTCCAAAAATCTGGTCACACCTCATGATATCTCGCAAACTCCTATCCAAAGTTTCGTAACAAAGCTTGTTCATCATTGGAGCTTCGTCCCATATTATGAGCTTTGCTTCTATAATTAAGTCAGCAAGATCAGATTCGGCATCGATCGTACACACAAAATATTTATTAAGATTGATTGAATACCAAATCTTGAATGAGCCGTTCTACCACCTTCCAAAAGCAAAGCAGCTATACCACTTGAAGCAACATCCAAAATAATATTACATTTAGACCTTAAATCAACACCAAGACTAATCCACAAGAAAGTTTTCCCAGTACCACCAAATCCATTAACAAAAAACATACCACATTTGTCGTGATTCACAGAGTGAATGACTTCTTCATAAACACGTCTTTGCTCTTCAGTTAGCATAGGTAACAACTCATTGTATTAATTTGTCGTTCATGTTTATTTTGTGAATCGGTTATAACTATACTGCAATTGTAAATAAGACATAGTATATACATCAATTAATGCTTAATTTATCCTCGTATGGATAGCTTTTCATTATAATGCTTGATTGATTATTGTTTCACAAGTACTGAAGCAACTAAGCCTACATATACAAATTGCTCAGACTTGGTGAAGATGGTGTCTTCTCCTCATGACTGGCCGGCTTTCAAGACCTATCTCGACGATATCAAGATGGATAGGGAGGAGTTTTCTTCTTTCTCTTTATCTCTTATTCCCAGAAATGCTAATGTAAGTGCGGATTCTTTGGCATGCCAAGCGCGTACATCTTCGCATTATATTTTGTTTGTAAACTCTTTTCCTTCATATTGGCTCTTATTAGCTGATCTATTTATTGGAAAAAATTTATAAAAAACCCACATATCCATGCTTCGGTTGATTTAATTCAATTTCTTTGGTCACTATTGCTTAAAAATATGCTGATATGATTTCATGCTTATAGCTGGTCTAATATCTCGTTGATTTATGTATGTATACAACTATATTATATATGAGTGTGAATTATAAGAATACATAAACGGTGATTCAACCTGTACCACTTATTGCTTATATATTTTATTATTGCTTTGTTATTTACCGAGATAACTTATACTCGTTTATTTGACTAACTGTTGGTATATATATATATATATATATATATATATTTTAGTCGGTAAATCTCTTTGAATGTCGTAGCCGACCTCTCAGTTGATGAGTCGAACTTAAGTTTTGCTGTTGCAACATGAGTTGAAGGACAAAGCAATATTCATTGCCAATAATGTCTCCGTCTTGGATTTCTAATAACGTCTTCATCGAGATAAATATTATTTTTTATATCTTATAGATTAACATTTAAAGATCAACTCTTCCTAATCTTTCTATCAATTTAAAAGGAAGAAAAAATATTAGTCACAAATATTTATGAAGAAATATTAGTCATATTTTTAAATATTTATTTAAATATTAGTCATAAAAAAATATTTAATCTATTTGTAAATAGAAAGAAATCATAGTTTTTAGAAAATTACCATATTTTTTATGAATATAATCCACCATAGTTTTTATGCAACTATAATCATTACAAAAAATATTAGCAACAAATTTTAAAAAATTTAAGGATTCGGGTTAGCAAAAATTAATACATGAATTCCATTATATTCAATTTTGTAGATCCACAATTATGATCAATGATCATCCATGAATTCAACTGGAACAAAAAAAAAATATGTAATAGGTTACATATAAATAGAATTATAATTTAAATCTATTTGTAAACAGAAAGAAATCCAAATCTTTAGAAAATTACCATAAATTTGTTATGAACAGAATCCACCATAATTTTTCTGCAACTATAATCATTACAAAAAAAACATTAGCAACAGTATTATTTTTAAAAATTAAGGAATCAGATTAGCAAAAATTTATATCTGAATTCATTTTATATTCAGTTTTGTAGATCTACAATTATGAGATCATCCATGAATTCAACTGAAACAAAAAAAATATGTATTAGGTTACATATAAAATTTTATTTCAAATTACTAAACTACAAAACAAAATATAGGAAATAATATAACATATATGTTTTAAAAGATGGAGAAACCATAGACAAAATCTATGATGGCTTGATCTTGCTTTCCAAACAACCACTAAAAAAAAAGCATAAAAATTAGAATCTGATGAATCATATAAAATTGTGAAAAGTTGTCTTTGCTCATTTGCTTGTAGAATAACAAATCATCGAATAAAAATATGATCATGATTAAGAGAATAAAATTGAATAACAATCACCACTTAAAAAAACAAATAAACACAATTATTAATAATTAATTTCTAAAATTCCAAAATAGTATTATATTCCAAATTTTAACATTAAACTCTAGATAGAGAACCCAAACCTACAAAAATATTCTGAAAAGATATTTAAATTATTGTGTGAATAGTGTTATTTTGGAAGTTTCAAAATTAAACACTAAAGTCTAATAACTAAACCCTACCCCTCATAATTACCCTAAATGTAAATAAAGAACCCAAAGATAAAAAGAACAAAATTTGGATTCCTTCTTCTGTCTGTTCGTGATCATCTACTTTATTTCATCTTCATTCTTTTGTCTCTAGTCAATTGATCTCAATCACTAAGGGGTTGAATGTTAGTGTGATCACAAACTCGGTTTAAGCATAGATGATCACAATGAAAATGTGGAAATATGAGAAAACCACACACTAAATTCAGATCAAGAGAATAAGTGCTTATGTCATAGTTCAAGCTCGAACGCTTAAGGAATAAGTTTTTTTGTGGGTTTCCTGAAACCGAAGTTCCTCTAGCTCTTCCTTGTATTACTTTCATCCTAATACCAAAATTTGAAAAAAAAAAATTATTAAATGTATTAATATTTATAACAATTATAAGAAAGGACTACAAACCCAAAAAAAAAGACTATAAAGCAAAAGAAGCAATGGTTAGTTTTGATCTGAAAGTGAATACTAATGGAGGTATATATGTATATAAAACATAGAGGCAGTATAAGATTTAGGTTGTGACACAAATATTTGCTTTTATAATACGTGTGAGGGGAAATATCACTCTTTGATGCATGGTAAGCCTCTTATCTTTGATGGATAGTTTTCGGATGTGTGTAGTAACAGTTTCTTTGGAATATGTTTTTGTAAGTAGTGTCATAAAGCATAGTATATATGAGCCAATTAATATCCATAAAAATATATGCTTTTAATGCCAGAGAAATTTTATCCAAAATATTTTGCCAACGTAATTTTTATATATGATCCGACCCCTTAGCCAAATGCTCCAGACTCCGGATATGTCATTATCTTCTCCAACTTCTTCGTAAGAGGAAGTCCTTGTTGAAAGAATCTCGGCTGATCCAGCTTCATCACCAGCTTTATCCATAAGAATCACAGCCCAAGAGAGCCACTTTATGGCATCAGCATACTGACCTTGTCTCTGGTTATAAATGCTCTTAGCTGATGTAACAGATACACCTGGTGATGATGGTAGCAAACCATCAAGCTCAGTGGTGGAACCGCCACCTGAATCAGCCTCACAGTCAAAACTTTCATATTCCTTATCTTCAGTCTGTGTAGTTGCAGATGAGGAATTAGAACAGAGGCATAAATATCAATATGACAGAATTGAAATAGCACCCTTAGAATTGCTATTTCCCATGGGCCTCCCAATGTGGCTCGGTATAAGTCTATGAGTACATGAAATTTCCGATGTTAGTCGTGGGAAAATCTGATGTGTTACAAAACAGTAAAAAGTCAACAATAACTGTACCTGAAATTCATACCAGTGAACACCAAGCCAAAGGGGAAACCACGAACCATGAGCCTGAGTAAATAAAACAATTGTCATTAGCCTTTTGCTGAATCCCGGCTTCCATGCTCAGTTAATATCTCAAACAATAAAAAATATAATTTTATAATAGGTTCAGAGAAACTGTGTCAAACTAATATCTCCAGCAGTTTCTTGGCCTTTGTGGTTGATTCAATACTCAATATTTTTTCCTGAAATTTAAAATTTGGATTAAGCTATATGTGAGGCAGAAACCAAAAGCATACGAAATATAATATAATAAGAGAATATTGTACCTCAGCTATCTCAATAGCATATTCAAATTTCAAAACAAAACTAAATTATATAGAATATATAACAAACATATAACAACCTTTAACAGTCAAACAAACCCAAATATTAAATAAATAAATAAGTAATTAAATAGAATAAAATCCCCCATTAGAAGAAGTAGGACGAATCAGAAGTTTCAAATTCGTTGTCAACAGTCAAATATAATCGTAAATCTAAACGATTAAACTCGTCCCGTTGAATTACCTGCACAGATTCAAATATCTTATATTGGATAAATCCAAACCCAAACAAATAAAAACAAAAGCTCACCATAAAATCGCTTGAATCAACCACTAAAAAAATTGAACTGAACTGATCCGCAGCAATGAATCCATTCACATAACCTATACGACCATAAGTAAAGACCATTAGTCATTTTTTGTGTATCATTTATAAAAAAAATAAACGGTGCAAAAGAATGTGGGTTAGTTACGATCTGAATGTATTTATATAGAGTTAAGAGGGTTGTAACATTTATTTATTATTTTATTTTTTACGATAATAACAACAATTTAAGGAAGTTATAAAATTCATCGTCATCGAACTAAAATATTTGTAAATAAACCTTTTTCACTGTTATCCATATTTAGTTAAAATAAAAATACCAAATACGTGAAACATCACTCAGAAGTAGACAATAACATAAACTTCTTTAGATTTAGGAATTTATTCTAATGAAATCTACCTTTTGCAAATCAATATAAAATATTATTCCCCTGAAATTAATGGAAAAATAACAAAACTACTCAGATTACGTATCTATTTCCTGTGAAATTAATGGAACAATAACATATACAAAGATAAGAAATATGTATCAGACACAAACATCGAATTATTATTCAAAAAAAGATGAAAAATCGTTTATTATCAAACTACCATAAACATATCCTTATTATTAGCTATGATGCAACTATAACCATTACTTTTCAAAAAAATAAGAATTAGGGTTTTTTAAAACAATACAAGTATTTAATTAAATTTAGATTTGTAGATCCACAATTACAATCATCTACGGATTCACCTGAAACAAAAAAAAAAATTTGTATTAGCTTACAAAACTATAAATCAAAATATCAAACTATATCATACAACATACATATTTTTAAAGATAAAGAAACGATACACAAAGATCTAGAATTGCTTGATCTTGTTTTCCAAACAGCTATTATTAAAAGAGGGAATGTACAATTAGAATATGATGAATCATATAAAGGACCAAATTTAATTTACAAATATAAAATATTATTAGTAAAAAGCAACCATAGTCCATGACCTGTAAACCTAAAATACAATCAAACAATACAAAATAAGTAAAAAATAATGTGTTCAACAATTTTTCTATTCTAAGCTACAAAAAATATTGGTTTATAGTCAAGATTGGTTCATAAAAATTAAATTACCTACTAAATCATGCAAATAAAAAGAATCAAATCTCTAGCTTTTAGATCAATAATTATTGTTTGCGTTCGTTTTCTTTACTGCTTTGCTTCTTGAATTCTTTTGTCCAATCTTGTTTTTGATATATAAGAAAACACCATGGTCCGTGACATGTAGACCTAAAACACAATCAAACAATACAAAATCAGTAAAACTTTTTGATATGATTCAAAAGTAATAATTAAACATTATAACAACATGAAATTTAATTCATGCAAAGCACCCAAACATATCGATAGTACATCAACATGAAAAAAAAAAATCAAAATCATATAATAGTAAAGTTGATTCATTAGAACCAAAAAATACAAAAAAAAATATATATATTTACTCTCAAAACTAGATGTTTAGCTTAATGAATCCGATTTCTACTATTTTGCATCAGCCTCTATATTTATAGTTTAGAAAGAAAATCGTCATAATTATCTTTACCATTTTAATATTTTTAAAAATAGAAATTTTCTTTAAACGAATATTCGTAATATATTCTAATATTTATCTTCCATTTTTTAAAGAGACATATTGCATATAAATATATTAGATTTTCGATCTTGCCATTTTTTTATATGAATTTTGACTTTTAATTCATATATTTTCTTTATTAATTTTTTAATAATTTTTAAAAATTAGAAAAGGGTAAGAACGTCCAGTTTTGAATCTCATTAATGACAAATTAGTAATCTTAATTCTGAGGAAGAATGTGGTGCGTTTCAGCAACCTAAATAGAGAACAAAAGCTTGTCCGAAAATTTTTTAGGGGTATTTTTCATTAAGGGTAAATGACGTAATTTTTTATGAGAATGGCTATGAGCCCTCTCGACTTCTCCTTTAATATATTAGATTTTTTTTTCAGATTATATTAGTGATATTTAAATTAATTTGTTAATTATTTTTTGTAATTATGAAATAGTTTTAAATAAATTAATATATTCTATTATACAATAATCCGCAGGATATTAACTAATAAATCAAATAAAATCACAGTTTTTGTCTTCAGTCAAACGAGTTTGTTCAAGTTTTGATTAAGGAATCTATGTTTTCCATCGGAATTTAGGAGACAAAAGAAAAATAATAATAATAAAAGTCGGTCGTCTATCAATTAATTACTAAAGGGAATAAGGTCGGTTTCTTTCTACACGTCCAACCTCTATATAAAAAAACTTGCACACACAATATTTTAAATCACAAAACCATTCATTCTCTCGAGATCTTCTTCTACGCAGAAGACCTAGCTAGCCTAACCTCTTTTTTTTTTCTCTTTCCAAATCTTACTATACGTACGTTCAAACCCTAACCATTCCCTGACGGCTGACACTATCTCTTTTTTGATATTTCCCATCGATGGCAAAAGCTTCTACAATAATCACCTTCATCATCCTCTTGCTCTTGATCAATTGCTCTGCCTTGTCTTGTGCGGCACGTATTCTTCATGATCACACGAGTGATACTATGGACGTTGACAAGAAGCAACCAGACCTAATCTCAAGCTTTGATGATGAAGATTCATGCCTTCCACCCTACTTCGACACAGTTGAAGATGATGTCCTAAACTATGAATCTGATGAGTTCCCGTATAGTTCTACGATGATCCATAATGTCGATTTTTCTGTCATGAGGAGGCGATATCTTTAGATCGTTGATGAAGCCTATACTAATGGAGATGCATCTCTTTGTTCTCTCTCTCTATTTTTCTTCGATTTCATTATACCTTGTAATTTTCTTTAATAAATATAACTTTTTAGTAAGTATTGTCTATTAATCATGTTTGGGTTAAAACATAAAATTACGTATACTATTTTTTTTCCTTATATAACAACATCATCCACAATTCTATAACATGCATTCAGATCGTCGTTTACCTAGCTAGCTGTTAACTTCCAGAATTAACCGGTTATGCTGTTTTCCATACTTTATAATTATAAAGAGAGATATATATAACGAAATTGCTGTGAAAAAAGAGAGATATGTGTAACAAAATAAGAATGTTTTATTATATCATTATCAAGAATTTGGTAATCTCAAATACTGGGACAAACTCCAAATATGGAGACATTTTTTTAATTATTATTTTGGCTTCAATCATCAAAAGAAAAGAATTGCATGTTATTGATGTGTCGGGATCTGATCCTCACGCGATTGAAGTATATGTCAATTTCATGGAGCCTTATGAGCCCTTCATGTGATGATATTTAATTTGTTTTTCACTATTTTTTTTAAATTAGGGATTTCGGGATAGTAAATGTTTTTGTATTATCTGAAAATATTTTGTATTTACAATATTTAGGTGTGGAAAATATATAATACAACCAATAAAAAACGAAGAAAAGAAAAAAAAAGATTCAAAACAACAAATAATTTATCAGTGGATGACCCCAACCACAAGTCCTTGAATATGCATACTTTTACGTGATGATGCACATATTACGTCGTTGTTGCCTCGATTTCTCAATATCTCTTCTTGCGCCGATACGATGGAGAGATGTGTTGTACGTAACGTAGTTTAGGATAGACTAGATCAGTCATCTGTACGTACGTAAGGGTTAAACAATTTAAATGTTTTCTGTTGCAAAACATTAAATCAATCCAATTTTGATTTAGTAAATTTTTAGGTTTTCCATCTAGATTTAGGAGACAATAAAAAAAGAAATAAATTAAAGTCTGTGCCCTAATTACTAAAGGAAATAAAGGTCGGTTTCTATACGTCCAACCTCTATATATATAAAATACACACGACATATATTTCAAATCACAAAACCATTCTCTCGAGATCTTTTTCTACATCATAGCCCTTATCTACAACAACAACTAATGTCAACTAGATTGGGAGAAAGCAGCATTTTTTTCATTGTCTTCCTAGTCTTGCTTTTTGTGGGTGCTTCAGAGGCTCTCCGTCCTTGGAAAGTCCCGGTCATCATTCGTGATGGAGTCCAAATAAATTATTATCAAACTGAGGAATATGACCCAATCATGGAGAAGGCCGACTCGGCATCTTTTGGTGACCAAATCAACGAGATTGACACCAACTCGGCATACTATGCTTACTTGCATACCAAGCGTCTAAACATCTACGGCGAGGATTGGCTATGGAGGATTGATTTCCTTGTCATTCTTTTTTGTTTCTCTATATTGTTGACCCATGTTTCTTTTAGAGCTTTCTTTTGTATCACAAGCATATGTTCTGCTAGGGTTTCAAAATCGTAATGAAACTCAGATCTGATTGTAAGGACTTCATTATATATTGTTCTAGATTATTCAAATCATTGTTGCTTTAATTTTTTTTTTCTTTTTAAGTTCCACTCTTCCAACTATCAACATGTCCAAGAGTTGTGATTCTTGTGTAAAACATTTATTTCGTGTATTAAATCATTAACCGTAAGGGCATGTTTATAGGGAGATCAGCTTAGGGTGTTCTTAGAGTATAAATATTGTAAAAATAATGTAAGATCAGTAGTTAAGAACTTTTGTTAAGAAGTTAGTTATTGGGAGAACATGTATAAGATCTTAAGATTTAATAATATAATATTCTTATAGAAATTTAAGAATGTTTAATAAATACATAGTTTAATGTTTAATAAATAATTTAAGAATGTTTAATACTATTTAATAATATAATGTTTATTAATATTCTTAAACATATTACAATTATAAAAATTTATAAAATAACATTTTAATTGCAAACTTACGAAATTTTTACTAAAATTCTAAAAAAACAAACATATTACTTAATTTATTAAACAAGACAAACATTTTATTTAATTAATACATAGATTAATGACCAAATTTATTCCAAATATTCCAAATATACATAGATTAATACATAGATTAATGAAACAAAACTCACATTTTTGTTTAAATTTCAATAGATACCTTCAGAAACAATCTCAAACTACAACTTATTTTCAAGATTGAAATAGCAGATTGTTACTAGATAAAGTGTTTTCCTCATAAAAATTCAGATGACTATTACTAATCATAAAAATTAATATGAAAACACCAAGTCTTGAAAACATCTTTTGCTACTTGCTTCAAGCTCTTTTGGCAACATCAGTGTCATCTTCGAAATCTCCTTCCACTGGTCCATTCTCCATCTTAATTTCACTTTTCTCCATGCTTCCAAATTGATCTTCACCGCCAAATTGGCTACCGGCAGCAAACTGAGTATTGTCACCACCAAACTGCGAGCTGTTGGCAACAGGGTTTCCTCCAATATCAGATACGAAAATATCAAAAACTGTGAATGTGAATACTATAAATAAAAGGTCAACCCAACGAGACACCAGAAAGCTCACATACATTTTTACTCTATCAAAGTTTCATAGATCAGCAAATGAACTTACCCGACCATCCAAAGCCTGGATAGCACTAGAGGCAGCTTCTGAAGAGGTGAATGTAACAAATCCAAATCCCCTCGACCTACCCGTTTCACGATCCAAAATAACCCTAGCTGTGTAAAGACATAGAGGCTGGTTTAGCATAAAGCAACTAACAAAACAAACAAGTGCCTAATTTGTTCACTAACACCCTGCCATAACATTCACAAGAACAGTAAAACATATCAGTTGCTTACTTTCAACGACTTCACCATATTTAGTGAAAGCTTCTCTTAAGCTATCCCATCCATGCTATAAGCCATACCTTACAACAGAAACGAAAACAAAATCACAAAGTTAGGTAACGAAATAACAAAAAATTAAGTAACCAATTCTTCATTATCCAAACAGTTTCTAAAGCTAGACTAGACTCACCTCCAATGAAGAGCTTAGAAGATTAGCCTGAAAAAGCGAAGGGCTTGATAGAGAAACCTGAGCATTGAGTTGCTTGCTCGTTGTCTGCTTCAAAATGTTCCCGAATTTACTCAAAAAAGCCACCTCCTTTAGATATCTAAGATGGAAAAGACAAATACTTTTAGTCACCGGAAACTCAAATTAAAAAGTAAGGATCATATCATTTCCTCTTTTCCTACTCATATACATAGGCAAGTTTCATAAGTTTTCTAAATCAAAGGCTTTTTAAATTCTAATCAGACTTTACAAGGAACCAAAACATGAATTCAGAATCGAAACACAAAGCAGATATGTCATTCAGTAGCAAAGATCGGAACTAAAAATCGATGAAAATGAAAAGCTAAGAAATGACAGAGATCATTCAAAATCAGAGACGAGATAACCTTATACAACAGCTAAAGCTGAGAACTAACTAGGGTTTATGAGAAAGAAATGAGCTTGAAGAGTGAAAAGTACCTCAATACTCAATACACTTCGCTTTCCTCTGTGAGATTTCTCGATTTTGTTAAAACCCTACTTGACCGAGGTTTATATAGCGAAGTTTCATGATCTAAGTTAATCGTGACCGTTCAATCTTAAGATGTTTAGAAAAAGCTATTAACAGAGGAGACGAGGCCGGAACGAGGAGACAGAGGAGACGAGGCCAGAACGAGGAGACAGAGGAGACGACGGTGAGGGAAAAAAATTCTCTCTTGTCGTCGTTTGCGAGAGAAGAAGAAAAAATTATGTTCGAAGGAAATGAAAAAATGAAACGAAGCTTTCTTTCAGAGGGTGACACGTCACCTTTAGATCAGCAGAAGAACTGATCTTATTCAAGATCAATTGTGCCGATCTTATGGGTACTGTTCAATTAATTTTAATTTTAAAAGCCCCAAGATCACCCCATGTGATGCCCTGATAAATATGGCCTAAGTGGAAAATAATAGGTAAAATCTTTTCCTATAATCAAAGAAGATCTTTTCTCTTCTCTATATACTGGAAAGTCGTAGCATCAATATATTTAATCTTGACGACACCATAGATACTTTTCGTCTTTCGACTCGTAACATGGAATATTAGAGATTACATACAAGAGTAGATTTTAGTGAGATTACATACAATAGTATTTTAGTATTAGTTTTTGCTTTTATTAGTTAACCAATAAACAGGTTTTGGTATATTAAAGTACAAAAAATAAAGTTTGGATTTGAAATTCAAATTATCTAAAAGTTAATGTATTTTTCATCACAGTAAATAGTTAACACAATAAATAATTTAATGTATAAATTCAACATAATGCATGTATGGAAAAACTGTTGATCCCATCGTTATCTAATTTCTTTATGTTCTCTTTTTACTAGGCGGATACTTTTGGGTTTCTATTTATTAAGTTAATGATCCACTTAATTTGCCTACTTTTAAACTAGACTAATGTAACCAAATTATGTATATTATATAGAACGAACTTTATTTGAACGATTAAAACGACGTTGTTTTGATTTCTTCTGCACACATAGATTTTTTTTTTCACACATGGATTCTACGTCAGGTTGACTCAACCGAAGTTTAACAGAGTTAAACAATAAACATGTTTTAGTATGTTAAAGTATAAAACATAAAGTTTAGATTAGAAATTCAAATTATCTAAACATTAATGTATTTTTTAGCACGGTGAATATTTGATATATAAATTTAACATAGTGTAATTGTATAATCGTGAAAAAAAACCGTTTTTTCCATTATCATCTAATCTTTTTATGTTCTCTTTTTATTGGGCCGTTATTTTGGGTTTCTATTTACCAAATAAGTGATTCACTACTTTTAAACTAGACTAATGCAACCAACTTATGTATCTTATATATATATATATATATATATATTTTAATTATTTGGGAATCCCGGATTCAACTAGATAGACTAACTATACTCACATATTGTACCATATCAATATTCAATTAATTAACAAAACACTTACCGAAAGAGATGGGATGATTTATTTTTACACGATATATATCATCCAAATCCTTGAATCAAAAGTAATTCTTTGGACTCAATTGTTGGACCAGCGTCATAGTGGTATCGTCCATGAATTTAATTTGATAAGGATGATGAGTATTCCTCTCATTCAGGGTTGGATTGATTACTTTGAAAGTTCTAATATCATACCATTCACCATCGTTGATATATTCCGGAGTTTAGCGAGTGTATTTGGTAAAAAAGTAGTTTCGATTGTGTTACTCTTCACAGTTTAATAACAATTGTGTAGGAAGTCGTATATATAAGAACTGTTAAAAATTGAACTTTAAGTAAGAATGATGTTCAATTAACGATACTAACCTCTACATCCACAAGAAGCAAGACTCTTTTTGTAAAGAACTCGCTGATACTCCAAGAATGTAAGACCTTGGCGTGTATACGCCAATTAATTCTTTCGGGAAGAAAGATCAATTAGACCTTGACCTTGGCGCTAATCGAATTTCATGATTTTCTCCAATTAGGGGTTTTCCTGTTTCTTCTCTGTTATCGAAAACGAAAAGGGGATTCCAGATTTGTAAGAATACAAACAGTCACGATTAAACGTTGCTTCTTAATCGTTTTAGTATCTCACATTTTGTTTGACTATTAAATAGTTTTAATATTTATTATTATATATATAATTACAGATTAAAGGTAAAGTTTGTAGTTAATAGATATGATGTAAAATGATATATACATTTTATGACACAGCTAACAATTATATGTTTTCAAACAACATTTGTTAAAACCAAATAAAATATAATCATGTGAAATTTTTTTAATAAAATGTTCTTAAACCATCTACAATGTGTTTATCTATTATTTTATAATATAGAATAATTCAAAATTAGAAAATGGTTTTCTCCAATGTGAAAGTCAATATCTGACTATTAAATAAAGGTGGTGTTAAAGATATTAAAAATCACTTTATTTAAGAGAAGAAATATAATTCAAGTCTAAATATCCAAAACAATTTTCCAACTACAAACCATAATTATACAGTCTCAAATACCTCTTTGAAAACAACATTAAGTGTTTTATTCTGGCATTTCCCATCTTTATCTGTAATTAATACTTTTAAGCATTTTCTGGTTGTGACTCGAGAGAAGGCAACATAAAGCTGTCAATGTGTGAAAACCGGTTTCGGTAAAAACAATCCAACATGTTCAATCGTCTGACCTTGACTTTTGTTTATAGTAATTGCAAACGCCACGGTAACAGAAAACTTTCGTCGCCTCATACGAAAGGGAAACTTTGCATTAGGTGGACTAACATACATCCTAGGGATAAGTACTTTATCACCAACATTTTTTCCTGTCACGATTCTTGCTTCGATTACATGATTGGCCATCTGAGTAATAATTAACCTCGTACCGTTATGAAAACCTCCCTTAGGTTTTATATTCCTTAGCAACATGACAGGTGCTCCTATTTTCAACGTTAAAGCATGACTTGGCAATCCAGAAACTTGTATATTGTTTAGGAAATCCTGAGTGTAGATCATATTATCATGAGCACTTTTATCTGAAGTTTCAATACCATCAGAGTTAAGATATCGTCTCTCCTCACCTGTAAATAAAAAAATAAAGATGGAATTTTAGATATGTGATATCTTGTTTTTTGTTGGGTTTTAAGCCTTGTTTTTGGTTAGTTTTGTTGCATAATCTTGTCATTCTAGGTTGTTTTAGGAGCATATGCATCTAGTGTGCTACCTCTCAAGTTCTTGGAGTAATATCATCACATTTGGAGCATTTGGACTTGTTTTGATGCAAAGAAGCAAAGAAGAGTGAAGTGGAGAAGAGGCACTTGATCACCACCATCAACGGCCAAGACCATCGGCCAAACGGTGGTCGAGAGAAGCAAGCGGTCAAGACCAGCAGCCAAACACAAGCCGATGGAACAGGAGACGCACTTGATCTCCACCATCAGCGACCACGTCCCGCGGCCAAACCTTTTCCACGTGAAGCCAGCGGCCACCTCCCGCGGCCAAACCATGCCTGTGTGAAGCCATCTGCCACCTCCCATCGGCCAAACCTTTCCCGCGTGAAGCAAGCGGTCAAGACCAGCAACCAAACACAAGCCGATGGTACAGGAGACACGCTTGATCGCCACCATCAGCGGCCACCTTCCGCAGCCAAACCTTTTCCGCGTGAAGCCAGCGGCCACCTCCTGCGGCCAAACTATGCCCACGTGAAGCCATCGACCACCTCCCAACGGCTAAACCTTTCCCGCGTGAAGCCATCCGCCACCTCCCATCGGCCAAACCCTGCCCGCGTGGAGCCGCCATGCTCCTCACTTGTTTTAGTTTTGATCCGGGTTTAAACCGGTTTGACCTGGATTGACCCGGCTCCATTTTATCCTTTATCTTATATTTTGTTTAGCAACCACTTAGGGTTCTTAAGCTTATCTACTCTTGGTTTGTTGAATGATTGAGTACTTCTAAGTTTTTAATAACAATTTCTCCTTTAAATCTCTTAATCTATAATCTCTTATTATGATTTCACAAAGATCAAACTCTTTTCTTTGTGTGATCATGATGATGAGTGAGTAGATCCTTAGAACTTTGGGCTAGGTAGATTTAGGAGATAGATGATTGATCTTTGATGTCTAAGGCTTTATTTATGTGTTTCCTATCTTGATTAGTGTTAATAATGCTAGATAGCTTTGATCATGCTTGAATCTAGACATTAGGATTTCCATGCCCATAAGATGTTTGATGAAGTTCTCGAACCAAATTAATCAAGAGCTTTGTATTCCTAGCCAATGAAAATTGATGATTAGGGTGCTTAGTGGTATTTAGACTTGTACTTAATGCATGCTTGCCTTGTGATTGCCTTTGGAAATTGTTGATTATCACTTGATTAGCATAGGAATCTCTATCATGGAAATGAATTGATTTGCATAAGTGTTCTTAGCCATAGGATTGTTCTTGATTGTTGCTTAGACATCTAGGATTTGTTAGCTATCTCCCAAGTCAATTACCTTGCCTAAGGCTCACTTGTTTAATTTTGATTTAAAGTTTGTTGTTAGTTGTGTTCTGTTTCTTTGAGTTTGCATTATTCGAATTTTCTTGTTTTCTTTCTTTGAATCAGTTTGTTAGTTAAGATTGTTACAAAAAAACCTTTTCTTGTTTAAGAATAGATTAAGCATATTTGTGTATTATTAGTGAGTTGATTAATGCAAATTGTAGATTGATAATTTAATTGATAGAAAAATACTACATCAATATGTATTTAATATTAGTATTTTTAAAAATTATTACTTCAATATCCATATTCCATATCCTATTTAATTTGCATACTTGGTAGCTTGCTAAGCATAAATTGATTTATCTTATCAACATCACCATTTTTTGGACCTAGAATAGCTCTTTCCCTAAAGAACGTTGGATCAGTTCTGCTTGCAAAATTTTCACCTTAGATTTCTGTAACTATTGCTTGAATATGATTTCCACTTGTATTCATTAATAAATCATCCGAAATTTCTATCTCCACATCTCCACTATTTGTTTCGTTGATTTTGCCATCCCCGATATCAAGAAGCCATTTTGAAAAAGTGGCGAGAGCACCCACATCTATACTATTATGTGCCTTGCCAAGTCTCAAATTTTCGGTAAGTTTAAGAACCTTACAACTATTCCAAAGAACAGATGAGTTGATAGATGCTAAAACTGTCGCTACTCTTCCTCCTTCTGTAATAACATGTAGAATCTGTCTAAAACCATCTCCTACCACAACACCTTTACCTCCAAAAATCTGGTCACACCTCATGATATCTCGCAAACTCCTATCCAAAGTTTCGTAACAAAGCTTGTTCATCATTGGAGCTTCGTCCCATATTATGAGCTTTGCTTCTATAATTAAGTCAGCAAGATCAGATTCGGCATCGATCGTACACACAAAATATTTATTAAGATTGATTGAATACCAAATCTTGAATGAGCCGTTCTACCACCTTCCAAAAGCAAAGCAGCTATACCACTTGAAGCAACATCCAAAATAATATTACATTTAGACCTTAAATCAACACCAAGACTAATCCACAAGAAAGTTTTCCCAGTACCACCAAATCCATTAACAAAAAACATACCACATTTGTCGTGATTCACAGAGTGAATGACTTCTTCATAAACACGTCTTTGCTCTTCAGTTAGCATAGGTAACAACTCATTGTATTAATTTGTCGTTCATGTTTATTTTGTGAATCGGTTATAACTATACTGCAATTGTAAATAAGACATAGTATATACATCAATTAATGCTTAATTTATCCTCGTATGGATAGCTTTTCATTATAATGCTTGATTGATTATTGTTTCACAAGTACTGAAGCAACTAAGCCTACATATACAAATTGCTCAGACTTGGTGAAGATGGTGTCTTCTCCTCATGACTGGCCGGCTTTCAAGACCTATCTCGACGATATCAAGATGGATAGGGAGGAGTTTTCTTCTTTCTCTTTATCTCTTATTCCCAGAAATGCTAATGTAAGTGCGGATTCTTTGGCATGCCAAGCGCGTACATCTTCGCATTATATTTTGTTTGTAAACTCTTTTCCTTCATATTGGCTCTTATTAGCTGATCTATTTATTGGAAAAAATTTATAAAAAACCCACATATCCATGCTTCGGTTGATTTAATTCAATTTCTTTGGTCACTATTGCTTAAAAATATGCTGATATGATTTCATGCTTATAGCTGGTCTAATATCTCGTTGATTTATGTATGTATACAACTATATTATATATGAGTGTGAATTATAAGAATACATAAACGGTGATTCAACCTGTACCACTTATTGCTTATATATTTTATTATTGCTTTGTTATTTACCGAGATAACTTATACTCGTTTATTTGACTAACTGTTGGTATATATATATATATATATATATATTTTAGTCGGTAAATCTCTTTGAATGTCGTAGCCGACCTCTCAGTTGATGAGTCGAACTTAAGTTTTGCTGTTGCAACATGAGTTGAAGGACAAAGCAATATTCATTGCCAATAATGTCTCCGTCTTGGATTTCTAATAACGTCTTCATCGAGATAAATATTATTTTTTATATCTTATAGATTAACATTTAAAGATCAACTCTTCCTAATCTTTCTATCAATTTAAAAGGAAGAAAAAATATTAGTCACAAATATTTATGAAGAAATATTAGTCATATTTTTAAATATTTATTTAAATATTAGTCATAAAAAATATTTAATCTATTTGTAAATAGAAAGAAATCATAGTTTTTAGAAAATTACCATATTTTTTATGAATATAATCCACCATAGTTTTTATGCAACTATAATCATTACAAAAAATATTAGCAACAAATTTTAAAAAATTTAAGGATTCGGGTTAGCAAAAATTAATACATGAATTCCATTATATTCAATTTTGTAGATCCACAATTATGATCAATGATCATCCATGAATTCAACTGGAACAAAAAAAAAATATGTAATAGGTTACATATAAATAGAATTATAATTTAAATCTATTTGTAAACAGAAAGAAATCCAAATCTTTAGAAAATTACCATAAATTTGTTATGAACAGAATCCACCATAATTTTTCTGCAACTATAATCATTACAAAAAAAACATTAGCAACAGTATTATTTTTAAAAATTAAGGAATCAGATTAGCAAAAATTTATATCTGAATTCATTTTATATTCAGTTTTGTAGATCTACAATTATGAGATCATCCATGAATTCAACTGAAACAAAAAAAATATGTATTAGGTTACATATAAAATTTTATTTCAAATTACTAAACTACAAAACAAAATATAGGAAATAATATAACATATATGTTTTAAAAGATGGAGAAACCATAGACAAAATCTATGATGGCTTGATCTTGCTTTCCAAACAACCACTAAAAAAAAAGCATAAAAATTAGAATCTGATGAATCATATAAAATTGTGAAAAGTTGTCTTTGCTCATTTGCTTGTAGAATAACAAATCATCGAATAAAAATATGATCATGATTAAGAGAATAAAATTGAATAACAATCACCACTTAAAAAACAAATAAACACAATTATTAATAATTAATTTCTAAAATTCCAAAATAGTATTATATTCCAAATTTTAACATTAAACTCTAGATAGAGAACCCAAACCTACAAAAATATTCTGAAAAGATATTTAAATTATTGTGTGAATAGTGTTATTTTGGAAGTTTCAAAATTAAACACTAAAGTCTAATAACTAAACCCTACCCCTCATAATTACCCTAAATGTAAATAAAGAACCCAAAGATAAAAAGAACAAAATTTGGATTCCTTCTTCTGTCTGTTCGTGATCATCTACTTTATTTCATCTTCATTCTTTTGTCTCTAGTCAATTGATCTCAATCACTAAGGGGTTGAATGTTAGTGTGATCACAAACTCGGTTTAAGCATAGATGATCACAATGAAAATGTGGAAATATGAGAAAACCACACACTAAATTCAGATCAAGAGAATAAGTGCTTATGTCATAGTTCAAGCTCGAACGCTTAAGGAATAAGTTTTTTTGTGGGTTTCCTGAAACCGAAGTTCCTCTAGCTCTTCCTTGTATTACTTTCATCCTAATACCAAAATTTGAAAAAAAAAAATTATTAAATGTATTAATATTTATAACAATTATAAGAAAGGACTACAAACCCAAAAAAAAAGACTATAAAGCAAAAGAAGCAATGGTTAGTTTTGATCTGAAAGTGAATACTAATGGAGGTATATATGTATATAAAACATAGAGGCAGTATAAGATTTAGGTTGTGACACAAATATTTGCTTTTATAATACGTGTGAGGGGAAATATCACTCTTTGATGCATGGTAAGCCTCTTATCTTTGATGGATAGTTTTCGGATGTGTGTAGTAACAGTTTCTTTGGAATATGTTTTTGTAAGTAGTGTCATAAAGCATAGTATATATGAGCCAATTAATATCCATAAAAATATATGCTTTTAATGCCAGAGAAATTTTATCCAAAATATTTTGCCAACGTAATTTTTTATATATGATCCGACCCCTTAGCCAAATGCTCCAGACTCCGGATATGTCATTATCTTCTCCAACTTCTTCGTAAGAGGAAGTCCTTGTTGAAAGAATCTCGGCTGATCCAGCTTCATCACCAGCTTTATCCATAAGAATCACAGCCCAAGAGAGCCACTTTATGGCATCAGCATACTGACCTTGTCTCTGGTTATAAATGCTCTTAGCTGATGTAACAGATACACCTGGTGATGATGGTAGCAAACCATCAAGCTCAGTGGTGGAACCGCCACCTGAATCAGCCTCACAGTCAAAACTTTCATATTCCTTATCTTCAGTCTGTGTAGTTGCAGATGAGGAATTAGAACAGAGGCATAAATATCAATATGACAGAATTGAAATAGCACCCTTAGAATTGCTATTTCCCATGGGCCTCCCAATGTGGCTCGGTATAAGTCTATGAGTACATGAAATTTCCGATGTTAGTCGTGGGAAAATCTGATGTGTTACAAAACAGTAAAAAGTCAACAATAACTGTACCTGAAATTCATACCAGTGAACACCAAGCCAAAGGGGAAACCACGAACCATGAGCCTGAGTAAATAAAACAATTGTCATTAGCCTTTTGCTGAATCCCGGCTTCCATGCTCAGTTAATATCTCAAACAATAAAAAATATAATTTTATAATAGGTTCAGAGAAACTGTGTCAAACTAATATCTCCAGCAGTTTCTTGGCCTTTGTGGTTGATTCAATACTCAATATTTTTTCCTGAAATTTAAAATTTGGATTAAGCTATATGTGAGGCAGAAACCAAAAGCATACGAAATATAATATAATAAGAGAATATTGTACCTCAGCTATCTCAATAGCATATTCAAATTTCAAAACAAAACTAAATTATATAGAATATATAACAAACATATAACAACCTTTAACAGTCAAACAAACCCAAATATTAAATAAATAAATAAGTAATTAAATAGAATAAAATCCCCCATTAGAAGAAGTAGGACGAATCAGAAGTTTCAAATTCGTTGTCAACAGTCAAATATAATCGTAAATCTAAACGATTAAACTCGTCCCGTTGAATTACCTGCACAGATTCAAATATCTTATATTGGATAAATCCAATCCCAAACAAATAAAAACAAAAGCTCACCATAAAATCGCTTGAATCAACCACTAAAAAAATTGAACTGAACTGATCCGCAGCAATGAATCCATTCACATAACCTATACGACCATAAGTAAAGACCATTAGTCATTTTTTGTGTATAATTTATAAAAAAAAATAAACGGTGCAAAAGAACGTGGGTTAGTTACGATCTGAATGTATTTATATAGAGTTAAGAGGGTTGTAACATTTATTTATTATTTTATTTTTACGATAATAACAACAATTTAAGGAAGTTATAAAATTCATCGTCATCGAACTAAAATATTTGTAAATAAACCTTTTTCACTGTTATCCATATTTAGTTAAAATAAAAATACCAAATACGTGAAACATCACTCAGAAGTAGACAATAACATAAACTTCTTTAGATTTAGGAATTTATTCTAATGAAATCTACCTTTTGCAAATCAATATAAAATATTATTCCCCTGAAATTAATGGAAAAATAACAAAACTACTCAGATTACGTATCTATTTCCTGTGAAATTAATGGAACAATAACATATACAAAGATAAGAAATATGTATCAGACACAAACATCGAATTATTATTCAAAAAAAGATGAAAAATCGTTTATTATCAAACTACCATAAACATATCCTTATTATTAGCTATGATGCAACTATAACCATTACTTTTCAAAAAATAAGAATTAGGGTTTTTAAAACAATACAAGTATTTAATTAAATTTAGATTTGTAGATCCACAATTACAATCATCTACGGATTCACCTGAAACAAAAAAAAAAATTGTATTAGCTTACAAAACTATAAATCAAAATATCAAACTATATCATACAACATACATATTTTTAAAGATAAAGAAACGATACACAAAGATCTAGAATTGCTTGATCTTGTTTTCCAAACAGCTATTATTAAAAGAGGGAATGTACAATTAGAATATGATGAATCATATAAAGGACCAAATTTAATTTACAAATATAAAATATTATTAGTAAAAAGCAACCATAGTCCATGACCTGTAAACCTAAAATACAATCAAACAATACAAAATAAGTAAAAAATAATGTGTTCAACAATTTTTCTATTCTAAGCTACAAAAAATATTGGTTTATAGTCAAGATTGGTTCATAAAAATTAAATTACCTACTAAATCATGCAAATAAAAAGAATCAAATCTCTAGCTTTTAGATCAATAATTATTGTTTGCGTTCGTTTTCTTTACTGCTTTGCTTCTTGAATTCTTTTGTCCAATCTTGTTTTTGATATATAAGAAAACACCATGGTCCGTGACATGTAGACCTAAAACACAATCAAACAATACAAAATCAGTAAAACTTTTTGATATGATTCAAAAGTAATAATTAAACATTATAACAACATGAAAAATTTAATTCATGCAAAGCACCCAAACATATCGATAGTACATCAACATGAAAAAAAAAAATCAAAATCATATAATAGTAAAGTTGATTCATTAGAACCAAAAAATACAAAAAAATATATATATATTTACTCTCAAAACTAGATGTTTAGCTTAATGAATCCGATTTCTACTATTTTGCATCAGCCTCTATATTTATAGTTTAGAAAGAAAATCGTCATAATTATCTTTACCATTTTAATATTTTTAAAAATAGAAATTTTCTTTAAACGAATATTCGTAATATATTCTAATATTTATCTTCCATTTTTTAAAGAGACATATTGCATATAAATATATTAGATTTTCGATCTTGCCATTTTTTTATATGAATTTTGACTTTTAATTCATATATTTTCTTTATTAATTTTTTAATAATTTTTAAAAATTAGAAAAGGGTAAAAACGTCCAGTTTTGAATCTCATTAATGACAAATTAGTAATCTTAATTCTGAGGAAGAATGTGGTGCGTTTCAGCAACCTAAATAGAGAACAAAAGCTTGTCCGAAAATTTTTTAGGGGTATTTTTCATTAAGGGTAAATGACGTAATTTTTTATGAGAATGGCTGTGAGCCCTCTCGACTTCTCCTTTAATATATTAGATTTTTTTTTCAGATTATATTAGTGATATTTAAATTAATTTGTTAATTATTTTTTGTAATTATGAAATAGTTTTAAATAAATTAATATATTCTATTATACAATAATCCGCAGGATATTAACTAATAAATCAAATAAAATCACAGTTTTTGTCTTCAGTCAAACGAGTTTGTTCAAGTTTTGATTAAGGAATCTATGTTTTCCATCGGAATTTAGGAGACAAAAGAAAAATAATAATAATAAAAGTCGGTCGTCTATCAATTAATTACTAAAGGGAATAAGGGCATGATTATCGGGGGTTGTAAGGGGGTTTTAAGATTTTTGGTAGATTAAAATTAAATCAAAAGAAAAGAAAATATGGAAGAGGCTCTCTTATATAACATACTGAAATCTATCATAAGAGACGCTACGTGTCCATTTGTTGTTGGCCAAGAGAATAATACAAAAGGGAAAAAAAAAAATTCTCTTCGTCCCGTCGATCCTTCCTCCGCCGCCGCTCTCTGTCGTTCTTCTCTCGTCTGGTTCCGCAACGACCTCCGCGTCCACAACAACGAGGCTCTCAGCTCCGCTAATGACGAGTGCGTCTCCGTTTTGCCCGTTTACTGCTTCGACCCTAGAGATTACGGGAAGTCATCTCATAGCCCAGTTTCTGATTGAGTCGGTCTCAGAGCTCCGGAAGAGTCTCCAAAAGTCCAGGTTTCTGTTTTCTTCATCTCTTCTTAGCTTAGCTTTGATTCATCTCATAGCCAGGTTTAGTTTGTTTATAAAATAGGTGGATACTTGTTGGATTTTTCAAAGGTTCGAAATTTAGCCAATTGGATTTTTCAATCAACGTTTCTCCTTCGGTCCAATATGTGTCTGCTGCTCACTTCCACCTTTTCCTGCTGCTATAAACTTTGTAGAGAGATTATCTGATGTTGCTCTGCTCTCTCCTCTTAACTGGCCCATGACTCCAACACCTTCCTCTCACGGTCTTAAATTGTCCAAACAGCTCTAAATCTTCAAAGGTTTGATTTTTACGAAACCCACTTTCTCAATCTTGTTTCCACTTCCTTGTGCGTTTCTTTTTTGTTTAGTGATATTGAGTTGACTTTTGGATATGACGAGTTTGTCTTCTTCTTGTTACTAGTTATAGTGTTGGTTCTTGTTATTGTTATTGTTTCTTTCTCTAAACCCAAATGAGAACAATGATGAACTTCCTGAGATGTACCTGCCGCTTAAACATGCGTTTCTCTAAGAGAGTGTTCTTTTTGTTGAATCTTTCAGCTTTGGGACATGAGAACACTGACTCTTATCAAGACTTGTACCAAAGTGGTTCCTGTAATTGTTATTGCCATGTCTCCACTTCTCAACCATGTATGAACTTCTTGAAATTCAAATCCGGTTTCCAAAACCAACAATTCTTGATTTTATCTTTGTGAATGTTTCTGCTCTCTCTTAGGTTATGCTTGGGGTTGGTCAAGATGCATCAGCTGTGACTACCACTGATCGTGCTGGGAAGTTTGAAGACGTTTACGTGAGGCTGCATCATTTTGAAAGAGACTCCCATTTTTTATTTTCTCTCTTTTCAATAGTTTCATGATTTTGTACTACCTATATACTTGGATGAAATAATTGATGGCATAAACAATCAATTCAAACATATAAATGGTGAGAATTTTTTTTTTCATTTCACACTCTTATATATAGATAGAGTGTATACTTTGATTGATTCAGTATTAAAATTAATCCTTCTATCCATTTATAAATTGTACTTCTGTTGTAATATGTATTAATGTTTTTATTATGTTTTGTATGTTTGAAAATTAATTAAAATGTATTATTTTCTAATTTTATAAAATCTTAAATGTTTACACATTTATACCACTTCTATTCTAATTAAAAATTTTAAATTTTTAAAAACAATATTTTAAAAAGTAAGAGACCCAAAATAAGAAACTACCAATAAAGAAGAAAACTTTATTTAAGAGATCATAGGTTCTTATATTTAAAAAAACACACAATTAATTCATATAAAATTTAACAGCCCCCTACTTAGAGACTACCAATAAACTTGGTCTAAGGTCGGTTTCTTTCTACACGTCCAACCTCTATATAAAAAAACTTGCACACACAATATTTTAAATCACAAAACCATTCATTCTCTCGAGATCTTCTTCTACGCAGAAGACCTAGCTAGCCTAACCTCTTTTTTTTTCTCTTTCCAAATCTTACTATACGTACGTTCAAACCCTAACCATTCCCTGACGGCTGACACTATCTCTTTTTTGATATTTCCCATCGATGGCAAAAGCTTCTACAATAATCACCTTCATCATCCTCTTGCTCTTGATCAATTGCTCTGCCTTGTCTTGTGCGGCACGTATTCTTCATGATCACACGAGTGATACTATGGACGTTGACAAGAAGCAACCAGACCTAATCTCAAGCTTTGATGATGAAGATTCATGCCTTCCACCCTACTTCGACACAGTTGAAGATGATGTCCTAAACTATGAATCTGATGAGTTCCCGTATAGTTCTACGATGATCCATAATGTCGATTTTTCTGTCATGAGGAGGCGATATCTTTAGATCGTTGATGAAGCCTATACTAATGGAGATGCATCTCTTTGTTCTCTCTCTCTATTTTTCTTCGATTTCATTATACCTTGTAATTTTCTTTAATAAATATAACTTTTTAGTAAGTATTGTCTATTAATCATGTTTGGGTTAAAACATAAAATTACGTATACTATTTTTTCCTTATATAACAACATCATCCACAATTCTATAACATGCATTCAGATCGTCGTTTACCTAGCTAGCTGTTAACTTCCAGAATTAACCGGTTATGCTGTTTTCCATACTTTATAATTATAAAGAGAGATATATATAACGAAATTGCTGTGAAAAAAGAGAGATATGTGTAACAAAATAAGAATGTTTTATTATATCATTATCAAGAATTTGGTAATCTCAAATACTGGGACAAACTCCAAATATGGAGACATTTTTTTAATTATTATTTTGGCTTCAATCATCAAAAGAAAAGAATTGCATGTTATTGATGTGTCGGGATCTGATCCTCACGCGATTGAAGTATATGTCAATTTCATGGAGCCTTATGAGCCCTTCATGTGATGATATTTAATTTGTTTTTCACTATTTTTTTTTAAATTAGGGATTTCGGGATAGTAAATGTTTTTGTATTATCTGAAAATATTTTGTATTTACAATATTTAGGTGTGGAAAATATATAATACAACCAATAAAAAACGAAGAAAAGAAAAAAAAAGATTCAAAACAACAAATAATTTATCAGTGGATGACCCCAACCACAAGTCCTTGAATATGCATACTTTTACGTGATGATGCACATATTACGTCGTTGTTGCCTCGATTTCTCAATATCTCTTCTTGCGCCGATACGATGGAGAGATGTTTTGTACGTAACGTAGTTTAGGATAGACTAGATCAGTCATCTGTACGTACGTAAGGGTTAAACAATTTAAATGTTTTCTGTTGCAAAACATTAAATCAATCCAATTTTGATTTAGTAAATTTTTAGGTTTTCCATCTAGATTTAGGAGACAATAAAAAAAGAAATAAATTAAAGTCTGTGCCCTAATTACTAAAGGAAATAAAGGTCGGTTTCTATACGTCCAACCTCTATATATATAAAATACACACGACATATATTTCAAATCACAAAACCATTCTCTCGAGATCTTTTTCTACATCATAGCCCTTATCTACAACAACAACTAATGTCAACTAGATTGGGAGAAAGCAGCTTTTTTTCATTGTCTTCCTAGTCTTGCTTTTTGTGGGTGCTTCAGAGGCTCTCCGTCCTTGGAAAGTCCCGGTCATCATTCGTGATGGAGTCCAAATAAATTATTATCAAACTGAGGAATATGACCCAATCATGGAGAAGGCCGACTCGGCATCTTTTGGTGACCAAATCAACGAGATTGACACCAACTCGGCATACTATGCTTACTTGCATACCAAGCGTCTAAACATCTACGGCGAGGATTGGCTATGGAGGATTGATTTCCTTGTCATTCTTTTTTGTTTCTCTATATTGTTGACCCATGTATCTTTTAGAGCTTTCTTTTGTATCACAAGCATATGTTCTGCTAGGGTTTCAAAATCTTAATGAAACTCAGATCTGATTGTAAGGACTTCATTATATATTCTTCTAGATTATTCAAATCATTGTTGCTTTAACTTTTTTTTTCTTTTTAAGTTCCACTCTTCCAACTATCAACATGTCCAAGAGTTGTGATTCTTGTGTAAAACATTTATTTCGTGTATTAAATCATTAACCGTAAGTGGAAAATAATAGGTAAAATCTTTTCCTATAATCAAAATAGGTAAAATCTTTTCCTATAATCAAAGAAGATCTTTTCTCTTCTCTATATTCTGGAAAGTCCTAGCATCAATATATTTAATCTTGACGACACCATGGATACTTTTCGTCTTTCGACTAGTAACATGGAATATTAGAGATTACATACAAGAGTAGATTTTAGTGAGATTACATACAACAGTATTTTAGTATTAGTTTTTACTTTTATTAGTTAACCAATAAACAGGTTTTGGTATATTAAAGTACAAAAAATGAAGTTTGAATTTGAAATTCAAATTATCTAAAAGTTAATGTATTTTTCATTACAGTAAAATAGTTAACATAATAAATAATTTGATGTATAAATTCAACATAATGCAGGTATGAAAAAACCGTTGTTCCCATCGTTATCTAATTTCTTTATGTTCTCTTTTTACTAGGCGAATACTTTTGAGTTTCTATTTATTAAGTTAATGATCCACTTAATTTGTCTACTTTTAAACTAGACTAATGTAACCAAATTATGTATATTATATAGCTCCCAAGTTAAATCATTAGCCGTGAGTGAAAAATAATAGGTAAAATCTTTTCCTATAACCAGAGAAGATATTTTCTCTTCTCTCTATACTCGAAAGCCGTAGCATCAATATATTGAATCTTGACGACACCATAGATACTTTTCGTCTTTCTACTACTCGTAACAGGGAATATTAGAGATAGCATAAAGAGTAGATTTTAATGATAGTGGATTTTAGTGAGATTACAAGAGTATTTTAGTAGTGGGGAAATACGAAATAGTACAGCAGCTACAGCTTCACGCACAAACAATTTATTCTAGAAACCCTTTTAGCTCCCAAGTTCTGGTCCCAAATCTCATGGCACAACGTAACCTGCCACATGAGATCAATTCCATATATTAATAGAGTTCATATGATGTTTTTTTTTTTTTTTGATCAAAATCATATGATGTTTTAAAACGCAAATTTTGTGTTTTACATACAAAAAAATATTTTTAAACGAATACAATTTTTTATTTTTAAAGATCTTTACTGGTATTTCTAAGTTCTTGTACTACATTTTTGCAACACATATATATATAGCTCTCTAGCGACACCTTCAGTTTTTTTACAAGATAAAAACCGTATTATCAAGAATGAAACTTCTCGATCAGACTTACTTCCACACTTGGTACCATGAGCTAGAGGCTTCCCACAAAAGGCAGAGACATGAACAACCTTATCCATGTCTATCATTTTTAGCACTGAAGCTGTAATACGGCCACACGCGCAAGGGATGTCTGATCTCTTAACGACTATACAGCACGCTGCGGAGGGGTTTACCATTGCGCCTGGACGCTGCACGTAGACGGCGCACTCTTTCATCAGACCTTCGATGTCACCTTGGCACGTTCCATGCCCTGGAACTAGTAGTGTTCCTGAAATTACAAGGATCATGGTCAGACAAATCAAAACACGAGAACCTATGGCCATTTTGGTTTGAATCTAGTGAGTGTAGCTTTGAGTTTTTGGTTAAAGCGAAATTGCTCAGGGTCTTATATATATAGTGGCGTTAGAGGGTTTAACGCGTTGTGCTGCATGTGAGGTTATCTTTTTGTGTGTTTGATCTTTTCCAATTGGTTTCATGTGACAAAAGACTTGAAATTTTCTGTGAGATTCTGATGAGTTTCCTCGTGACTACAACTAACATTATATGGCAGCCAATGCATGTCATGGTAGAGAAGTAGATGACAAAATAGTAATAAATGCAACTCCAAAAGAAAAAAAAAAAACCAAAGCGACAAATTGTGACAACTAAACTACATGGCAGCTTATCTTTAATTATCAAAAATGTAATTTTCTTCAAAAACTTTATTGAACTAAAACCCTCTGAATCAGACGGAGGCTCTTACTCTTTACTCGTGACTCGTGACGTCATGATAGTCATTGAACAGGCGTAGTTTAGCCAAAATCCCCAATTTTTGAAAATTCCCAACGAAACGCCTAAAAGATTTTGGTTAGTCGAACCAAAGATCAAACCTTTCCGTGAAATTTTCCCTCTTTTTCCGGCGACGAATACAGCCAATCATCAAGGAATTTGATAGATTCAAACTCTTTAGAGTGGGGTAGTGATGGATGACGAGAGACGGGTACGGTGTCCTGAGAATCAAGGTTTAGCGGCTTATGTGTTGCAGAAGAAGCAAGAACACGCTGATAAGCCCAAAGGCTTGTCTGAAAATCTGGAGAGGACGTTTGTTAAGGCGTATAGAAATGTCTGCGACGCCAAGGATCCCATTAACACACTCAAAGACTTGTCGCAGATCAAGTATGTTTCTTGCTTTCTCTTCTCTTCACTTCTCTCCTATCGAATTTGGGTTAATGGGTCATTTGTTTTTTGTTTGAAATGCCTTTTGTGTTCAATTTTTATGGAAAAGATGTGACCTTTTTGTGTTTTCTAGTTCGAAATTCTCCTATTTTTGGTTCCTTTTGATTTAGGCTTTAGCTAAGGGTTCGTGTTTGTTTTTATCTATCTGAAATTGTATTCAGATAGATAAAATCAGAGAATCTGATAGTGAGTGGTTTCTTTGTTTCAAGGGAAAGTGTTTGCTAATTAAGCCTTTGTCAAGGCAAAGCAAATCTGACAGTGAGTGGTTTTAGTTGTTGGGTGGCTTTGCTTCTATTAAACCAAGTATCTTTCGTGATTTTTTGCTGGGTTTGTTGCATAGGGGCTTTGGCAAGTGGATGGTTAAGCTCATGAAAGGATATTTTGATGATGGTACTGAAGGTTCCGAGCAAGAAGGTTTACCTGATAATCATGCTGGTAATGGAGTTGGGCTGTTCGCTGTATATATATTATGTGGTTCACATGTGTTATCAATGTGATGTCTTTACGTATGGTGATTTTTAATCTGACCAGGGAAAAAGGCCAATGGAAAGAAACGGTACATTCCGCAAAGAAACTCTGTGGCGTATGCATTACTAATAACCTTGCACAGGTTGGTTACATGGTTGTAATACTCACAAAATACTCTTTTCTTTCCTCTCTGTAAACCCTTTTTTCAGGACCGTTATGTTTTTCTTTTACCAGAAGGACTACAAATGGGAAAGAATTCATGCGTAAACAAGAGCTTATTGATGCTGCTGATGCGAGTGGGCTCTCACATGCTCCTGTTGGGTATGAATCAGTCATGTTCCCAATCTCTAATTTATTGGTTTTGTACCTAACTTCTGCTCTTATTCTTCCATTCTTGTCACTAGGCCAGAGAAAGGTAAAGGGAAAGCAGGACTTGGAAACTCTAAGAGGGAGTGGTATAGTGGATGGAGCTGTATGACCACACTTATACAGAAGGGATTAGTGGTCAAATCTAGCAACCCAGCCAAGTAAAAAACTCCTATCTGAAACTCTTCCCTATGATTTAGGTGCCCTTGACTTGTATTTTTGTAGAGAAGTAGACCTTATCTTGAGACTATTGTTTCTTTTCTTAGGTACATGCTGACAGTTGAAGGTCGGGAAGTTGCAAACGAATGTATCGTGCGATCTGGATTACCTAATTCAGTTGACATCTTATCTGATGATGAAATGGATCCTGCACCGCAAGCAAAGAAAACACCGAATCAAAATCCCACCTGTTCTTTTACCATGAGAGAAGAACAGCCATATGCTGATCCCAGATCTAGGGCACAAGCAGCCATTCCAAGCGATATTCTTGAAAAGGTACTCCATCGTAATGTTGTTTCGACCTTTAAATTCTTCTTATACAGTGTTGATTGGTTGTGAGGTGACATGTTTTGCTTCATTTTCTTAGTTTTATGTTTAAAATTTTTGGTTTTCGTCAACAGTTTACACCGTTTGGTTATTCTAAGGAACAAGTCGTTGCTGCATTCAGAGAGGTTTCAGATGGATCTGGGGACAAAGATCCATCAACTCTCTGGCTCTCCGTAATGTGCCATCTTCGTCAAGCAGAGGTTTATAGTTCCTGTCCGGACTCTCGAAATAGAAGAAAAGATTCAGGAGGACCTTCTAGAGCACAAACTCGTACGGTCTTTATAAAGAATATGATAAAATATGCTTAGTGCTTAGTGCTGTTTTTGTGAAAAGTTTATGTTTCATCTTATGAAGTCTTACCTACAAATACAGGTCAAGTAGAGCTTGAGGGATCTCTTGCTAAGAAGTTTCGCTCTTGCAACGATGCATCCACCTTAAATCCATGTTCATCCAGTTCAAGTCATGCTGTGAAAGCCTGCTCATCTTCTGTATGTAACCATTTGAGTTCAATAATCAGTAGATTGTTAGCTATATTTTTTAATGATCAGCAGGAACTGGATTGCTAATCAGCTTTAATTGTTCCTTATTGTGTCCTGGTTACAAAGTTGGTATCAGATAGAACCAAAGGGATAACAAATTTTCGACGCCTCCCTCCTCTGAGATGTGAAGAAACGTTTGAGGAGGCATATGATGTGATCTTGATACTGGATGATCGAGAAAAGTTCGCCACTAAGGGGTTTGTGAAACATTTAATCTTGCTCTACTCTTATCTTTTAGTTGTGGTTTGGTTTCTTATGGTTTGGTTATGAGAGTGTGACAATAGTCTAACGTTTCTTATGATATGTTACAAAACTTTTGTTTTAGTTGTGGTTTCTTGTGGTTTCTTATGGTTTGGTTATGAAAGTGTGATAATAGTCTATCTTCGTTATAGATGATAACACTAACCCATGCATTTTCACAGATCACGGTCCAGGAATATAGTTGATAACATATGCTCTGAATTCAATATCAAGATTGAGGTTTGCATTTGATTCTTTGAATAGATGTCAACAGATTCGAAATTACACAAATTAACTGGAAAAGTGGTGTAGGTTAGAAGATTACCAGTCGGGGATTGTATCTGGATTGCTCGGCATAAGTACCTTGAGGATGAGTATGTTCTGGATTTTATTGCCGAGAGGAAGAATGTTGATGATATGCGCTCATCAATTAGAGATAATCGCTACAGGGACCAAAAACTTAGACTTCAGGTGTGTGTATTCTCAACTCCTAAGTTTCTGACTTTCTCCATCATTCATTGATGGTTGTCTCTCATTTTCTTCTTTAACTGCAAATTTAAATAGAGATCAGGATTCAAGAAGCTGATATACATACTTGAAGGAGATCCAAACCATTCTGATGCAGCAGAAAGCATTAAAACGGCGTAAGAAATTTGATGTTTCAGAAAATATTAGTTGGTTGTGCATTTTTGTTTGAGATTTGGAACCAAACTTATCTTCATATATGTATGCTTCTAGTTGTTTCACGACAGAGATTCTGGAGGGATTTGATGTGCTGAGGACACAAGGGCTGGGTGAGACGCTAAGAAAATACGGTTACCTCACGAAATCTATATATCAATACTACAAGTTACGGGTAACTGATAATGACAAGAGCAAAGTGGCGGCTTCGTGTCCTTCTTTTGATAGTTTTGTCAAAAGGTGTCAAGACCTTGATAAAATGACAATCAGCGATGTATTTGCCATTCAGCTTATGCAGGTACTGAGTCTGGCTATGCATTTCTCGGTTCTTATATGTGAATGGTTCTGCGAATCCATTTCGATTGATAAGTATTTGGTGCAGATCCCGCAGGTAACTGAGGAAATTGCCATGGCTGTTCTTGATATGTTCCCAACACTTATATCTCTTGCTTCTGCTTATTCTCATCTAGTAAGACCTTTTTGCCGTTGCTTGAGATCTCGAAATCTTGTACTTCTTTAAGGAACTGATGACTTGAACTAAAACAATCTCTGCATTGTTTTGAAGGAAGGGGATGTCTCTGAGCAAGAAGAGATGTTGAGAAATCGAAGCAACAATGTAATATGTGCATCAGCTAGTAAGAATATATTCAAGTTAGTTTGGGGTGAATGACTTCGCTACTCTAGTGTTTGTCCCTTTTGACTTTGTCTATATATATATATTCAGCGATCTGTCTTTTAGATTTGGACGGTGGTTTATAGAACCACTTGTGCTTGTAACCAAAACTTAGGCTCACCACAATTGTATAACTGTTAGCTGAAGCCAAGGGATTGACCGGCTATGCTTTAAAGATATACATACATTAATTGAGTTCCAAAACATAATCATTCTCTATCACCACATCGATAGGATGCTTTATGATTTTAAGATACGCGGGCACACTCCAAGGTTAAGGGGTGGTAAAAACCAAACTCTGCGTTTGAAACTGAACCAACTTGAACGGTATAGAAGCTTTTGGACTTACTCGACCAGAATCAGAGCCAACCCTGAATATGATCTTACTCTGCTCCTTTATTTACTAATTTATCTGAGGTTTCTAATGGTTTGGTTATGAAACTGGTTTCGCCCTCCCTTGGGCTCATCAGATGATCGGTTCGAGATCATGACCAGTTTTTTTTTCGGGATGGCCTAGTCCCTGTTTTATTATATACAAAAGATACACTTTTTACAGATATACAGATTATCCAACGATGATCTAATATCGTCGCATCCTCAGAGAGGCTTCAACGTTACGGATCATCTCCGGATATGGGAAGGGCTCATAAGGCTCCATGAAATTGATATAGGCTTCAATGAGGTGAGGATCAGATCGACTGAGATGTTTTGGCTGTTGAGGCTTCTCGTCTTTGTGAACTGTCTCATGATCAGTTGTGTGATCAGGACTAGTAAGACGAACACGTGCCTGACAAGCCGAAGAACAGAACAGGAGCAAAAGGATGATGATAATGGTTGCTGAAGCTTTCACCATAGCCATAGCTAAAGAGTCGCTAGGGTTTTTTGCGGGTGTAAGTTTCTGACGATTTGTTTGTGAATGTGCGTACGTCTTATAATAGGAGAAGAAGAAGAGACAGTTTTTTAATTTGGAAAAGGTTTTTACTTTTATTTTCACGTCGGCATTGTATAAGGTTTATCTTGTTACTAATTTATCACGTTCTTGATAATGATTAAATTAAAAAGAAGTGCTCGATTAAATGAATAGTAAAGGAAATATAAGCTAGGTCTCAGCCGTTACTTGTTCCACACGTCAATATTCTCATGGACCTCTCATGATGAGTTAAAGCCCAAACAACAAGATGGTCTCTAGCCTAAAAAACCTAGTTTATTTTTATTTATATTTTATGGTAAAAGATAATATTTCTAGATTCATTATTAAATATAGCGATGGAGCTGCATGAAAACACTTATACGAAAGAGATTACTGGTCAGAGCCGGTGTAAAAATAGCAAAAAGTTGTTATAGTCTCTATTCAATTATATATATATATGCCTAAAACTTTATATATGAAACTCTTATTTGTTACCATGTAAGCCATGGAGCTATCCCTCCTTCCAGTCTCCAAGTTATACATTGGACCACCTAGGACGGCTTCTATGGCAGCTAATACAATTAGGTCCGAGCATGAAACAATTCGAGGGCACTTATTCTCTAATTTGAATTTGATGGAGTCAATCACATCAAAGCATTACTCTATTATAAAGCTAAAAAGCAATGAGCGAGACTATATTATAATACATATGTTTTGCATATATATTGTAGCCAAGATCGAGAGTCTGACTCTATTATAAAGCTAAAAAACAATGAGCCAAACTATATTATCAAATACATAGGTTCTCGATATATATTCGTAGCCAAGATTGAGAGAGTCTGACTCTAAGCTAAATTGATTCTTCTAAGGTTTAACAACATCAGATCAAAGAATTAACAACATCAGATATAAGTTCTAACAACATCAGATCAAAGAACACAATTCTCCAATTGGCCAACCCAACCATAGGAATTCATTATAGCCAAGATTGAGAGATTACAGAGAGATTCTAACAAAATTAGATTAAGTAACAGCATCAGATGAATACTGAAGGCCAAGATTACCTTGACGGTTTTCAGATCCACAATTAAACTTGTGAAATAAACCAATCTAGATGGGCATGATGTGCACATGTGACCACATGACTAAGGATATCATATTTGAAAACATAAATTATGGCAATAAAACCATATGTAAGAAATAAGTAGGAAAAAAACAACATAATAAATAATAAACAATTCAATCATGTCCAACTGAAAACACAAAAACAAATTCTCACTATCTTTCTACTATTTTGGTAAAAAAAATCAATGGCTCATAGCCTCCTACTAAACGGATCATTAAAGAGTAAAGTAGCCTTCTCAATTTACATGTACTTTAAACATAACCGGTCAAGTGAGCCTAATTAACTAACTATAGTAAAACCTCAATAAACTAATAATACTGGCACCAAAAAATTTTATTTATTTATAGTGATATTAATTTATAGATAAATTAATATTTATTATTATATAGTGTAAATTAATAATTATTAATTTATAGATATATTTAATTGTTAAAATTCTTACAAATTATGAATTAAACAATTTTAACAAAATAAGATTAAACTTTCGATGTTATAAACTTTACGGTTATGGAATTGACAATAAACTATAAATTCTATTGAGAATATACATATGACATACATAAATTATCATATTTAAGCCTTTAAATTATCAAAATGAATATGATGCATATTTAGAAATTGAAATTTTTTTAAAAAATTAGCTACTTTTATGACATACATATCTTTATAGTCTTAAAACACAACATAATAATTTTTATATAGATATGAGCTATATTCAAAAAATTTGATATATACATTCTAATATCAACATATATATATATATATATATATATATATATATATATTTACATGATTATTCAAAAATATGCATATTTTACATAGAAGTTTCAAAAAAATTATTATCTTCTCGAATTTTGTTGTTTTAAATACTGATCCGACTTGGGACTAACAAAATTTATTAATTTATAGTGTTTATTAATTTATAGAATATCAATTTATAGAGGTTTTACTGTAAGTCTTAATTACAAGTTCAAGTGCTTCTTAAATAAAAAATCATTTTGAAACTACCCTTTATTAAGAACAATACTTGGGTTCACCCCTAGGGGTGAACCTCTCCATTCACCCCCTTATAAAATAAGGAAATAAAATCTGTATACATTATTATACAATTAAAAAACTTAAACCGCTTTTTAATAAATCCAAACCGACATATATAAAATCTAAACCCTAACTATCTCATTTGTGAACCCAAACCGATATATAATTTCGTTCTACTTGTAAAATCTAAATCCTAACCATCTCATTTGTGAACCCAAACCTACATATAATTTCACTCTAATTGTGAAATTTAAGCTCTAACATCTCATTTGTGAACCCAAACCGACATATAATTTTGTTCAACTTGTAAAATCTAAACCCTAACCATCTCATTTTTGAACCCAAACCGACATATAATTTTGTTCTAATTGTAAAATCTAAACCCTAACCACTTCATTTGTAAACCCAAACCGACATATAATTTCGTTTTAATTGTAAAATATAAACCCTAACCACTTCATTTGTAAACCCAAACCGACATATAATTTTATTCTAATTTTAAAAATCTAAACCAACCCAATATTTAACTTTCCTTAATTAAAAGTATACAGAATTTGTTTTCTTAATTTAATTTGCTATTTAATTTAATTTTGATTTATTTTTTAAATGAAATATTAGATGAAATATTCTGATTGGCGGAGAGAATAAGGGGTGAATGGAGAGGTTCACTCCTAGGGTGAACCTAAGTATTTTTCCTTTATTAAAGCAACGAGGAAACAAATTTTGGAGAAAAAAACAAAAAAGGAGAAAGAGGGTCTTAAATAAAGAATCCATGATATGTTTGATCAAAAAAGTAAGGAATCCATGATATACTTGCTAATAAGAAGTTCACACTTGTCATTTTACTACATAGATTTGTTTTTTCCCAATAATTGTAAATTTAATTTAAGCAATTAAATTCTATTAAACTATAATTATTTTATTGATAAGATTCTCCCATGAGTTTTTAATTCATGAAAGTGCTCTACAGAATAAGGAAAACCATCAAAGCACATTTGTTTACAAATATGCAGCAATTAATGGGCTTTAGGTCGGTGCAACACTCTTCTGCGTTTTGCTCCCCAAGACGCAACCAAACGGTTTGGTTCTCCTCTTTGTCCCAAGATTACCTTGACAGTTATAAGACCCACAATTACACTTTACTTCAGGCCCAAACTGCACAAATCTGCCATTAAATAAAGAGAATCAAATATATCAGTATCTCAGATTCCTTAATCTAATTATAACCAAAGAGAAGTGAAGAAGAAAGAAATGGTCCAGAAGTTGACCTGTAGTCATATGTAAGTGGCTCTCCTGCTTCTATTTGACGAGCTGCAAAGACACCTACACGGATCTCACCTTCAACTTGCCTGTTTAAAATATCCACACAGTTTACAAGAACTAAACTAAACTCACTCTCTATTACTCAGCATAATCGACATATTTATATTCTTTACCACTTCTCCAATACACAATTTGGGTCGCAGCTGTGATTCAGAAACCGAGAGGTGTTCCCAAAGGTGGCATCAATCATGAGTTTTATATATGAGTAATTACTTGGCTGGGTTGCTAGATTTGACCACTCATCAGAATCTCTCCGAAAATTCCAAGTCTTTTGTCACATGATCAAACCAATTGGAAAAGATCAACCGCTTAAGTCTACAGTACTCTCAGCACATAAAAAAAAAAAGAAGATAATTAACCTCATGTACAGCACAACAAACCCTTAAACAGTTAAACCCTCTAAGCCACTATATAGAAGACCATAAACAACTTCTGTTTAACCAAAAACTCAAAGCTACACTCACTAGATTCAAACCAAAATGGCGATAGATTCTCGTGTTTTAATTTTGGTCTGACAATGATCCTTGTTATCTCAGGAACACTACTAGTTCCAGGGCATGGAACGTGCCAAGGAGACATCGAAGGTCTGATGAAGGAATGCGCGGTCTACATGCAGCGACCAAGCCCAATGGTAAACCCGTCCGCAGCGTGCTGTAGAGTCGTTAAGAAATCAAACATCCCTTGCGCGTGTGGTCGTATCACAGCTTCAGTGCAGAAAGTGATAGACATGGATAAGGTTGTTCATGTCACTGCCTTTTGTGGGAAGCCTCTAGCTCATGGTACCAAGTGTGGAGGTAATTAAGTTTAATTAAGAAGTTTTATTTTACGGTTTTAATCTTGTAAAAAAACTGAAGGTATCGCTAGAGAGCTATATATGTTGCAAAAAATGTAGTACGAGAACTTAGAAATTAATTATCGGTATAAAGTTCTTTCTATAAAAAAAATTCCATGTGTAAGTACAAAAGTTGCCGTATAAAAAATCATCATGACCACTGTATAATATATGGAGTTGATCTCATGTGGCAGGTTACGTTGTTCCGTAGCTGCTGTACTATTTCCTCACTATACTAAAATACTCTTGTTATCTCACTCGAATCTACTATCTTTTGTTGGTATGAAATAAAATCTACTCTTCTTCAACTCTTGTAATCTCCAACTAATATTTACATGTGTGTATCCCAAAAAGTGGTTGTATGGGATACAACTTCTTTTGCTTTCTCAATTAGAAATTAATTAGTAGGAAAAGGAAGGAGAATCTTTGTTCTTTCTAGATACGCACACCGCAAACAAACTCATTAAAAGGATCATTAAAATTGTACGATTATGGTTTTGGGGTTTGCTTGAGAATCAAGCATCACATGAAATTCGATTTACAAACGGAACCTCTCTAAATATAACTTAAAACATAATAAACTAATGTCTGGGTTTTAAATTAAAGCTCTGATCTCTCTATCAAACATGATCCAAAATATGCTCGATCCAAAATCTAACACACTATATTTAGTACATGATAGATACTTTGGAGTTTGGACAATGCCACAATGGACAAGATAACATGTAGAGAAAATCTAGACATGGCTAAAAGCCTAAAAGTTGAATCGAAGAAAAATGACAAAGATAACTTATTAGATCAAATGTTGAATCGAAGATGTCTAAAAATAAGAAGACTAGTACTTCCAAGTTGAAAATATGTTATTTTTCATTATGAGATGACGTTTGCTTTTATTTCATACGTCACAAAATGAAAGACCATTTATATGCTTCCACCTTTGACCGAAGACATCAATTCATCACCAAAATCCTGTATTAATATAACAATCATTTGTCTTAATAGTGTGAAAATAAGTTTAAACAAATTTTTTTTTTCACTCACCACCATATTCTTCATTTCATTCTCAAATGAATGATAAAGAAATTAAAGATTTGAAGAAGATGTAGGTCAATTTTTGGTTACAAGTTTGTTTTTCTCCCTTTCTAAAACTAATATTAATATAAATATTGTATTTGGAAAATTGAATTATTTTCCCATTTTTAATTGTTGGACTATTAAAAGTGTGTAAATAAATAATAGGAAGCTCTTACAAAGCATTATTGAAAATTTTATTTTTAAATTAACATGATAATCTAATATAAGATTATCTAATTGTCCTTATTGTTATATAATACTTTAATCAATAATATGATGAACGCAAGTAAGAACATAACTCAAATTTTGATATTTTAAATACTATGTTAGCATAGCTACGAAATGTTTTTGCAAAAACATTTTAAAACCTATTGAAATTTATCTAAAAATTGTTAAAATCATTCAAAATTATCCATACATATCTGAAATATCTGAACATAAATTATATTTAATAAATTAGAAAATGTACCAAATATGTTGCGCAAGCATGGTATTGAGAAAATGATAGCTCTAGAATTGGTAAATATATTCATATATCTATATATATATATATATATATACATCAAAGTAATGTGGATGTGGCACTTGAAATATTTAAAGCTTTAAAAACCTTATATCTTGTATTATGAATTATAATTTGATTAAAAGTTTAAAACGTAATCTTTCATAGCCCTTCATACATGTATGTATCTACTTTTATATCTAGATTGTCCTTTGTTTTATATATGAGTATTAAACTCATGAAAAATTTAGAATTATATATCTGAAATATTGAGAGAGAAAAAAAATATATGTTTACGTTTGAGTTAAGAAGGATATGAATTTATTATTGGAGTTTGTGTTTGGTTTAAAATCATCATATGCAATTCTTAGAAGGTAGTTAAATTATGATTTTTTGTGGTAAGCTTGACTGATACTAAACTAAATTTTGTGATTAATTTCTGTTTCTCTATCTTTTTTGTTCTTAAAACTTTAATATTGATGATGTTATGCGAACATCATTGCTGAACGATTTGTTTGTTACACAGCTTTATTACTTGAACACTATATTCTTACCATGGGTAATTTTCATTACTTTTTTGGTTCTTTTTACTTTCTTTTTTTAAAAAAATGAGAGAATATGAATTCTTTACAAACTTGAAATCAACTTAACTAAATCAAATTAAATGAGCTAGCGAAAGGAAAGATAGTGGAGTGGACATCCACAACTTCCTTCACCACAGACCAATATTCAGTTATTTAATTTAGTACTAAATTTTTTGAAATAATGGTTTTGACACAAGTTAAAGAATATTTAAATGTGATTGGTTATTTTTTGGGAATTTAGTCAAGAGTACCACATTTTGCTAAAAACTTTTCTATTCTACCACATTATAAAACATTTTTTTTATTTTACCATAAAACAGTTTTTGGATATATTAAAGATTACAAACTTACCCTTCTATTAAAGAAGTAATAAAGAGACTAAAATATGTTGAGTTCAAGGTACACACCCACGTACAATCATTTACATTTATGTTCCTTTTTTTATTATATAATATTATATAAAAAAAATTATTGTGTAGAGAAGTGTCGGTGTGTTGTGATAGGATGTCATCTGTCATAATATTCAAACTGGTAGACAAAATTGAATTGGTAGACAATATTCGAAAAGTTGATGGTAACTTGTCCACCAGTTTTATGAATCTAGTCTAAATAGACCATCAACTAAAAACATTTATAATTTAGAAATGATTTTAGTTATAGGACAATATTTTAACATGTATTGTTGTCCATGCGTCACTTGTTCTTTGTTGGCCATGATAGACTATGATATGTTGTCCATTGTTAAGACTTAAAGTTTGAGTTCTTTGTTAACATCACCGATCTTCATACGGACCACATAAACTTTGTTTCCTCAAGATCAGTAGACAATTTGCTTTAGTTAATGACTTACAAGTAGTTTATCAAAAGGTTGTTGAGAATAGATGTAGACAATTAGGCATTTGTTAAAGTTGGTAGACAAGTTACTATTATCCTTAACATAAGTTGTCCACATTTGAGGCATGAAGTCAACGTGTCTATTGATAGGATGTGTATAGTGTCTACAAGTTATTTCGTTCGGTAGACAAGTTAAGTATGTGGACAAGTTGTGTAACAACTCGTCTCGTGGACTCCGCTAGCTTCACTGCTAGCCCGCTAGCCTTACTGCTAGCCGCCCAAACGGACGCCAAGTTGGCTCTGCAGGGCATTGATCCTAACCCATCACTGTGGATATCTCAATCTACCAGTAGGTTATTGGTGCGCCAGACGTTCCTCGAACCCTGATCCCTATTCTTTAACAAACTTCCCACAGGACAAACTGTCACCAATTAATTTTATTTTAAAAAAAAATAATGAGAGAACATGAATTCTTTATAAACTTGAAATCAACTAACTAAATCAAATTAAATGAGCTAACGAAATGAAAGATAGTGGAGTGACATCCACAACTTCCTTCACCACAGACCAATATTCAGTTATTATAGTACTAAATTTTTTGAAATAATGGTTTTGACACAAGTTAAAGAATATTCAAATGTGATTGGTTATTTTTTCTTGCCATACCACTAAAATATGGCTCTTGGGGTTTGTTTGAGAATCTCAGATTACCAAACGGATCATTAAAGACTAGTAGTCTTCTCAATTTACATATATTTTAAACATAACCTGTCAACAGTGAGCCTCAATCAACAAGTTCTAGTGGTTCTTTATTAATAATTCATTTTGAAACTACTATATAACAGCAAATTAGATACCCTTTATCAAAGTAAACAGGAAACAAAATTGGAGAATGGAGTGAGACTGTGAGAGGATCTAACAAGACCACCATTTCACACTTGACATTTTACTACATTAGTTCCAATAATCAAAAATTTAATTAAACAATTAGATTCTATAAAATTATTATTTTATTGATATGATTCTCCCATGAGTTTCTAATTCATGGAGGTCCTCAAAAGAATAAGGTTCTTGCAATTAGTACACAACAGGAAAACCATCAAAGCACATTTGTTTACATATATTTTGCAGCTAATCTTGCAGCAATTGACGGGCTTTAGGTCGACGCAACACTCTTCTGCGTTTTGCTCCCCAAGTCGCAACCAAACGGTTTGGTTCTTTCCTCTTTGTCCCAAGATTACCTTGACAGTTATAAGACCCACAATTACACTTTACTTCAGGCCCAAACTGCACAAATCTGCCATTAAACAAAGAGAACCAAATATATCAGTATCTCAGATTACTTAAGCTAATCCATAACCACAGAGAAGTAGAGAAGAAAGAAACGGTCCAGAAGTTGACCTGTAGTCATATGTAAGTGGCTCTCCTGCTTTTATTTGACGAGCTGCAAAGACACCTATCCGGATCTCACCTTCAACTTGCCTGTTTAAAATATCCACACATTTTACAAGAATTAAACTTAACTCACTCTCTATTACTCAGCATAATTGAAATATTTCTATTCTTTACCACTTCTCCAATACACAATTCGGGTCGCAGCTGTGATTCAGAAACCGAGAGGTGTTCCCTTTGAAGGTGGCATCAATCGTGAAGTCTTTATGAATCTCACACATGTAAAACTCATTAATGCCTTTGTTTTTCATATCCCAAAGCCTTTGCTCACATTGAGCATCACTGATTACTGTAGATAAGAGTGGGATTAATCACTAGATACTCTGTCCCTTTCCACCACAACCATAAGGCTCAAATACAAAATCAAGATAGTTTACCTTCACCAATGTATTCGATAATAAAGTCGTCTTTGTTGATTGGTTCTGCTGCCTCTACTCCCCAACCGCAATGTTCAGTCTGTAAAAACAATAACATGACATGTCAAGATATAAACAATGTGTAATGCAAGAGTCATCAAATACAGACTAAGGCTTTTACCTTAACAATTTTCATCTTTTTCTCTTTGCGGAATGGTCTGTTTCCACAAGTTTCAGGGCATCCGCATCCTTTAGAACAGCTTATACATTGAACCCTACGACAATTTTTCCAAAAGCGGAAACTATTCAAACGACATTTCCTTTTCTGGTTAACAGATAAGATTTGTTTGTTAGTCAACAAGCATACCTGCAAACACAGCTTCTACAGCACGTAGGGCCACAATTTGTGCACCCAACACCATCGTTAGCATCATCACGCTTCTTTTTCACGAAGTAAATATCTTAAATCAGTCAAGGAAAGACACACACTAGTGTAAAGCAAAATGAGAATCATGTGATCATATGGCAGTCACATTGAATCAAAAGAAACTTGTGTGGAAACTATAAAAGGATACTGCGTCTAATATGCACATAAGGAGGTGGATCATCTTTCACATTAGAATCTTTCCATGTGAAGTCAATCTTAAACTCCTCTTCAACATATGGCAAAGGCAACTGGGAAAAGACCTGTTGAATATCAAAGTAGATAAGCATTACTAAAACAGTGTAAGAAAAAACAAATCTCCAGCTTTCCTAATTATAGTCACAAGAAACACTGACCTCCATCTCACTCTGCGCAACTGCATGCTGCTCAACCAACAGATAACTTGTCAGTCATGTGAGTGAGTCTATATGAGAATACAGATTGTAAGAGTCTTCTGTTAGGATCTACTAAATGAGGGAAAGTGTAAAAAAACTGACCTTTGTGTCTAGCCGCCAATTAGTTGGATGCCTCCAACAAACTGCTTTTCCTGGCTGGTCTTTCAGGTGACGTATTTCTTCTGGCCATGGAGAATGTTTATCATGAGCGGCCATTGGACACTTTACACACCGCCACAGTGCTCTTCCCTTGCAGAGAAAGCACTCCTGCAAGCTCCATTCTATCAGATAAAACTGAGAGATACCGCACAATCAAACTAATCCATTTCTATTCCCTACCAAATAACTGTTACATATTCTTATCTTTTTCTCTGAGTATTTCTACCAACATAACAGTCAGTGAACTAACAAAGAGGTTGAGATACGTGAACATCTATATGATACGTTTAGTTGAATACAAAACAAGCCAACAAAAATGAAAAAAAATGAATACAAAACTTATATTTAATTCATATAAAACAATGAATTAGGATCTTACATGTTGAGGGCACTTAAATTTGCCTGACTTAGAGAGACTGAGGCTTTCTTTCGCACAGAGCAAGTGATAAGCGCCTTGACAGCCACGAACAGAACACAATACTTCTTCTCCCGGATACACCGGCTTACGGCAAACAAGACAATCAACCTAACACAAAATCCCAAATAAGTCATTATGTCAATAAATCTAGCAACTACACAAGTCACTAATTGACTTCAAGATTCCATAAACAATAACCCTAAAATCTGATAGTTAAACAATATCTAAATGGATCTGAGAACATACGAAATCATACACGGAGATAACGAAAGTCATAAAGGGTAAACTCATAAATCATAATCACAGATCCAATACCAATCTATTACTTCACACAAACTTCATAACTAAATAAACAGAAACACACACAAAAAATATATATATATACCATTTTCTTGGCTCCAACAAGAAAAGGGAGGAAACATTTCGTCTCAGAAACTCCAGAAGCAACTCTTCTCTTGACCCAATCCTTCACATGATCATTCAGAATCAAACCTTTCTTGGCTCGGTCAGATGGATTCTGTTTCCGGATAAGAGCAGTGACACCATTGGAAATCTTGACGTCTCTGACCTCTTCCTCCGGGAATTGTTCCCCATTGCTGTCTCCGGCTATGTTTTCGGGTGAATCGATGGATTTGGCTAATTCAGGCCCTGAAGCCGCCGGGAGAAAAGCAGGGCAACAAGTGAGAGCCACGGATGCAGACAAAGACATGTTTCCGAGATCTAACATCTACTAACAGTCGCAAGTACAAAGAATGAAAGTATATGAAGAAGACACTTACCTTTTGTCTTTGTGGGTAGGCGAAAAGCGAAAAGACATGAAAAACCAAAACCATATATGGAGGGAATTCAAGGCGGGAGATTTTTGTCCTTAAAAATAATTATACAAAAAAAAAAAAAAAAAAATCTTCTACTTTCATACATTTTCGCAATTGCCCCAAAACTTTTGTTTCTTTCTTGCTAGTTAACTTTCTCAACCCCATACCTACCAATAACAGTGCTACACGCAATAATCAATGTTGGTAAAACCGAACTGAAACAAATTAATCAAACTTATGATTTGGAAGTTTATCTGATTGATCAGTGTTCGGTTTGTTAGTTATTATATACTAATAAACAAGATATTTGGAGTTCGTTTTTTTTTTGGATGTGTTTACTTACTTACATGTCAGTTAAGTTTCGTTTATGTCAACTTAAATCAAATTATATTACACCATTAATGGTCAGTTTCCATTTGCTTACTATGTACTCAAACAAAACATGGCGTATACTGTTTTGTTAAACTCTAAATTTAGCAACACAAAACCTAGTAATTAACGTGTTGATATTTGTGTCTAGGTTTCCACAGTTTACCACGCAATACTCACCTTAGCTTTGTTTATACACTTTAGAAAGATAATATGATTAACTAGTAACCGTTAAACTAATCTAAAGAATTACGCATCCAATGTTTAGTTGGTTTCTTAATCCTCTTAGCAAGAAATTATGGCGTCTAAGAATCGATTTAGATGAAAAACGGACCAACAAAGCAAACTTTTTTTTTTTTGGTAGAGACCAACAAAGCAAACTATATGTTTTACTTCACGACAACTTTGTATATAATATACACAAAAATAAACTATAACGAAAAAAGCAACGTACATACAAATGATGTGATATGCAAATCTTTAGAAAATATTACACGCTTTTAAACATATAAAAAAGTTTCTTGGTTATATTGAAATATTATTTTTGAAAGGGAAAATATTGAAATATTCTTCTTTGTTTTTCTTTTTTTGGACAAAAATATTGAAGATTTGACCAAAAAAAAATATATATATATATTGGAGATATCCTTCCATTTATATTGTTCAACTGGATCGGAATGGTTTCAAACCAAGTCCAGGTTATCTTGATCTTAAAATCAAAGATATGTATCCAGTTAGAGAACTCAAATAAATCCGGATTGCAAAATAAATCACTGAATCATAAGATTACCACTTTGTATTACACAAGCGAACATGAATAATCAATATAATAAAAATTGAATTTTTTTTTCCAGAGTCTTACACATCAGTATTGTGAATCATTCTGGAGACGATACATCAGTTAAAATAAGTAACCAATAAACATTTAAATTTATACAGCTCATCCTTCTATTCCAATAATAATCATCCATGGATGGTCACAGCAAAATCAAAACACAGCGGTTTAGAAAGAAAAAAAAAATGACATATATAACTAAAACAACAAGAAATGTAAAGAAATACAACAAGATGTTCTTCTACCCAAATATAAATCCTCATTTCATCTAAAATTGACGAACCCTAATTTATCAAAATGAGATTCTTTGAAGTATGTGTGGTGTCGAAGTCGATTAGGAGAGAATAAGAGTGATTGCTTCTATCAATTCTTTCAGTTTTGAGAGATAAGCTGGTGAATTGGAAAAACTTTTATCATATTGAGGGTTGTTGTTAGTTGTCCTCTTCTTCTTGATTTCAGCTTTGAGAAACCGAAAATCATGGGAAGGTTAGTTCTTGTTTCTATAATTCAGTTTAGGATGAGTCCAACTTCATAAATATTTAACGAGAGAGTACTATCATTTGATTCCTCCTTCTCGATAACTATTAGGAAGCATCTTTTGTATTTTTATTTTTTAATTGTTTTCTATTTTTTTCTATGTTGGATTGGATAGATAACAGCAAACGAAATGCAATTTAATCATACATATGGAAATTTGTATTATCAAAACCTAACATCTACGTGAAATCTATGTGACGTTTAAGACGAGTGATTTTATATCACATTTACACAACACTTCGTATCAGTAGTTGTATTGAGATTTTAGATTAGTCTTTTAACCAATTATAATTGTATAGGACACTTTTCTTTCCATTGCATGTCAGTGTTTAAACCACCCAATTTGCCTTCACGAAGACCTTCGAAGAGACAAACGACCATCCATTGAACTTAGCTTGTGAGACAAACAACCACCCATTGAACTTAGTTTATCTCGATCATATGAAGTCTTGCTTTTTTGGATTTTGATGTTGCAACATGTTTAATTTGATGCTGATCGTGTTTTCATAATTTTTTATGTTTCAATAAGTTTAAAGACTTAGATTTGTAATGAGGTTTTTGGTTCTCTATCAAAATTATGCTATTCAACAAAAGTATAATAGTTTTAAACCAACACACAAAATCAGAAAACAGTGTCTTTAGTCAAGTGGTTACGGACTTACAACACCATGCACCTCTATGACCGATTCCACTGGAATTCGACTCCACTAAGTCTTGTTCCAAAATATGTCTATGTACTTTGACAAATATTAATTTTTCTAACAATTAAAAACACTATAAAATAATATGTGATTAAATTTGTATTAAATACAAAATATACACCACAAATTCAAACCACACTAATATACCTCCCACCTTAGAGTAAAAAAAATAAAAGATAACATACATTACGGTTAGTTATCTTTATCTTCAAATCAAAATACATTATGAATTCAATTCGAGAACTTAAATAAATCCAGATTACAAAGTCATAAAGGTTACCACTTTTTATTACTACACAAGCGAACATGAATAATTAAATATCTTCGCAAGTTGATCTGTGCTTATATATTTTGTTACCATTCAAATTTTCTTCTGCTGGTTGGATACTTTTTAGTCTATTTACCCTTTTTTCCTAATGAACTTTGTTTTCCTCGATTTCTCGTTGAGTCCGATCCGATGGTTCCTCACCGTTCATTTGTGGTGTTACTAAATAAATTAAAAACGCATGATACAACCATTTAAAAATAGTTTTGTACATTTGCTGATAGCAATTAGTAGCAATAACATGACAACATCGAATTCTGGGCCAACTATATTTTTCTTTGGTAAGCGACCGAGAAAAAGGTCAAAACCAGTTTCAATTAATCTGTCAAACACATTTTTATATATAAACTTCAATATCCTTCAAAAATAACAATTTGAACTATATTAAAATCTAAATTTGCTAGGTAAACTATATGAAATATTGTCAATTTAAACATTTGTTCGAACGGTCTTAAGTCAAAGTTTAACAATTCTGAATCAGACGACCTGTGGCATCTACATTGCACTCGGACTTACCAAAGCTAAGTTGTTTTTATCATTTTTAGATGTGTTATGACAATTAATAAAGCATTTGAAAAGAAATTGTGATATTGAAGTCCGTTTTCCAGTGTACTGTAAGACTTAATTTTTGGTCATTTCTTGCCACAATACATCCAAAAATGACCAAAACAACATAGTTTTGGTATGTTCTAGTGAAATGTGGATGTATTGGATCGTCTGACTCAATACTGTTAAACTCTAGTTAATTAACACTGTTCAAACAAACGTTAAATTGATAATATTTTATATAGTTTAGATAACAAATTTAAGTTTTAATACAATTCAATTTATTATTTACCGATAGTTAAAAGTTAGATACGATAAATTGTTCTGATAGTTGATTTTGGCTGTTTTTCCATAAGCGAACTGTTTAAACTTTTTTATATCAAAAATGTGTTGACGCGTTTTGAGATTAAAGTAATGACATATTATTCATGTGTTCCTAGAACCAAATATATTATTAATGTACGTGGTGTCTTGTCTTATGAATCAAGGAACTCTCTCCTTGGAGAATCTTACGCCATATAACCAATTAACTAATTAAGAGTTACCTGCTCTTTTAATTTACCTTTTTTGTGGCCCATCGTTCATTTGTTTAGTTCTACACGCCCCCATGTATAATCGACATTTAGGAAACGTATAAATAATGAAACATCAGTTTAATTATTTTGATAACGGTTAATATAAGTAGATCATAATAGACCATTAGACCATGATACATTGTTTAGTAGTTTATGCTAGCAATGGTTGTTGTGATTAACTTACATGGATTGCATTACTATATATAAAACTTGGTTATATTATTAATCTCCGTTTAAAATGTTATAAAAGAGAAAATATACTACTTTGTTAAAAAAAAAAAGACTAATAAATATACTATAGTACAAATTATATTTCAGTGTAATGGTCCGAACGGAAACTGCGAAAGCCTAATATCAACTTTTGGAAAAGACGATTAGGTTTAATTGTGTGATTAGAAAATTAGTCACATGTTGGTTTCGAGAAACGTATAATACTAATCACATTTTATAACTTAAAAAAGAAAAAAGAGACCACAAAATCTGCATTTCTCACCTTCCAAACTGTAGTAACTTATATAATAGTACTGTAGTAGTATATTATTTCAAACTGACACGGCGGGTAAAAAATAATCAGCTGTATCCTCCCTCACAGTAAAGCGAAACCAAAACACCAATGATAAAACAACACGTGTCGACAAGGACCGGTCAAATACGCCACGTAGATTTTAAAAAAAAAAATCTGCTCGTTTTTAAAAATCCAAAGAGCTTTCTTCTCCGTATAAGTAGGCGACGGACGAACATCGCCAAAAGAAAACAAAATCAGATTCTGTAAATTTTTGAATCAAGAGAGAGAGCAAGAGAGAGAGAGAAATCGACGGTGGTTGTTTCGGCGGTGCATAATTCTCGATTTCTCCTCCTATAATAAATAATTCACCCGACGAGGTGCGAGAGGGAGGGAGGGAGGGGAAATCAATCAATCAATCATGCAGAAACGGAGAGCGGTGAAGGAATCTCCAAAGGTAACGGTGGTGAGGAATGGGAAAAAATTAGATTCCGGTGACGAAAAGAGAAGATCTGAGAAAAAGAAGAGATTGATGAAGTTCGAGGAGTTACCTAGGTATTTGAAAGACAACGAGTTCATTCACAATCATTATCGATGCGAGTGGTCTATCAAAGATACTTTCCTCAGCGCTTTCTCATGGCACAATGAGACTCTCAACATCTGGACGTACGTTTGCTTTCTTTTTTGTGATCCAAAAAATTTTGAATTTTTAATATTTTTTCTAATTGGGGTTTTTGAAAATTTGGCAGCCATTTGTGTGGGTTTGTGATATTTGCTTGGATGATGGTTGTGAGTTCAATGGAGACGACGGAGGTTGGCCTTACCGGCTTCGTTAGCGTTCTCTCCGGGTAAGTAATCCCGAGGTTAAATTCGTCATTTTGGTATTTTTTTTTTGGGGAGAGACAACAACAACAAAAAAACTCAACTTTTTGTTTTGGGGGGGGATGTGGGTCCTAATGACAGAGCAACAATTCGCTGGCCATGGCCGTCAACGGCGATGTCAAAAGATGTTTACTTCTCCAGCGATCATCAAACTCTGCATCACGTAAAGATCCTTCCTTTATTATTTATTCTAGTTTTTTTTTTAAGTAGTAGACATGTCATGTATTAGTGGCTTTCCAATAACATATATAAAATGCTGGTTTCAATTTTGCAGCCATGTGATGTTTTCTTTGGATGTTTTCATTGATACTTTACAGTTTCTTTCTATAGACTTTGCTTTATTGCCTACCTACTTTCCAACTCACGTGATTCTCTACGCAAATTAAGGAAACTCATGATTTGTCGTTGTCGTTAGATTTGGCACAATTCATGTAAACGTTTTTGTAACCTGCTCCCACTGTTTGATGTTTCTTTGGATTTTTCTCTCACTTCAATTGCTTCAGTGGTAGCCTTTTCTCTGTTGCTCACCTAACTTTCCAACTAACATGATTTTTTCAATGGGTTTAAGGAAAAAGCTTATGATTTGTTGTTAATGTCTATTGGCAGGAATTGAACGTGACACATACTAGCTCGCTCCTAAATTCTCAAGGTGATGTTAACTATGAAGCCGTTCCGAAATGGCCGTGGCTCGTGTTCTTATCAGGAGCAATGGGCTGTTTGATCTGCAGTTCCATGTCGCATCTCTTTGCCTGCCACTCTAGAAGATTCAATCTCTTCTTCTGGCGTCTAGACTACGCTGGAATCTCCCTCATGATCGTCTGTTCCTTCTTCGCACCTATCTACTATGCATTCTCCTGCCATACTTACTGGCGTCTCTTCTACCTCTCTTCGATCTCAATCCTTGGTCTCCTCGCCATCATCACACTCCTCTCTCCATCTCTCTCAGCTCCACGTTTCAGATCTTTCAGAGCGACTCTTTTCTTAACAATGGGATTCTCTGGCGTCATACCTGCCTCACATGTGCTTTACCTTCACAAGGATCATCCCAACGTGCTTATAGCTCTTGTTTACGAACTTGCGATGGCTGTGTTGTATGCAACGGGAGCAGCGTTTTACGTTACACGCATCCCTGAAAGATGGAAGCCAGGAGCTTTCGATATCGCAGGACATAGCCATCAGATATTCCATGTGTTTGTAGTCTTAGGAGCTCTTGCTCATAGTGTCGCCAGTCTTCTTATCATGGATTTTCGACGGGCTTCACCTTCTTGTGCCTTTTAAAAACATTGTAAAACATTTTAGTGATACGTATTTCATTCAATGTATCAATGTATGTGTGTCTTGTCTCCATAGAAGACGCAATGTACTAATATCCCAAGTTATTCCCAAACAAAAACTCACTTTCTCTTATAAGTATTGTTCAAGCTTCTAGATTCCAAGTATCGAATTCATGATATGAAGATCTAATCTAGTTGAATAGTTTGACGAACTAAGCATACTTGCTGAGTGTATATATTATACAGAAGGAATCAAGGAACCTTTAATCAGTTGTATCATCGGAAAATGAAAGTGCAAGAAAGATACAGAGAGGAACAACAAGAAAAGCAGCAAACTTCAACAGTTCCTCTGTTTCTTTAGAGATCACACCTATTCTTGACCAATCACCACTATACCTGAAGAAGAACACTATGATAAGCATTACATATATACTCTGAAATTTTCATGCTTTTGAGTGTTAAAAAATCTTACCCAGCATCAATGAATCCCAAACCCAGAACAGTGATAGCAGATCGAGCAAGAATTGTATTGGGGACTTTGATTCGCAAGACAGGTCCTTTCTCGTTTGATTTCTCAGCAAAGTCTCTCTTTTTCGACATTATCGTGAAGCCATTAGTCAAACTTCGGAGTTTGTTGTCGCTGAGAGAGAAAGAGATGAAGCTACTACTGTGTTGTAAGGTCAGCATTTTCACTTTCCCGGAATGAGAGATTCTTCTCATCAGACATGGTGATAAGAGGCAATGTTGTTTTTGTGATAACAGCAAAGGATCGAGGGTAAATAAGTAATTTGACTTAACACTTCTGAAGCTTCTTCATTTTTTTTCCCACCATAGTTCTAAAACCCTAGAAAGTAGAGAAACCTTTGGGAGCTATGGAGATGCAAGATTCGTTCCAGGTCCATAGGATACCACAATCGAAGTATGTAGACGGAGTTAGATGGCTTCCACAAGCTTCCGCTTTGAATCGTTTCTTCACAACAGCGTTCTACGACCCGGATTGGGATTCTTCGTCAATCGAGATCCACTCGCTTGACCCAAACCCTAGAGGGAATCAGAACACGAACCCTTTGATCGAGTCTTTATCTTCATGGACTTCACCTTCTCGCGTTTCATCACTGGAAATCGCTGGAAACGGCGGCGGTGGTGGCGGTTCATTCAAACCTATGGTTTCAGCAGCCACGTCTTCTGGTTCCCTTCATGTTCTGATGGTTGATTTGGTTGAAGGAGGTGCGATTGAGGAGGTATACGTGGCGGAAGGTGAGAAGTTCCATGTGGGACGCGTGGAGGGAGTGGATTGGAGAGAGGGAGGAGAATGTGTGACTGTTGGTGAAGATGGGAGAGTGAATGTAGTGAAGATTGTGAATGGTGAAGGTTTGAGATATAGAAAGGTCTTTGATGGGAATGGGCTTGTGGCTTACAGAGCTGTGAAATGGGCGTCGCCGACTGAGTTTGTTACTGGAGGATATGGTTTTGGTTTGCAATTGTGGGATCAGAGGAAGTCTGGTGAAGCTGTTTCGCAGCTCAAAGGGAACTGGTGAGTTCTCAAACTCTACCTAGTGGTTGAATAAATGCTAGTTCGATCTGGTTTTGAGTTCTTGGCATGATTGCTTTTCAATGGTATGGAAACTGAAAGATGTTCTCAATCAGTTCTGTTTAAAGAGTTTTCATTAGTGGTTGAATATATGTTTAGTTCAATATGGCTTTGAATTCTTGGCATGATTGCTTTTCAATGATAGGGAACTTGAAAGTTGTTCGATTGGGTTAGTATAGTACATTACATCATTTGATTCTGTGAGTTGTTTAGCAAGTTATAGTTGGGATTGGGGAAGGTGGATCCTTTGATCTAATAGTGTATTTAAGAAAACATGCACTTCATCTGATGATAATAACATTGCAGGTTTGAAGGCAAAACTTCTGCAGTTGTCCATTCCATTGACATTCATCCATCTCGAAAGCACACTTGCATTGTAAGTATTTTCTTCTGTGTGAGGCGTGGGGGAGAGAAATCTGGTTTTATCTATTCGAAGTTTTAACAACCTTGTTCACTATACAGTATACACTGATGAATATGAGACTTTTTAGTGTGATCCTCAATCTTATTATTTGCCAACTTTAAGGTCTATCGCCTCTGATAATTTTGCGTTATCTTGTCCTTTTTTACTTAAGTTCGGGAAACTAATCTTACATTTCTTTCTTCTGACATTTAAATGAACCTTTGGAGTTTGGGGCCTATGTTAGAGTATTAAACCACCTTGTGGCAGGAGGACATACTCTTTACACCTTATAATCAGTCCTTATCTAGTTTTAGGAACATTTTCTTTTCTTGCTCACTAACTAACAAACATTCAGTGTATCTGATTGGTCGATCATGTTTAAAACTGAACTGACCCACTGAGATTTATTGGATAATGTATTAATATCGCCACAAGTTAGAAGCATGATTTAATGACTTTATCTTGATGCGATGTGTTTAGGCGGGAGGTTCTTCTGGTACTGTTTTTGCTTGGGATCTTCGGTGGCCACAGCAACCCATCGTTCTTTCTGGTGTTGGAGCAAGTGAGAATATAAACAATCCTCTGTCCGAAAGCGAGGTATGGGAAGTTAAGTATGACTCATACACAAAATCCAACATTTCATCCTCAAGGATTCTCCCTGTTATGACCTGCTCAGAAGATGGAATCCTTGGTGTCATCGAGCAAGGTACTAAGACTTTCTCTACCACATTACTTCTTCTTTCTTGTATATATTACAGAAACTGATGTTCCTTTTTTGTTTTTGTCCGGCCTATTTTTGCTTTAGGGGAAGAACCGATCGAGCTTCTGGCTGAACCTTGTGCCATTAACAGTTTTGACATCGACAGACAAAATCCACAGGTGAAAACATCATCGAACTCTGTTTCAATCTACTAGTTTACTTTGACCAAGTGTGTCTTCTAAAGCTAGTTACACTGGATTCTACAGGATGTGATATGTAGCTTAGAGTGGGAATCAATTGCAGTCTTCTCAAGGCCTTAGTAAAGAAAGAATCAAATCCCCGGCGATATGGAATCTTGCATGGTAGTAGTACGATATGTTTCTTGGTTTGCTTCTGTGAGCCAGAACAAAGTAGTTGAGGAAGATGATGAATTGATGATAGATGGTGAGAGACAAGCTTAAGGAAGAAGATGATGGAATCAAAATTTGACTGTGTTAATAAGTTTCATGATATAACAAGATCTTAATACAATCTGCACAAACATGAGTTTTTTATTTATCCTGAAGTTTAGTGATCGTGAAGATTTGCAGTTCTTGCTTGAATTTTACATCTGAATCTCTGTCGCTGTACGAGTGTGTATACCGACACTAAGTTCAACCTCAAAGGCGACAATGACACACGTGGCAGAAAAGAAGTCGGCCAAAGTAGGTCCCGCGGGAGCTAATACTTGGCCCTGTAATGAGCCGTTGAAAATCTTGAAACTCTCTTTTTGTATTCATTTTCAATTCTTTTTTAAAGAGTTATAGAGAATGGACACTAATCTATTATATCCTATTTCATCCAAACAATTTATCAAAAACCCCTCAGTAAAAAGACAATATTACTCTTAATGAAGATTGTTAAAGGTTAAATATAATTAAATCAATAAGTGTTCAACGAAAAACACAATAGCTCAGTGGTTGCGAGCTCATGCGCACGAGCGCGCGCCCGGGGTTCGAATCCTACTGTGCGGGGTACAACGGGTATAACACGGGTACAACTAAGTTGTACGCATTACAACTGGTACAACTAGGATGTTCGATTTTATTTAAAAATTGTTAAAAGAGTAATTTCGTCATTTCATTAAAGAAGAAGGTACTTAGAATAAGTTGAGGTAATGCAGAAAAGAATTTCTGATATAGGGGTAAAACAGAAATAAATCCCATAGACAATTTGGTAACAAGAACTTTTCAAACCACAAAAACAAAAGAGAAAGACATGCCCCACGCTAAATATTAAAGGTCTCATTAAGCTTTAATGATTCAAAAGATTATTTACCAAATACTATTTCCAGCTCTTTATCTTAAGATATTCCAGAATATCATCATTATTTTACATAGATTTTCTACTCTTCTTAGATTATATCAGACCCTTTCCTTCTTTTTTTTTTATAAGTTTTCCTGTATGAATGAGAATTTCTCATTCCAACTGCGAAATTGATTCTTTCTTATGCTGAGCAAAAAGTTGAAGAACTTTGTCCTGTTTATGATCTGAAATATTTTTGTAGTTTTGTCTACAAAATCATAATTGTTTTGGTCTGGCGTGCCTTTTGTGATTGATTATATTCCCTTTTTGGATAATTTCCTCTTTAATACTTCTGTGTAATTCTCCAAAAATCTTTCAACCTCCTCTATCTGAAGCATTTCCTCTGTTCAAGAGATTAATATAGTCATCACTCGCATCCCAAATTCATCAATCATTCTTCTGCAATTATCCTGGTACAATGAGTTTCCTACTTTTCTTATTAAGAAAAAAAAAACTTTACTGTTTACATGAAGTAACAATTACAGAACATTATGTAACTGTAAACCTTTTCTCTTTCTACGTGTGCATTTAATTTGCCAGAAACATGGTTGAACGAAGTCGCAGCTTTAGAATACCTGGAGCTGAGAAAGCTGATCTAAGAATAGCTCTTTATGAGCGCAAAGAAGTTGTTGAGAGGCTCCAAGATGAGTTGAATGCAGAGAGAGAAGCATCTGCAACGTCAGCGAGCGAGGCCATGTCAATGATTCTTAGGCTACAAGGAGAGAAAGCTGAGCTGGCTATGGAAGCTGGTCAGTACAAGAGAATGGTCGAAGAGCAAATGTCTCACGCTGAGATGTCGTTTGCGCTTTTGGAGGATGTGATTTACCAGAAAGAGATTGAAGTCACTGCTCTTGCGTATCAAGTTGAAGTTTACAGAAGCCAGCTTTTGAGCTTGGGGTTTACTGATTTGAGTAGCTTAGAAGCTAAGCTTCAAGAGGATGATGATCAAGATGAGAATATGTTGAAGATGAATGATTTGTCACTGAGTGATAGATCCCAAACACCCTCTTCAGAATTGGTTACAGATCTTTCGATTCCCGAGGAGAAGGAAGTTATCGAGCAGACCTTGGATTCGCAGAAGAGTTCCTTAGATGTGTATTGGGAGCAGATCAAGAAACTGAATGAGCAAGTGAAAGAGCTTACTGGTTTTAGAGACTCCATGCGAGATCAGCACAATACTTCAGTGTCTGAATCTGGACTAAACAAGGGAGAAGAAGATGGTGCAAGCTCATCAAACTTTCAAGAAGATACACAAAAAAGAAAAAAGGAAGCAAAGGGTTTGTGTAAAACTGATGGCACAATGGTGATAAAGGTTGCAAAGCAGAAAAAGATTGAAAAGAAATCCCCTAAACAGACGAGAGACAGAAGCGGTAAGAGAAACCGTGCAGAGTATCAAGCTGAATTGCTGCAGTTAAGACAGAGAGTTGAGCGGCTTGAGCGAGGAAAAACAAACACAGAGCCTGAAACCAGTGGAGTGATTGAGCAAGAAGAGATAAGTCTACTGAAGGAAGTGAGAGAGGAGCAAAGTTCTTCTGTTGAATCATCTGAAGTAGAGACAAGCTCGAATACAATGGAAAATTTACAACCTTGGATCGACCCAGTCATTATATCCGTTCAAGAGGTATGTATGCATACAAAAATTTTGACTGTTAAAACTTGGTCAGTATTTCATTACAACTAACAAAAATATTTGGCATGTTCCTTGAAACAGGCAATGCTTTACTTCTGGCTGTGAGACAAAGCAAAAAAAGTACAAGCAGATTTTTTGGCTTGTTTTGAGTGTATGTATGTCATTGTGTTCTGTGTTTGTTTGCCTAAAGTCTGAAATCTGTAAATTTTTGTATAAAGCTCACAAATTTTATTTTGTAGAGATTGTCTTTTGAGTGACACTTGGCAAAAACATCATCTTGCGGAATCCTAGTTTTTTTTTAAAAAAATTGGTGTTTAAAAATATATATATATTGAAGAGAAATGCAAAGACGAGAACAAAAAGTCGGTTCGGAATGCAAGTAACCAATCTTGGAACCATCGTACAAACTTAATGTCTTGTAATCAAGAATCAGCCTAATATGTCTATAATCACTTTAAACCTGGACTTGGAACCTTTCTTTGACGAACCAATAAGGTCAAAGGATCTCTACTTTCTACAAGGCAGAATCTTGCAGACGACTTTCAGCAGATCTACTCATTGACAGATTTGAGACTTATTACATTATAACTCTGATCAGAATGTACACGCATGCCTCATTTGGGGTTTTACTAAAAGAAGCAGCCATTATAGACAAAAAAAAAACCACAGATAAAGAATCAACTATTTTATATACCCATTTGCTTCATCCACAAAGACCATTTGATAGCCTCAAGAAATTCATCGTTCCTGCGCAACGCTGTGACCAAATTGGTGTAAGTTACTTTATCAGGTGTTATCTTTTTCCCCCTCATCTCCTTCACCAACCCAACAGCTTCTTCAACCATACCACCTATACCATAAGCCTTTATCAGTGTGTTATAGCTACACAAGTCAGGACCAAGTCCAGATTCTTTCAATTCTGTCAGCACTTCCGCGACTTCATCGATCCATCCTTGCTCTCCATATATATTGATCATGATGTTATATGTATAATGATCTGATCCACAAGTAGACTTCATCCTCTTCAAGATGCTTCTGAATTTCTCCATCTGTTTATCTTTCCCATATGCATTTAGCATAGAGTTATAAGCTTCAAGTGACACAGAAAACCCGTCGAATTGCATATTCTTAACCGCTGATGTCATGTTTGTGAAGTCCTTGTTCTGTCCATAGGCGGCTATAATGGTGTTGTAAGATATTACATCCACAACTCCGTGTCTTTTCGCCAACATGAAAAGCTCGTTAACCTTTTTAAAGAGCTTGGCTTTACCATAGACATCAAGGAGGACATTGAATGTGACTGTATTAGGAGTAAATCCATTTCGAATCATCTCCTCAAAAGTTCTTGAGAGCTCATCAAGCGGAAGAGCACGTGCACAACAGTTTATAACACAATTGTACATCTCCTGATCCCAATGGATCCCGCTCTTTCGAATCCTGTAGTATAAATGCTGGAGTTTATCCTGAAGACCACACTTCTGATATATCCGAAGCATATCCCGAAACAAGTACACATCCGGAACAATGTCTCTCTGCTCATCCATGATTTCTAGGACAGAACAAGCTTCTTCCAAGGATCCAGCTTTCACATACATCCGTACCACAATGCTGAATCCAATCCTGTCCAAAACAACTCCAGATGATCTCAACTTTGAATAAAGCTTTTCCGCTTCACCAAATTCGCCCATCACTGTGTAAATGTCAATCATTGTGGATGTGATATGCAGATTTATCTCTTCATCAGATTCCAATGTATGATTGTATATTTTCACAGCATCAGCAAGTTGACCAGATTCTTTGCAAGAGCAAATCAACAGATGATACAAGTGGTACTCAAATGCTGAGTCTCTCCACTTTTTTTCTCGCAACAACGCCAAGCAATCATCAACCATACCATGTTTGATATAAGCCATCACTAGAATCGAGAAAGAAGTCTGGTTTAAACGGATATGGTTATGAAAAGAACCTTTGAGAACATTAGGCACTTCATCAAGCTTTCCAACCTTCTCATAAGCCTGCAATATGATGCCAAGGATTGAGGAGTACTGGCACCCGATATTAACCATATCTTCGATCGTCTTAACAGCACCATCTCTGTCTCCATATTTAGCCTGCAAATTGATTAAAGTAAAAAGATTGGATGAATTGGGTTTATACCCCAACTGCTTCAGCTCTTGATAGTAACGCTTTGCCTCCTCGTAATTGTCAGAGCGGCCCCAACCTTCAATCATTGATCTGTAACTTGTTTCATCTGGTTCCATCCCAATATCACAGAAGCGGTGGAATAAACTCTGTGCAGCCTCCATTTTAGAAACCTTACCATAACCAGTGATTAGAGTATTGTATGCAATTATATTCTGAACAAACCCCGCAGCTTCCATAGAGATCAACACAGATTCAGCTTGTTCCATCTTGCCTTGCTGACTGTAAGCATTAAGCATCACTAACCAATTTTCTAGCTTTAGCCTCACTCTATCTTTTTTCATCAAGTCAATAACTTCCTCAGCTTTACCGTATAATCTCAAACGCGTGTAAATCGTTATCATCGCGGAGTAAGCAGACTCACACACAATCCCGAAGTTTCTCATATGAGAAAATGCAAACTCCGCTTCATCAACGTTCCAATTCTTCTGATAGAGACCCATGAGCATACCTATTGTAGCCACATTAGGTCGAACACCGAGCTCCAACATCAACTGAAACCATTTTGAACTCAACTTCACATTCCCCTTTTTAGCACACGCATATATAACAGTGTTGAAGACCTGAAAACTCTGCTGGAAGCCCTGAAATCCACACAACTCTTTGATCAAATCCTCGGCTCCGTCCCAATCTTCTCTCCTTCCTAAAACTCTAAGAATCAAACTGTAAGCACTAAAGTTACCTTGCAATTTTCCGTTACATCTCATCCAATCAAAGAACTTGACCGCATTAGAGTCACTGCAACTCTCAAGCCGTTTCAATATACCATTGCAATGCTCTAAACTCAAACCTGGTTTAATAGCGGAGTAGTCAACATCCACTTCCCCATTCTTCACAAGCAAATCCTCAAGTTCATTGATTTCTCTTCGGAAACTGAGCTTTTTAACTACGTCTTTCTTTGTCCATCTCTTATTACCACTCGTGACACCTTTCAGTTTAGAACTCGAGTTTCTCTCCACATTAGCTCCACTTGCAGAATCAATATCATTCTCAGTCGTCTCTTTTGCTTCAACATCAAGACGAGCCACTCGAGTTCTCTTAACTCTAATCAGAGAACCAACTGTGAAAGTTCTAGTGACGGGAGCATTATTACTACTACTAGTAACTGAAAAATTTGGGAATTGATCAGGAAACTGAAATGGGTTCGCAGAAAAATGAAACCTTTTTGAGTCGAATGGGTCCAGTGGAATGGAGAACCTTAACGAACCCATAACCGATGAAATCAAAACCCTAAAGGTTCATGAGAGAGAGAGAGAGAGAGAGAGAGAGAGATAATGAGAGGATAGAAGAAGAGCTTACTCGCCGCAGCAAGATAGCTTCTTTCTTCTTGGTGGTGGAGTTGCTTGACTATTTTCAGCAAACCGGAAATCAAAATCGGCTTCATTGTTCAATTTGGTCGGACCGGACCAGACCAGCTTATTATTTTATACAATTAAAAAAAAAAAGGGAATTAAATACGTGTTTTTTTGGCCATTCTCTTTGGTAAATGTTTTCTTGATGTTTGTTATTTTGTCAACTATACATACAAAGTAACAGAGATGATCAAAGACAACAATGAAAACTCTAGTTACTTCCATTCTCAAAGCTAAACAACCAACGAAGACATCCTCGTCACTCTCTTAAATATAAAGCTAAGATGTCTCCATGAATCAATTTCAAACCCAAATGCTTGCAAATGCTTCTTCCAAAGCCCTCCTCTTGCTTATCTCTGAAGAAAATCCTCCAGCTCTCTCTATTATGAGCCTCAACGCTTCGTCTTCCACTTCCATTGGGTGATGACGTTGATGCTCTGCTCCTCCTTTTATAGGCACTGGTTGTGGACCCATTCCTGTTGGTCGTGGAGCCTGACCGTATGCAGTTCCAGCAGTAACCCCCTGGTTTGACGACTACAAAATACATAAAACAAGCAAAAAGGTTTTTAGCTTTGTCAAAAAATCTTCAGCTTCTTGTCGATATGAAGATCAATAACTCTCTACTCACCGTATCAGCATTGGTTTGTGGGGGTTTGGCCTTGCAAGCTGCCAAGGCTGCAGTTAATTCTTCAGCCTGTTGGAGCAGATTGTAAATACACCAAACAACAAATTGCAGAGTTAGGCTAAGATTGTCGAGTAGAGAATGAAACAAGACTATTTCCATTTGCACATCTTTTCTTGAGGTCTGACATAGTGACATGTTTATATAACCAGACATGCTTTCTAATCTTGATTTCTTTTTCTCTACCACATTCATCTAACCAAGATAAGAAATAGTAAGGAGATTGTAGGCATTACCTTGCGAGCTCGATTAATCATTATCTGTTCAGCATTCTCCTTAGAGTATCTCTTTATTTTCGCCTCAATCGCCTCAACATTTATTCCATCTATCAAGTCGAATACTGGTGGAATAGAATAATACATATATGCATAGGTCTTGTCTGGCATGAATAAAGAAAACAAGGAAGGAGCACAAAGTGTAACTAACCCATACACTCCACTTCTTCCAAGTAGTCATTGTAGTCTTTAAGTGATGGAAAATCTTCTTCCCGTCTATTGAATCTGCATCACCAGATAAAAATATATATACGATACTCAAGAGGTTGAACATACTCTGCTTCTACAGAATTACAAAGATGATACTTTATGATAAATCTATTTCTCATCTGTTCATTTATGTGACAAGAAATCTCCATTTTACACTTAAGAAATAGTGTGAAACAATTCAGATATATATCCATGGAGCCTGTCACTTGTGCCATAAACGGGTGACTTACTTCATCAAGTTTCTAAAAAAGATGATCAGATGTGAAGTTTAGTACTAAACATGCTAACAGTCCATACTGATCGTTGCGTAATAGACGGGGTTGTATCACACCATATACACAGGCAAGCAAGATAACGCAACAAATGAAAAAAGATAGGGATGAAGAATACATCTCAGAGATTCTCCTTCTGACATGTATTTCCTTGTTTTGATGGGTAGAATTAGATACCATCACCATGATTGCTGCTGCGTGAGCCTCTTGTCCTGTCCTATCTACCTACAAGGTTTAGACATGAGTTCAGCAAATCTAAACAGAACCGAAAGTTTCAAATACCACGTTCATCATGCAGTCTAATATGTAAAAGCCAATCTAAGACACATAAAACCGCAGCAAATATTACATGAATTAAGTCTTGTCTTTCATTCAGCTATCAAAAATTTATGAAGAACTAATAAGAGCAAGAAATGCCCTGAAATGTTAATCCAGATTGGTGAGAATATGAATTCGATGCTCAGAGTACGGTTCCAAACATTAGTCGAGACAGTAGCACAATGTTCAGCAAGCCAGAACAGAAAGATGCAACTTGAGGAATGTGAAATCAAATCAACCAAAGCTATATACTTAAATTTAATATAACCAAAACCTTTAGCCCTTAATTCAACTATTCAATAGAATGCTACAGACCGGAGAGAAACAAAATTGCGACTCACCTGCAGCAATAAGATAGGTGAGGAGGGACGAGAGAAGACACCAAAAAAAAATCCCAAACTTAGAACCAAACCTGAACGACCCAAACGTCCGAATCCTCAATCAAAAAACGTCACAGATCTCATCGTAAGAAATAAAATTAGGCTAAAAATTAAAACTTTACCTCAGAAACTGCGGATTCCGACCAATTTACAAAATGTTTCAGAAATAGCAAACGTCAAGTTCAATGTCTGCAACTTCCAGAAACACTGGTTTTCTTAAATTTGAAGAGACAAAGGCAATTTCCTTTGAACCCCTAATCGGCTAATTCTATAGTATATGGGCTCAGGGCTCATGGGTCACGTTAAGCCCATACGGTTCTTTATCATTTCGTTTTAGATCCCTATTTTAGTCTAAATTATAATTTCCTACCCCAATATTATTTTGGTTATCAGATTCATACCTCCACCGGTCCATCCTACTGTCCTACGAATCACATAGTCACTTTCTCATATACAATGTGTTGTTGTGGAATAAAGGCTGGACAGTATGGGTCACAATTGTAGGAACTTATTTTATTGGATTCCAAACATCCGGTTTTCCAAACAAACAAACATCCAGAAGAAGAAGAAGAAGAATGAAGAAGCAATTAGCAATTCAGTTAAAACACTGATTTAAAACCTCTCCATCTCTTCTTCTAACCTGTGGAAAGATTCTAATTGAGATTCCAAATTACACATTTCATCGAATCAGAACTCATTATGAGTCACTAACTAGTTCAGACATGTCCTGCCTGATGCCGTTTTCATGTGTGGACAATGGAGTTCCAGATATAAAGGCCTTGAAGAGCGCAAGGGCCTGCTTTGGTCTGTGCAATGGAACTTCATGGCCTGCACCTCTTACTGTCACAAAGTTCAGACCTGCATACTGTTGACTCCAGCCTCCCACCTGTTTCATACCAATCATGACCGTTAAAAACCAATGTTATACTATAAAATAAGTAAAGACAAAACTTCTCACTGTCTCAGCTGAGTTTGTTTTTTTACCTGTCCGTCTAAGTACCAAGGACCATATGCACTCAAAGGACGAAGGTTTAGTGCATCGATACTGTACCGAGTTGATGTGACTGGTACTACGGCATCTGCATCCCCACTGTTACCAAATAACATACACTCTTTTAAACACCAAAAACCCAAAAGAAAACTTGAAGAAAAGCATGTGGATGTATATAGAGAAAGAGACCTGAAGACCCAGATACGAAGCCCGGCAGCTATAAGCTCATGGTAAATGTTAAGAACCGAGGAAGAAGAGTCTTTCCAGTGTCCATTCACGACATTACTGCAAAACCAAAGCTACCCGAATCAGTTACGAAATTTAAGCTTTAATTGGCTTGATCTCCTCCAAAATCGAGTCTTAAGATAGCATAAGGTGAATTGTACCTGCAAGTCTCCCATTTGGATGGTGCAAGTCCTGGTGGCACATGGAGGGCTTTTTGAACCTCTGGAAGATTGAAATACACTTTAGTGTGTTTCTCAGTGCAAGGATCATACTGTTCGCTCACACGGCCAGTCATCTAAGCAAAACAAATAATGACATTACTTTGAAACCCGCTATCATCTCAGGCAAGAAATGAGAGAATTTAAGATCACTTACTGGTCTTTTCTTTAGTAACATGTTTGACTGGGAAGCATTTGCAACACAGGCCGGGGTGAAGACACTGTATGGGTCTATGTTACCAGTTTCTTTGTCCGCAATCTCCTCAATCTTATTACACTCTTTGGAGGGGTGGATAAATGATTGGTAACCACATTGAAGTTTCAGTAAGCTGTATGTTTGGTCGGAGATAAAACCCAACGACCAAATATATTGGAAAAGACCAAGCCTGTCATGGAAATCGTCCATCAGCCCATTTCCTACCTGCAACCACACATTCATCGAAATTATTTAGAGTTTCATAACCTTTTTAGAAAATGAATCAGACAGAGAATGATAAGAGGTCAGGCTCACCATGTAACCCTTCAGATTGATAATGTTTTTGTCAGAACCTTGGTTATGTCTTACAATGGCTTCACTCAGCTGAGGAATGTAATGCCCTAAAGAAAAGCCAGAAAAGAAAACATGACCATTTAAGGCCAAATCAATGGATTAGATAATGAGATGAGCTTTGATCTTTATACCTGCATAGCTCTCCCCAACTATATAAAAGTCTCTTCCTTTGTACTCCGGAAACCGCTCAACCCATTTCAGCAGAAATTTTAGTGAGTCTTGGCCTGTAAATTTCATAACACTATAAACCACTAAACAAGAAAAGCATCTAAATGACAGTGAGCTTAAGCAGCTAAAATCATTACCAGTTCTCTTATCACCATTGGTCTGCAAATCAGACGAAGTGTTTGAGTACGAATAACCAACTCCAACAGGTGCATCAAGGAACAAAATATTCGCAGCTGCACAGCAAAAAAGAAAAGTAACGAAGTTTTAAACATTCTTGAATCATAGCTCTCTCACCAACATACTCTTAGCACATCTCAGCTCATTTCATTACCTTGGTTCCAAGAATATTGATTAAGGTAAAGAGTCTTCCCATCTGACTTAATATGAAAGGGTCCTATCTCTTCTGCTTCTCCAAATGCAACAGATGAACATCCTGGTCCTATAGAGAGAGAAAGGGAAAAAACTCCATCTCAGATCCACAGAAAAATCAGTACCAGGTTGCTACTAAATCATTCAACATAGTGCCATAACAAATCAACAAGATCCCAAAAACGGAAATTTACAGCAACAACAAAATCAGAAATAAGCAACAACTAATCAAATCCAAACAAAAGTAGCTATAAGACAATCCTCAAGATCCATAAAATATAACAGTAGGCAGTAGCTGCAGTGTAGAGTGGTGGAAGCAACATTAATGAATTGAATCCGTAAATGAGATGACTTTTCGACTGCAATAAAAAATGGAAATTTTTGGGAGTTTAGCAACAAACCTCCATTGAGCCAGAGAACAAGAGGCTTAGACTTAGCATCTTCGACGGCTTCAAATAACCAGTAAAAGAGAGCTCTTCCCAATTTCTCATTAGTAGTAACGAACCCAGAGTAGTGAGCAAAGCTAACATTGAAATCCTGACCAGGCAATTCTGAGACCTTGTCCTGTTCTTTCTGAGAAAGGCCAGCTTCACACAAATGGGCAGTCGCTAAAAAAACGATCGCGATGAGAGCGTTGACAAAACAAGAAGACTTTATGGTTTTAGCCATTGATGTTGTTGTTATGTCGACCCCAGAAACTGAACTCCACAGTACAATGAAGATTCTTTAAGCATTTAAAGACTTCAAAAGATTAGAAAGTAGCATGTGGTTGGTGGGTGACGTCACAAGCTAATCAACGAGTCCCAAAAGATTCGGACTTCTTTATATTCTTTTCACTCATCGTGCGTGGTCCTCAACTAACAAACAACCTAATCTCGAAACATACTTAAGGGCGTGTTTGGTTCGATTTCTGTTTGATGCTTCAGTGATTACTGATTACGAAGACCTTATCTAAACTTCGTTCATTGGAGTGTGTGTTTTGTTTGTCAATCGTTTTCTTGGTAATGCAAACGCAGATAACCGCGGCTCGGCGTTTGGAAATGGTTGCGTGTGAGTGTGACGGTGGAGTGGGCAGAAATTGTATGCAAATCATATATATAATAGCAGAGTTTTCTGACATCCACATCAACAGCAAAAATTAACAAATTTAGTAAATTTTATATAAGTCTAAATAATATATATTTTTTAAAGTTCAATTGATAGAAGCCCATTTGAACAGTTTGAGTATGATGAAATTAAATCAAAAAGCTGGAAAAACATCATCGTCATCTTCCAGATCGTTTTTCCGGGAAACATCTGATTACCGATTAGACTTCTCTCCCATGGCTGAGTAAGTCCTTCTTCTGGGTTCTTCTTCTTTGGCTCGGTTATGGTCCTTTTTTATTTGGTGATTAGCCGGGTTTGTAGGATTGACTGGATTATCGTGTTTTTAATTTCATCTCTCCGAAAATCAACTTGACATTTTTTTCTTCCAGAAATCCAGAACAGAGCAGAGAATTTAATCATTCTGCTTTTCCGGGATTTTTCTTCATCAAGGTCCCATAGCTTACAAAATGTTTTTATTATCACTTCATTGGTACCTAGAGGAGGACCCATTTATCTGCCAGACATCTTAAAACCGAATCTGGGAAGAGGATGAAAAGGAGCAGCTCATCTGATTCCCTTGAAGGGACTATGCTGTTGTCTCCCTCTTAGTCACCAGCCTTCTTCTCCGATTGTCAACCGTCGCTTTCTTCGGCGGTTTCTTCATCTGTTTTCTACTTGAGGTTTCTCCTTCTCCTTTTAATTTCTTTGATCTAATTCTCATGTCCATTATTAAGAACACTCTTTGTGTCATGACTTCTTTATTTGTTCCTGTTATGCCTTTATGTACTTTTGTTATGCACAAATGGATTTTACAATGTAAAGATGGTAATGCTAATTTGATCCACACAACTTGAATGTTGTACCTTTAAAACTGCTTCTTAGTATACACACTATGTACTGTTTGGTCGTTTCTATAATCATGGATCTGATTAAATATATGCTCAAATATAATTTTTAGTCTAATTGAAATAAGCCCATGTAAAAAAAAGGGACAAAGGTTCTCCCTTACACTCACCTCCCGTTTGTTTTTGATCATCAGTCGTAGTCTGGATTCGCAACTAAGAACATGAATCATCAATAGTCATCAATCGTTATACACAAGTAAGATTCTTAATTTTATGTATTCATTCCTATTCTTAACTCCACTACTTGACTCTCATATCATGCTTGAGATTTTAATTGTCCACTATTGAAACGAAAATTGGAATAAATCATTCTCACTCCACCTTATGTCGATTAGCCTTTCTATAGGACTACTATAAATCCTATCACACCACCCACAAACCCAAATTCATCATTGCATCTTGATACAAAAAAAAACTGAAACTTTATATTTGAGAAAATGTTTGACGTTGATGTTGTTGCGGTTTCTGCTGGGGTAAACTATGTTAGATTTGATTTCTTACGTCTTGGTCGTTCCTCCCAACAAATTGTTGGCGCGTGTCTACTTCATTTTGGGATAGCAATCGTTTGGGATCATCACTTCAGCAGGTAAACATGATATTCGTCTCAGATTTTAATTTTGTTGGTTGGATTTATGTTCATGTTCTTTGGTTTCAGTTTATTTGTTTGGAAATTTTTGGTTATTGTAAAATCATTTCAGTCTGGTTTATGTTTTGGTGTGATATTGGTTATGGTTTGGTCTGAATCATGTTTTTTGTGTCCGTCTCTGTTTTCCAAAACTTGACCAGTTATTTTAATTTTGTTGGTTGTTTTTATGTTCATGTTCTTCGTTTCAGTTTATATATTTGTTTGGAACTTTTTGGTTATATTAAAATTAGTTCAGTTAGGTTTCTATTTAGGTCTGATATTGGTTGTGGTTTGGTCTAAATCATGCTTTTTGTGTCTGTCTCTGTTTTCCAAACCTTGACCAGTTGGTCTATTATTTTCTTTGCTTTGATCTGCAGAACGAAAACTCAGCAACATGGCATCAAGATCAACAACCCATAATCAAGAAGGATAATGAATTTATGGGGACAAACCTTCTTTTTCTCGATGAACATGTTAACCTTCTTACATGTTTTCATGTATTTGTAATCTTCTTACATGTTTTATGTTTTTGGTAGTTAAATGATCCTTTTTAAGCTTTATCAACGAAAAGAAAAAACAAATATCGCCAGCCAAGAAATTGAAAACTCACTTAGTCTACGCCCACACCACAAATCGAATTGGACTCCGTCGACTGTCTCCCCAAGACTAATAAGGAATCATCTACAATCAAAACCATAAACAACTACATAATAAACCCGGCTAATCACCAAATAAAAAAGGACCATAACCGAGCCAAAGAAGAAGAACCCAGAAGAAGGACTTACTCAGCCATGGGAGAGAAGTCTAATCGGTAATCAGATGTTTCCCGGAGAAACGATCTGAAAGATGACGATGACGTTTTTCCAGCTTTTTAATTTAATTTCATCATACTCAAACTTTTCAAATGGGCTTATATCAATTGAACTTTAAAAAAAAATATTATTTGGGCATATATAAAATTCACTGAATTTGTTAATTTTTGCTGCTGATGTGGATGCTCTCGGATGAGAGAAAACTCTGCTATTATATATATGATTTCATAAAGCATGATATATGTAGGCTTTTATTAATGATATACCATTGAGTCTACATAAAATTTAAGCCAAACTTTATTAGCATACAATCCCGCGCAAGGCGAGGGTTCTCATCCCTAGTAATAAAAATGAGAGAAGATTATGGTGCAGGAAACTTTAAATCGTTTGATTCAAAAGATAGAATGACGATGAAAATCAAGAAAATAAAACAACCCCCACATGTTAAGATATTATTCGTCTTAAGTATGTCATCTTAACATTTATTTGGATCAAGGCCAATTGAAGAACATAACTTGACCAAAGCCGTTGAGAACTTGCTTTGTTCTCTTCCTCACCGTTGAGAACTACTATCGAGAGGCTGAAGCATTACCGGTAAGCCGTATTGCGGAAAGAGATTGAAGTGATCAACAGGTGTGTGCTTATACTCCGGGGAGAGGCTAAGACGGAACCGCTGAAGGATCATAGTGACCACGGTCTTGGTTTCTATCATGGCAAAGTTTTTGGCAATGCAAGCTCTTGGCCCAATTGAGAACGCAAGGAGAGCGTTTGGGTTCATTGCGGCTTGAGAAATGCCGTTTTCGAATCGCAAGGGTTTGAATTGTTCAGCGTCTTCTCCCCATATGGCTTTGTCGGTGTGCATCTTCAGAAACGGGACGATAATGCACGTGCCCTTAGGGATCTCCAAGTTTCCTATTTTCATATCTTGTGTTGCGTCTCGGAACATTTTAATCACGGGTCCGTACAGACGAAGTGACTCCATTAACACCATGTTCATCTGCAAGATAAATAGGTTACCCCAATCACAAGAAACCCCTTATTCTTCAACCACAAGTAACTCAATGAAAATGAGCATTACCAGTTTGAGTTTAGAGATGGTGTCTGAATCTGGGATCTCATCTACACCACATTCATTGAAAATCTCTTCTCTGAGTTTATCTTGCCAGTCTTGGTGCAAACTCAGTAACATCATAGTCCATGTCAACAGAATCGAAGTAGTCCCTTGACCTGAATAGTATAAATTTTTGCATTCGTCTATGATCTCATCGATTCTCATCTGTCTCCCATGTTCGTTAGATTTTGCAGCTTTCAACATGACCCCCAAAAGATCGTCCCCATAGGTCTCACATTTTGACCTTGAATCTATGATTCTCTTGATCGAGTTCTTCACTTTCTTATCAAGCTCCCATAGTTTAAGGTTTGTAGGCGTAGGAAGGTATCTTGGAGCACAAGAGACAACAGCAATCTTCAAATCTCAAAGAGTTTAATGAAACTAGCAGTGTATTGACTATATTATACTTACTGGGTTCCGGGGATGAAGACTTTAGTGAGAGAAGTAATATAAAATTTCTCAAGCTCTCTCTGTGACCGACACAATTCGATGCTTTCCTCGTAACTGCTTCCAAACGCAGTGGTCGCTATAATGTCAGCGGTCAATTTATGGAACTCTTTGTCCATGTCCATCGTCATCACCACTTCACCGTTACTCTGTTTTCTCCAATCCTCGAACATCCTCAAGGTGCAATCCACCATAGGTCTCGTCATGGCCTGACAATTTTATAACAAGCAAAATAATTAGGTTTTATTTCAGATCTGTGCTGAGGAGTAAAAAAGTAAAGAAAAGAATAAAAGACCTTGAGCCGGTCCATGGAGAAAGCAGGGTTCAAGATTCGTCTGTGGCGCACCCAATCATCACCCTGGATAAAGGAAAGTCCTTTACCAAAAAGTATGAAGACCTCTGGTCTTTTCACTGGTATAATAGTGAAACCGAACTTGCTCGACAAGATCTGTTTCGCTACTTCAGGATCGGATATGTATATCATCGGTTTTGTTCCATTCCAGTATAGAAATGTTTCTCCTAATATAGCATATAGACACAACTTGAGTTTTTGTTAAGCAATTCTCATCTATAAAAAGAAAAAGAAAAAAAAACAATTTGGAGATTGGTCAACGGCACCGTATTGAGACATCCATTGGTGATAGTGAGGAAATACACGAGGGAAGATATCGTTGGACTTGGGATCAAGAACCAAAAGGTTAGCTTCTTCCTTCATCTTATTCATCTCACTGATGTTTCCGAACAAGATCTTGTACTTTGGGCCTGAGATTCCTTGTTTCTTGAATCTTCTTGATAGCATCACTGGCCGCCAAAGGAGGATCAAACAAGCTTCCCATATCTTGGGAACAACAAAGAGCAGAAGGACGAGTGCTAAGAGATGGGTCGTGCTTATGAGTTCCATTGAAAGAACACTAGTAGTTTCTTTTCCCTTTTTTGGGGAGCAAGATCACAATTAGTAGATGACTAGTGTTTTCCCATATGTTTGTAGTTTAAAAATAAATGTTGCTCAATAATTTCGTAGGGTAGTCTACAAGAAGACGACGAAGTTCTCACTGTCGAAGGAACAGCATATTTTGTGATCTTTCCTCTTTCTATACCTGAGATAAGTTTTTTTATTTTGGTTGGGACCTGAGATAAGCTTTTTTCAGTTCTCAATTTTTCATTCACCTTTACCCCCGACATTATGCGTTTTAGGGGTAAATTTTACCGTTTTCATAATTGGTAAACTCGGTTTTGGAGGAGTCATGGTGTTTTTTATGTACATAAATTACCAATATACTGTAGGTTAACCAAATCTAATGGATCCAATAAATAAATAAAAAAACAGATTAAGCGATCTTATATTAAAAAAAAAAAACTCAAAGATCCAATGGAAACTAAATAAGATAGAAGAAGTATATATATTAACATTTTAAAATTACATTTTAGATAACCTCTACAATTATCTCTACTATCTATGTAACCAACTAACCATATAACCAAACACAATTAAAGATTTTAATTTTAAATACAAAAATCTGAAACAATTAATAGTATAAATATTTATAAGATTTTTATTTTATTTTCGTTGAAGATTTTTATTTTATTTTTGTTGAATCACTATGTAATACATAAATTTATTATAAGTGTAGTTTTTTTTTTCTACATTTTTGATGATTTGAATTTTGAAAAACAAATATGTATTACTTATGCAATAAAGATAAAATGTGTATTCAAAGTCCCATATTGGTTATAAATTTTAGAATTGTTCAAAGATTATATTATAAATAAAATAAAATAAAAATATTAATTTTAAAAACAGAATTTCTTTTTTAATAAATATCTAAATTTAAAAGTTTGTATTCGGTTTAATTTTGATTTTTATTGAACCATTTAGTTATTTTATTAATATTTTAATATTTAAAATAATTGAGACATGATATAAGTCGACATTAATATAAATATTAAAATATTATTAACTCGATTTTATTATTTTATTACAACATCAATATTAGACATATAGTTAAGTAGTTTAAATTGGATTATATATAAAAAAAAATTATACTTTTTTTTTTTTTTGGTCGAAACGAAGAAGATAAGAGAAGATTATGTTGTGACAACACATTTTATCGTTTGATATCAGAAAAATGAACCCCATGTTCAGATTTCTTTTCCTAACTAGGAGAAGAAACAAGTCGCAGTTTCATCTTTCTCCTCTCCCATAATCGTGCAATTAAATTCTCTCATTTTCAAGAAAAAAAATATCTGAAAGAAACTCAACAGAAGTACGTAGAAGCTTCGATCCAACAGAGATGGCTTCACTCACTTCAATCGCCACTCCTTACCCATCTTCATCGCAGGCTTTGCGTCTGAAGTCTTCCGGAAACACTCTTTTCTCGGCTGGAGTTCGATCAACAGCAATGGGATCATCAGGGCAAAGAACGCTCAAGATTCATTGCGCTTCAACGAAACCTGCGTAACCAGCTGGTATATACATACAACTTGTAGAGTTAGAGTTTCTCGTGTGAATGTGAAAGTTCGGTTAGATTAACCCCTTTGTTCTTCTTCTGGTTGTGTCTCTTGGAGGGATTAGCTGAAGTCGATTGGAAACAGAAGAGAGAGCTTCTAACTATGTTGTTCTTAAGTTCGGCAATCATTCTGATCACAGTTTAAGTTGAATCTTAACTCTTATTCAATTTTATGAAGCTGAGGTACTATGTTACTACATTAATTTTGGCTAGAAAATAGTACCTTCTCATTGTGAAATGTTGATTAAAATCTGATTTTGCAGGGTACTACTGCTGGATGTATAAGTGGGAGTAAGTGTATTTACATGGTAGTATATCGGTATGGATCGATTGTCTTATTTAATGTATGAAAACCCGAGAGACGAGAGCACACCTAGGTCTAAACATTCTGCTACAGAGCAACGAAGAAGGAGCAAGATCAGATAGGGTAAGTCTTGAATATGTACTCATAGATATATGATATGTAGCAAAAGCGGAGTTGGTCACAGAGTTTAGCAGAGAGACGAGACTAATCAAACATTGTTAATGGATTCGTATTGCAGATTTCAAATGTTAAGACAACTAATACCTAAGAGTGACCAAAAGCGGGACCTTTCTTAACAGAAGATTCAGTCTCACCATTTCCTAATCTCTAAAATATATTCTTTTAAAACTTTGTACATGTTATCGAGTATATTTATTTCTTACCGGAGAAAGCAGACAAGTATGAAACCTCTTACCAAGAATGGAACCACGAACTTGCAAATCTATTGAATTGGGTAAATACAATCTCACCTTTTCCAACTATACCTCATTCTCTTTCTACCGGGTTGGAAACTGAAAACAATCAACAGCTGGTACCTGTAGGAACCGTTGCTTTTACTCCAAAATTGGAAGAAGAGAAGAACAACGTTCCGGTAGTTGCAACAGCACAAGGTGCTGTTATCGATCATCCGACACCCACAACATTTGTCAGGACGAAGATTGGTCAAGCTCCAAGGCACATATGTCTCGCTAGAGATAAACGACTGATGTTGAGCTACGGTGGTGCAAGTAGTATCCAATATCGAACAAGCAAGATGTCTCATGTGACCATTGGAGTTTTAATGTATCATCTCCTCTGTTTTCGTTTAACCTGGTGGTATAACGTATCGTAATTCTTACCATCTTAAGCAATTATGAATTATTGTTAAACATATATGTTCATTTGAGTATGTTTGATCCATTTTTTGCTTCAAATATTTTGAAGTGTTTGCTTTTTCCATACAATTATTTTATTGACATTGTTTATATATATCTTCCTATAGGTAAGCATTGATATATCTGAAGACTATGCACAGTTTTACTAAATATCATACACATTTAGTAGTAATATGAATCTCAATGAAAGTTTTGTGACTCAGTTCTTTAAAGAGTGACTCAAGCAAAAATACAACATTGGAGCTTCGAAGAGGTCTTCCCAAAATCATATATACATTTATCGTTACCTTTCTTTTTTATAATAATATTTGAATTATTAATGAGGAAACGAAAATATCTTCTACATAAAATTTTGAAAAGTAAACATCTTATAAAAAAATATTATTACTAACTATTACCAAAACATCTTAACCATTCATAGTCCACAAATTCTTGCATCTATAGTTAAGAAACTAAAAATAGGATTAATAGCAAAATAATCAATTTAAAAATATCAAATATATTTAAATCATAAGGCGTCAGTTTTGAAATTCTTAGTTTTTAGAAAAAAAACTACATTACCAAGGCTCAAACTCGAGTTCTGGGAGTGTACAATGGAAGATGTTTTCATGGGATATATAGGTTTTTCCATTAATGATATACCAATGGATCTACATAAAATTTGAACCAGGCCTAATTAGCATATAACCCCGTGCAACGTGCGGGATCTCATCCTAGTGTGTAATAGAAGCGAGTGCTAGGTTTCACCTGTTTTCGGCAATTGAGCTGTGTTTCCAAGCAACATCACATTTCTCAACTATAATATTGTTTTTTCTTACCAAAAAATGTAACTTTATAAATTCCATTACTTAGCGTGTGGATAAAAATTGTGACATGTGAAATACGGGGGGAATGCTCTTATGTAGTATAAATGCAGAATCTGGTGTGTAATTTGTTGCTTTCATATAAGCACCTCACTAATCGTGACTATGACTTGATAAAAAATGAGATGCGAGGGTTCCAACATGAACGGAGCTTACATGTAATTAAGTATCGCGTAAAATGAGGGTGCACGTTCGTTGCAGTCCCATAGACAATGGGCTGTAGTTATGCAATCTCTCTGTTGTTTTCTTTTGAATATCATTATTAGAACTAAAAATTAGGGAACATTGGAGTATACATGACTTATCCCTAACACAAAGATTCCATCACAAAAGGCTTATCCTAAGATAGAAAGAGATGAGGCTTTGCGACACACTCTTGCAGCTAAAACAGATGTAATATCTCTTCATGACAGGACATAGGAAACGAATCCAATAAACCAAGTCAAAACTCTGCTTAGGAAAATACTACTCTTTTTGAATAGATCGCACCTTTTCAGCCTCTTTACATTCCAGTGAATGCTTTCTTCCCAATAGCAGAGCTTCCAGCTGGAATGACCTTCAGAACATTGAACCTCACCGTCTTTGACAGTGGCCTGAATCACGAGTTTAGAAGGTTGTGAAATAAGCAAAGGACAGCATCAAAGTTCAAGCATTATTATACAATAGCATGAATTCCATATGAATTTGAACGAAAACAAGTATTAGATATTACTGTCCCTAACCTGCATTGCCCAATGATAACATGATCTCCTTCTTTGACACGGAAGCACGGCGAAACATGAGCAGGAATGTTTGAGTGTCGTTTCTCATACCTGAGGACAGTCCACAATAGTAAGATTAAACAATGAGCTGGAGAATTTTAATTTGAAATAAGCCGAGAGAATTTGAACACAGCAACATATCGATCCTTTCACCTTTGATACTTCTTCACAAAGTGAAGGTAGTTCCTACGAACAATAATAGTCCTCTGCATCTTCGCACTGTGACAAGTGCCTGCCAAAATGCGTCCCCTGATTGAAACCGTACCAGTAAAGGGACATTTCTTGTCAATGTATGCTCCTGCAAATAAAAATCAAGAGAGACATAAATACTAGCAAAGAGGCATTACTCAGAACAAGTCTCAAGAACCAAATTAGAGACACTAAACAAAAGGCCTCTGAGCTTCTGACATAAATAAGTTACGGAAGAATCCATCTTTTTTTTTATAACATGATCATAAAAAACGAAGCTTTGAGACAAGGTAATAGCGGAATTGAAAGCTAAGAAATGATGAAAAATTGTACCTTCAATAGCTTCTCTGGGAGTCTTGAAACCAAGACCAATGTTCTTCCAGAAACGATTACCTCCTTTGCCTGGCCTCTTTCCTTTACCAGATTTCTTCGAGCTGATTACAATAATGATCATTAGCATAAGAGACCACACAACACCCATATACACTCAGAAATTGAATTTGTGACATTTACCTTAAGAAAACTTTTGGTTGCTTCAGAAACGCCTTCTCCGTCTGCAACACACCAACCCCACATTATAACCCAATTCGAAGTTTCACAGAAACCAGAATCTAAGTTAGCAATCCTCAATTGTAATTCATAATACTAAATACAACATAGATTGAGAGACCTGCTCCGCCATTGTTGTTGGTTGAAGTGCAGAGAAACCCTAACCGTGAAACTCCGGACGGAAACCAAAAACCCTAATTACTCAGACATGGCTTTGTTAAGTTATATACCTCTGGGCTTGTGCACCAAACCAATCTTTGTTTTGGGCTTAAATGAGAACTTTCGATAAAGTACCTTTTTAACCGATCCGAATTAAACCGAAACAGTATTAGGAAACTGAACCAAGTGGTTAAAAGTAAACCGTTTTGGTTTCAGACCGAACTGGATGGTAGTTACTAGTAAGAAATTGGAACAAAGGGATGGCCGGTGGTGGACTGCTGAATAGAGAGAGTAACCGAACCCACTCAATTTGACGTGGCCAACGAAGAGATCAATTGTGGCTATCCATGGTCTCAAGCTCATCCACGTTGAGAAACTCTTAGCTGACCATTAAAATCCTTCAGTTTATCTATCTGTCCGTGACAAGAAAAAGACATTGCCCTTGTCTTGACTTCAAAGTAACTAGCTTTGAATTCTATCAACGAATATTATCAACTTTAGTGTTTTTTTCTATATATAATATATATATATATATAAAAACAGAAGGAATAGAATCACTGTGATCACAATCATTGTAACGTAACATAGTGCTAGAGAAACCACTGCACATATTATTTATTCGATTCGGTTTTAAGATCGAAGCGTTGTTCCATTTTGGCTCCATATGTTCAATTTTTTGGCCGTAACTTGGTCAGCTCTCGCTGTATCTGTGATTGTGAATTGTGAATCATTTACTTAGCACTGAAATGGCTTTGATTTAATTTGATTGTTTTCTAAAAGATGATTTTGGCATTTAGTGTGTTAATTTGATTGTTATATTATTAAACTCGAATTATTGATGGGCACGTATAACAAAATCAAAAAGATTGGTACCTTATGTGATGACAGGACATTTTTTTTATAGCTAAGCTAGTAGGTCCAACATGATGGGAGCTTCTTCACTTTACCATATAATTCAACCACTTATGCGCAAACACAAGGACAGTACTCTCAAAGTTAGATAACGTGAAAAGGATATATTAATTTTCCAACACCATTAATAATTGAAATGCAGAGAGGAAGGATTCATTATCAATCCAGATGGAAAAAGTAATCTACAGTGTAATCTGACGTTTCTTGACACTATTTTCTATTTACATGAAAACGAGATTACAACAAAGTTCAGTTACCGGCCGGAAACAAGCTAAATACTCATTTTTTGACCGGCCTTAGAAAACGTGGTTTTAGTTTGCGTCAATTGCCTTGTTGCGTATTTGATACATCATGCAAACCTTATACAATTAATAGCCACGTTAATGTTATTCGTATATCGAATTAGCGGCACATGATTTTAATTTGTGTTTCTTCTGTCTCTTGGATGAACGAACCTGGCTGATGAGCTGCGTTTATGTGTTCCCACCTTTAAAACTAGCTGGTAATAATATCATGTATCTGGATAACACAAATATATATTTTGGCACCTATTATATAGCACAAACATATATATAAAATGTGTAATATGAGTTTGTGGAATCCATGTTATACTATTGTCTATCAGTTGTGTGGGGTTACGAGAGAACTCTGTTTGATTCCGAATCCAAAGCTAAGTAACATGTTGTCAAAAACGAATCTCAGCGAGATTCTCTTTAAGTCATGTCAACTTATTATATGTTTGTTTCAGGTGGTAGCACATCTTGTTTCCGATTGCTCAGAACTGTATGCATTATGCAACAAAATCTTTTGTTTTATAAACATCTCCAACATAATTTTCATAGAAGAAAAAAAAAACACGAAGAAAAGTAAATAAACATTGCTTTAGGAGATGTGGGTTTCGAGTGAGGACCATTTACAAGTACTAGAACCAGACTAGATGACCATTTTTTTTATTTATTCCTATATCTAAGAATAACATATTGGCATATACAGAAGACTACAGATTTGCAGAATTCCCATGTGAAAGCTCAACCAATCTGATGTTACGTAGCCTTTGGAGTTATGTAAAGTGTTACCTTTTTGTCCACATATATATTAATTACAATCAAAAGGTGGTCTTTCTACATCTCATTGGTGTGGATAACTCTTTTTTACACATCTATCTAATAGGGTCCAAATGGTACTATTGAGGAGAATTGATGGAACTGAGATGAATGTTATTTGAGTTGAAGTAACAAATAAATGCAACAACCCATTTTACTCTCTTTAACATATTTCTCTTTTAAAAAATGCAACCAGTTACGGTTACGGCCAAAAATTGTGTATAAACATTGAAAGATCACTTTCAGAATATCATTTTCAATGTCAAGTTGTTTGCATACTTAAAATTTAATCATTTTTTCTTTCCAATAATGATGGACCGCCTATGGCCGATATATGCATTGTTTGTGTGTATATGTGGTCCAATTCACATCACATGCCAATCAAGCTTATCATATGATAGGAAATGCCAAATTTACTTTATATATATTTTCCACTAAATTATACACATAACACATTACACATACATATTAAAATATCCATACGTTATCATATACACAATGGCACAATGCCTTCAGCTATAGTTATGGCCAAAATGGTTCAAAACTAGGAAAATGCCAATATTGAGTAAAGTATAGTTATGCTGGTTTGGATGTTGGTATAAGTTATGGTATCAGAAGAAATCGAATCTGTTGGTTCGATTTGATTAAACCAAACCAAACCAAATCGATTTGGTTTAAGTATGTTAAATTTGTTTTTGTTTTTTTTTGTCGACTGTTAAAAACTTTGTTTCAAAACAAAAGCAAACCAAATTGAAGTTAGACTAAATGAACCGAACTCAAGGTAACTGGTAAATCTGGTAATGCCAATAGCCAAATATGACTTGATGACGTAGCAGGTTTATATTTAAGTTACGAAAACTATTGGGGTGAAATTGAAATACTTATAAAGTTACTGCGGCCCGATAAAAAAAAAAAGTAATAATAAGCTTTAATAAAAATTTAGGCTTTATCTTGTCTTCTCTTCAACAGAGGAAGAAGGGCGAAAGGGTTCTTCGACTCTGGTGTTGCGTGAGAGAGTAAACTTACATCAGAAGCTTCTGCGTAACTTTCCATTAATTAAAAAAAAAAAAAAAAAGGTCAAAAATTTACTGGGGAAAAAAAAATTTGAGAAAATTCATTGTAGAAGCGAAGTGGTAGAAGAAGAAGAAGAAGATTGAGAGAATATTAAAATAGTTTTAGTGGTGGGAAGAAGAGGGTTTCGTGAAGACGAGAAGTTTGATCCTTTTGGTTTTTGGATAATTCCTTCTACTTTGACACTCGTCTCTTCACGCAATCGCGTTCGTTTCTCGTATCACGTCTGCTTCTTCTTTTTTGCGTCTTCTAGGGTTAGCTTCTCTTTTCTTCTTTTTGTTCCTTTTTATTATAGAGAAAACCAAAAAAAAAAACAAAAAAATTGGATTCTGGGTACGTACGAAGACGAAAGAAGGGGGGATATTTGATTTGGTTTTGGTGGAATTTGGCTTAAATTTCGAGACTTTTGAGGATTTTTCGTGGTGGGTACTTTTGTGGAAAATATATAAACATCGGTTTTGAGCTAAACGCTGGATTCTGATTTTGTGTGTCTCTCCCTGGGTTTTGAAAGGTCTTTTGTGATTACAACATATACAAAAGGTCTGAGATTCGACAAGGGTTTTTGATGAATCTGGATTTTGTTGGTCAAGGATCGAAGAAGATATAGAAAAGTCCTCTTCTTTTTCACAGATTCGTGGTTTGTGATTTTGTGTTGGAGGCCTTTTGATTTGGCGCTGCTTTGCTTATCTTCTGTTCCTAATTTGATTTGGTGAAGTCACCTTTCTGATTTTGGCTGTGGGCTTTAGGGGGATTCTGCGGTTGAGGATTTTGTTGGCAAGCTTTTGGTTGGTTAACGATGAGCGGAAGCTTCACTGGGAGTTTCGTTGATGATGGCAAGCTTCTTCTCTGTGTGGCTGAGAATGGCCACTCGTTTGAATTTGAATGCAGCGGGACTACTTCTGTTGAATCTGTGATGCGTTTTGTTGAATCTGTTTCTGGTATTGCCTTCTCTGATCAGCTTCTTCTCTCCCTGGATATGAAACTTGAGCCACAAAAGTTGCTTTCTGCTTTTGGACTTCCTGCTAGTGACAGGGAAGTTTTTATTTTCAACAAGGCTATGCTGCAAAGTAACTCTCATTCCCCATCACCGGAAGATGTAGATTTACAAGACATTGCTGACGCTTTGCCACCGGCTTCATTACATGAACATCATCCCTTGGACGATGCATCAGATCCTGCTTTAAAGGCTCTACCTTTGTATGAGAGGCAGTTTCGGTATCACTTTCATAAAGGCCGCACCATCTACAATTGCACGGTTGTGAAGCATGAGAACTGCGAAAGGTTAACCAGAGAGCAAAAGGTACAACAGCGGGCTGTTGAAGTTGCTACGCGGAATCTGGAACAGTATTACAGGGTGATCTATCAGAACTTTCTTGAATTTATGAAGCGTTATAAGCATCAACACCGCCTCCACTCTGATTTGCTGATGAACTTTGGAAGGGATATTGAGAAACTAAGGTCAGCTAAGATTCACCCTTGTCTTCAAACTGATTCAAGGAAATGCTTACTGGATTTTGTCAAGGAAGATAACCTCAAAAAGGCTGTAGAGAATTGTGCTAGCTCTCACAGGCAATTTGAGAATAAGATTGCACAGTTCCAGCAGATGTTTGTCGAAGTCAAGCGCAAGGTGGAGGAGTTGTTTGCTTGCAGGGCTTCCTTATCAATGAAGAATTTAGAAGGGACTGTTAAAGATCATGAGCGGTTCATTGATGAGGAGAAGAGCATAATGCAATCCCTCAGGTTTGTCCATTTCGTTAACTGGGAACACCTTTTCGTTCGTCTCCGTTGGAAGTTTTATGTTGTTAAGTGGTCAATTCAATTGATGAAAAACTTTTCATTTTTGCACAATGGATATTGCTGTTATCTGACTCTGTTTTATTATATATCTTGAAACAGCAAAGATGTCAATACGGTTAAGAAACTTGTGGATGATTGCATGTCTAGCCAACTTACCTCATCCCTCCGTCCCCATGATGCTGTTTCAGCCCTGGGTCCTATGTACGAAGTGCATGACAAGAATCACCTTCCCAAAATGCAATCTTGCTATAACTCGATATCAGAGTTGCTGGATTTCTGCAAGAATAAGAAGAATGAGATGAACAACTTTGTACACAGTTACATGCAAAAGATAACGTACGTCACATATATCATCAAAGATGCTAAGTTACAGTTTCCTGTTTTTAGAGAGGCAATGGTGCGCCAGGATGACTTATTTGCAGACTTGAAGTTAGTCCGTGGTGTTGGCCCCGCTTATAGGGCCTGTCTTGCAGAGGTGGTGAGAAGAAAAGCCTCTATGAAGCTTTACATGGGCATGGCTGGGCAATTAGCAGAGAAGCTTGCTATGAAGAGGGAAACAGAGGTCAGAAGACGTGAGGAGTTTCTTAAAACACATGGATCCTTCGTACCTCGTGACGTGTTGGCTTCAATGGGTTTATTTGATACTCCCACTCAGTGTGATGTCAATCTCGCTCCTTATGATACCAGTTTGCTAAATATTGAGATCACGGATGTTGATCGATATGCTCCTGAGTATCTAGTTGGATTACATTCGAAGGTTGCAACGTTAAGAAGTTCGCTGACCATGTCTAGTGATAGCTCGCTTTCTGCTGAGCCTGAGGAGATAGGTTTAGACACTTTCGACAAAGACAATTTTGATGATATCCTAGCAGCTTCTGAATTAGTAGAGATAGCTGGGACCAGCAAGATGGAAGTTGAGAATGCAAAACTAAAAGCTGACCTTGCTTCTGCAATCTCTCGGATCTGTTCATTAGGCCCACAATTTGAATATGATATACTGGATGAAAGTGAAGTAGAAAATGTGATGAAAAATGCTGCAGAGAAGACAGCAGAGGCATTGCAGGCCAAAGATGAGTATGTGAAACATCTTCTAATTATGCTCAAGGAAAAACAAATGAACTGTGATTCATATGAGAAGCGCATCCGTGAACTGGAACAACGTCTTTCCGATGAGTATCTGCAGGGACAGAGACATAATACTAAAGATGCACCTGGCTTGAACCTTCTGGATGCAAAAGTTAGTGAATACAAAGTAGAAGCTTCATGTGACGTGGAAGGAAATAAAACTCATGTATCTGGTTCAGAACCCATGGATGAGGTCTCATGTGTTTCAAATCTTACTAGCAAGCAGCCATGTAAAGCTCGGGAAGGTATGGATGAGAATATGGTGGATTCCTCTCAGGTGCTCAGTCATCCGCTTGACTCATCGATGCTGGAAAGCCAGCAAAACAACGAGAAAGGTGGAAAGGATAATGTGGCGGGGGAAATGGGTGTGTTTCTAAGTAACAGTTCGACAGCAGAGAGCCCAACGAAATCTTTCGATGATAATGCGGCAACTGGCAGAGGTTTAGATGCCAAACACAGTGATGGTATTATCTTGGAACTTAGAAATGAGCTGATGGAAAAGTCCAATAAACTGAGTGAAATAGAGTCCAAGCTAAATGGTGCTATGGAAGAGGTGTCCAATTTGAGCAGAGAGTTGGAAACGAATCAGAAGCTTCTTGAAGAATCCCAGGTTTGGCAGATTTCATTTTTGGCTGTTTCTCCTATCTTTCCAACTCTGATATCTGTTAATTGCATTGTTAGGCTAGGAGCTTGTCTTTACTTTTTGTTATGTTATCTTTACACCATTTTCTGTCACTCTTTTTGGTTGCTTGTATAAGCTTTCTCCTAGATGTCTTGTTTCTAGTATCCAAGGTGCTAGTATCAGGTCTATTTTCTGTAATCTTTAATGGTTATTGATTTCAATCATCTGGGCTAGGAAGGTTAAATTTGATTTTGCGTAATGCCAACCAGTTCCAGGAGTCGTAGATCGAGGCTTTCCTGAGATCTTGGTTTACACCTCGTTGACCAATCATTCAAATTGTGGGAGTTCTTCGTTTCAATCATTTAGTCACTCTAACAAGACATCCTTGAACAGTTTTTATGTTTGTGAATTTACTGACATTTCACCTGGAAAATTCTAGAGATATAATAAGCATGGTTCTGCTATTTCACCAGATAGCTTGTGTGCCTTGCACATTATAGAAACCTTTGTACCCCTAAAGTTTTCCCTTTGATGTGGTAAATATTGCTATTTTGGCTGTAGATGAACTGTGCGCATTTGGAGAACTGCTTACATGAAGCAAGAGAAGAAGCCCAGACCCATCTTTGTGCTGCTGATAGTAGAGCCTCTCAGTATAATGCTCTTCGTGCATCAGCGGTGAAGATGCGAGGTCTCTTTGAAAGATTCAGGAGCTCTGTGTGTGCTGGTAATGGGATTGCTGATTTTGCTGACTCCTTGCGAACTTTGGCTCAAGCTTTAGCCAAGTAAGTGACTTAGTCCTCTCTCTCTTGTGTATATGGCAGTACTTATCCCCTTTTCAAGCTGTTGTTCTGAGAATGTTTCTCTGGATTTGCATTTCTCCTACTGGGAATTTCACAGCTCCGTTAATGAACATGAAGATGATGGTACTGCTGAATTCCGAAAATGCATCCGAGTCCTGGCAGACAAAGTTAGCTTCCTCTCCAAACACCGGGAGGAATTACTGGAAAAGTGCCAAAATCTTGAAGCTACAAGTGAACAGACAAGAAAGGACTTGGAAGAAAAGAAAGAAATGGTTAAAACATTGTACGCTAAGCACCAACTTGGGAAGCAGGTAGACTCCTGTTATCTCTAGTCACAGTCATGGTTCTTGCAGCAAATGTTCTCTTTCTTTCACGCATTTATAATCTAGTATTGAATGAGAAATTTGGTGAACTTCTTGTGGTGACAGGCAAATAAGGAAAAGATATCATTTGGTCGTCTTGAAGTCCATGAGATAGCAGCATTTGTGCTAAACCAGTCAGGGCATTACGAGGCGATCAACAGGAACTGCCCAAATTACTACTTGTCCTCTGAATCCGAGGCATTGTTCACAGATCATCTCCCAAACCGGCCTACATACATTGTTGGACAGATTGTCCACATCGAGCGCCAAATAGTAAAACTGCCATCATCACTTTCAGCTTCTGCATCTCTCGAGGCGGGTAAGAAACATCATCTCGGCTCAGACCAGGTCTCGAGAACTCTGGCATCAAGTTCAATCTCAACATCATCTTCAGCAACAACAACATCAAACCCTTATGGTCTCTCTTCAGGATGTGAATACTTCATAGTGACGATAGCAATGCTTCCTGACACTGCTATTCATCAACAAGCTTCCTGATCCTTCTGCTTGTTCTTAAGGCAGATAGATGTGATGGAAGAAACCCCTCCCCCCAAAAAGGAAAAAGAAAAAAAAAATGTAAATACTTTGGATTCAAATGACACAATCTAAAACGAGACAGCCCCTTATATGATTTGTGGGTGTTTGGCGTCATTCGTCCCCTTTTTTTATTTTCTAATTTCTTTTATTTTATATCTTTCTTCTTTATGTGCAGCTGATGATCACTGATCTTAGTTTAATCTTTTTATCCTTGTATATACTCTGCTTTGCTTTAAATGCTGTAATAAAAAGAACAAGATAAGAGCAATAGTAAAGATTTATTACAATAAATAATAAAATGCTTACGCCTCTGCAAACATCGTTTTATATTGGGAATAATAATCTACAGAAATTAATTACCAAAACATGTTTTCTTCAAATCCCATGTGTGGGGGTTGTAGTTACCAAAGAGATAAATTTGATTTACAAGCAAAAACAGAAAAGCTACAAGTCCAGGTTCCTATATTTGCCAAATCCATACAAGGAAAGCGGAATCTATAAATTATCTATTATATGCATCACCATCTTCTTCTGAAATGTTGGACAAGAACTTTGGCAAGGATGTGATCCGGGGCAGGTGTAATAGCAGATCACCGAATGAGTCTTTCCTTAACATACCCTGTGGTTTGCTGCTAGAAGCTGGATCAATTACTCTGTTGTTGTTGTTGTGGTCAGAAACAATTCCCTTCGGATCATTGGGTTCAGACTTCAATCCAACCGAAATTTCAGTATTGGGCTGTGAGTTTACAGGGACGCTGGGATCCTTGTACAAGAGGTTGAATAAAGAGTTAACCCTTGGCATAAGAGACCTCTCATCTGGTGCCTCGAACTGGATATTATCACTTAGCAACTGCTGTTTCATGATCTCAAATTTCTCCACATGTTCCGGATGACTTCCACCAGCAGGATCAGAAAGCAGTCCAACGAAATCGCTCACTGACATAGATTGGTGTAGTCCAGGTACTTTGATCTGATCTGAATCAGTTATATTTCTTGAATCAGATAAAAATGCAACGAAGTCACTAACTGACATAGAGTGGTCTAGTCCAGCTACTTCTCCAGCCAGACTCGAATCCGCTGTGTTTTTTGAATCACAGAGAACTGCAAGAAAATCACTCAGCGACATAGATTGATGTAGTCCAGGTGCTTCGATCTGACCACAATCCGTTCTGTTTCTTGAATTGACTGCTTCAGAACCCCCTATTCCTTCATTTGCACGAGCATCTATCACTACAAATGAATGAAGCAAACAGACCCCAATAAGAAATTTACAATCTTAATCTGGTTCAACAAACGTGAGAATGGAAGACTATATTCAAATAAGGAGCTATGAAAGCAAGCAGAACGAACAGTTATTACAATACCTGAGCTGGGTGATGGTGCTTCATGAGACAGATACATATGCTCAGATGACGACTGAGCCCCAACAGGAGATGCTAAATTATGAGTCCCAGAGATTGAGGGACCTGTGTTAAGATTCAAATTCCCAAAAGGATGTCCTTTTGATTCATTTGGATCCTCAAAAATTGATTGCCGTGCATCAAAGTAGGGAGAGTCCATAGCTATCTCCGGCTGTCGGCTTAGATGGAACAGACGATGGTCACATTGAACAAGCTTTTCGAAATGTTTGTTCATTATCCCTTGAGCACATTGCAGAAAATGCTGCCTAACAGATCACAAGGAGACTACCATTAGCTGAAGTAGGACATAAACAATTTTTTAAGAAAAAAATTACATGAAATCGTTTCCTCCTAAGAGCAGAGGACACAGGAAATGCTTGTACCTGTTCATGCTGGCTTGGCCATCAGTAAAATCTGACGTCGCCTGCCACAAAGTATGCTTTCTAGGCTGTGGGTTTGTTTCCCGGAAAAATAAGGGCTGTCTAGCAAGCTGAAATATAAAGTGACAAGTGATTAAAGTTGAACAAGAGCAATAATAGGTTGGGCAAAAGAAAAAGAATATGAGTGAATACTATACCACAAGAGTCAAAGTTCCAGGTCCATCTTCAGGACAGTTTGCCTTGAGAGCCATAATATCAGACCATTGGATCTCGATTTTACTCTTAAGACCTTGTTCCAACACTTCCCAAACAAGTTTGTGTTTTGCAAAGTAACACTTTGCCACCAAATCACCTTCATACCTCGACTTATACTACAAAAAAGAAACCATGTCAAGTCAGATTTTGAAAGCACCATGAAAAATACATATCAAAACGAAAACATTTCCCAAGGACTACTCACCTCCCACTGCCCGATCTTCAAAAGCGAAGCAGGAAAGTTGGAAGCTTTGAGCTTCTCAATACTTCCTGGCGCCAAAGTCGATCCAACTGATGCAGCAGCGGCAGCAATAGCTTTGCTTTCCTTCTTAACACCAGAGCCAACAGCACCAGCTTGCATCGTTTCAGCTTTCGGATCACCACAATGAGTTAGCCTCATCTGAATCAACTCCAACAAAGATGGACTCTTCCTAAGGCTCAACCCAAGAGGACTCGGCTCATCAAGCGGGTTATACTTAGCTGGTACCATTGGCGATGAACTTGCCCCAGAGCTCCACAACTAAATTCAATTCAAAAATTAAATAAATTTTTTAAAAACGATCCATCACCACAAAACAAAAACACAAGGAGCATCGTATAACAAGCAAAACGAGACACAAATCTTCATAAATCATATAAAATCTTCCAACATTAAATTCCAAATCCATTAAAGAAAAAAAAATGTATAAAGCAGCTCAAAAACTATTAAAATTACCGCAGAAAACAAAAACAGATCAGCTAATCAGAAAATAAGAGAAGAGGAAGAGGGAAAAAGAAAAAAAAAACAAACCTTGGATCGTTTGTTGAAAGGAGCATGCTCTTCTTCTAAATCATCCTCAGCTATCTCCAATTTAACCGGCAGCTCATCTCGACACTTGGCCGCCAATTCAGACTCCGGTCTTAAACCTCCAGATTTCCTCATCTCCACCATCCCCCAAAATTAAAAAAAATCAAAACTTTTCCCTCCCTCCTCGCTACAATAACCCCCAAAATTCAGAAATTTTCAGATTACCCACAAACAGAAACCACGAAACTGAAAAAGAAAAAAAGTCTGAATTTTTATTTTTATTTTGCTAAATCTGAAACGCGAAAACAAACCCTAGAAATCAGAGTATATAAAAATGTACGGGATCTCTCTCTTTCTCTCTCTGTATATATTTTGATTGTGTAAAAGAGGATTCTCCTGGCGGCTAACGACGCGCGTCTCTCGTGACTGTACTGACACGCGCCGTTGTTATTTTGACTCCAAGTGCTCTAGAAATTACCAGACTAGCCACCACGTTATGTCTATTGAGAAAGGGATAATTTTGTCATTTACTTGATTCTAATAAATATTTTAGTTAATTCGCTGGCGTACAGCCACTGGTTCCTTATTTACATTTTTTTTTATTTTCTTTTTCTAATGACGGCTATAGATAGAACATTTGCCACGTGGTACTAACTCTTCCTCTTTTTTTTTTTTTTTTTTTTTTTTTTTTTTTTGTAGTCATTTAGTCAACATAATGTTATTCTTAAACCCACTTATGGTAATCAAACATAAATTTATACATTCAACCTTATCTTTAATCCTAACCTTTTTTTGTAAACTTTCACCAAAGTTGAACAAGATTTAAAAGTGTAAAGATTTATATGCTTTTATAGTTAATTATTATTAAATAAAGAACACTGTTGAATGAACAGTAGTCTTCGTTTATGCGATTTTGGATTCTCTCATATTTAATTGTGTTTGAACATAGAACAAGACTTCATGTTTTTCCTTTACAAAACAAACAGAAATGGAATGAGATTCTTTTTGAATTTCATATGTTTTCAAAGTTAAAATGAAAATTTATTACTATATCAAGAAGTAGTTAGTCAATGATAGATTTAAAATCATAATATTACAAATCTGTGTTAACTTGGAACATGTGTGTTTCTCTGAATTTGAAACATATTCACAATGGTTTTATTTGCTAGATTTCAAGTCTTTGACACGTCCCATATTTACTTACTGATATAGTTAATAAGTTAACAAAATCTTCAGAACTATATACTACACTTTTTTTTGTTGTCCATTTTTGTGTATATGCATTCATAAATCAGAACATAGGAATGCATGTTATCGTCTTAAGAATTCTCGTATTAGGCGTGTTTTATTATGAAATAACATGATGATATATTTGGTTTTCCTACTTTTATGTTCCAAATTTTGGTTAACCGACATCTAAAGAAGTCCCAAACCAATTTATTTGCCTAACTACGCATGTTTTTTTTTTCTTCTTTTGCGAGTAACTTGGCATACACGACTTCATTAGAGTACGGTGTACGGACAATGATGACGTCTATACCATCATGCAATCATATAGTATAATTCTATATTGGTACAACCTCTTTGACAATAGTATACTAAGGTTAAATTTTCAGATATTATTTTGGAATAAGTTTGAAAACCGTGCTGGGAGCATACATCTTCATTATAATTAACTAAGATTGCAAAAGTTTTGATATAATAAAGATTGTGATCTAACGATATTCAGTGTTATAAGTCCTGTATCTACGGACGTCCCTCTCCTATGGAATGGCAAATGGAGGAAAATAAATGACTATTCTTGTCAAATTATAAGTCACACATACAAACAAAACAGAAATACCCTCTTGTGTTTTTCTTTTTCTTAATCGCTCTTTTTTTTTTTGTTTGTGTGTGTGTGAGGGATTTGTTCTGTTTATTCTTGTTTCAACCTATCAACATCATTATAACAAAAAAACAAAAAAAACTTGGCTGAAGAAGAAGAAGAAGAAGAAAGAGCAATTTGTAAATGGAGGATGATATAGTACCTTTAAGCGTCCCGTGAGATCCTTGATCATCTTTGAGATATCGATCCTTCCTTAGAATCATAATGCCTGTGCCAGATCCACGGGCGGGGCAGGCGTTCATCTGTCTCATTACCTTATTTCTTTTCCTATCAATCGCGGTTGGAGGCGGTTGTCTCATTGCATACACAGTCCTTCCTTACCCTCCAATTTGGCTCTCCTACCTTGGCATTTTCTTCGTTTGTCTCCCTTGGTTCTTTTGGATCCTAACCTTTGCGTACCGCATTATTTCACGCACTTTTGGATTTAGAATGGTCATTGGTTCCGGTGGTAACAATAACAACGGGAATGGAGAACCCCAGTCACGCGATGTTGACCCTCCTGACCAATCTTTAGAGCCTCCTGCTGATGAGCCAGAGACAATAGCTCACCCACAAGGCCAAGTTCTAGTGTCTATTGAAGGGAATCAATCGAAAAAACGAATGTCAACCTCCAGCAATTCTACTATCGCTTCACATGAAAGTGAGATGCCACTAGCCATTTCTATGGGCTCATGATCATATATGTTTTGGACACATAAAGGGAGCTTGCCATAGAGAGCATCAGGACGGAGATGCTAATGATCAGATTCTTAGCCTCTTCACAACATGGGAATTTTTGCTGTTTTTATTTTGTATCAAATACAGATAGATTTGTAGATTCAACAAAAAAAGAAGTTTACAACTTTTACTACCAAAGGTGTTCCTCAAACCCCAAAACCCCCTAAAGGTTGACATGATTTTTCAGTTTATGTTTTAAAATCAAGAGAGAATGTTTGTTACAAATTAAAGGGGTATAGTTTGAGATGTGTTTAGCGTGTTACTTGCATATAATGCAGTTTTTATAGGGTAGAACAACATTTAAGGTTCATTAAATTTATGTAATTTTGTATATAATCTGTAACTAGTTTGGTAAATATAATTCTAATTTGAAGCCTTCAAATTTAGGGCTAACACTTGGAGGTTCCTTAACTTGACAAACAAGCCACGTTATATAGGATTGTTGAGTTCGAAATGCTGGGATCTGCAAATAGGTCACTTCACCTGTTCAGTCAACCAATGTGGTGATGGTGAAATCCTAAATAGTTGCTTTCCATGTTCTTCATGTTGACTGATACAAAAACTCCTGTTTTTTAATTTGTGTTTGGAGAGTATCCACACGCGTAATTTGGATAATTGTTTATATGTTTTCGAATCAAAGAACATTATTGATCCGGGTAATTTGGAGTTTGAATTCAGAAAATGTGAACAAGTGATGGGACCAAATCAAAATCGAACAGAACCGAACCGGATTTGGACATCAATGGTATAAACCGGGTTCGAGTCGATTCAATTTGAAATGATAGGATAAAACTCTTTGGGCACAGAGGCGAGCTTTTTAGTTTGAGAGCTCACTTCACAATGTCTCTCTCGCAAACGAATTTCATCAGTTCTTCATTTCTCTCATCGAGCCATGAACTGCGAATTCCGTATTCTAGACCGGTACTCTCTTATCCCCGTCTCCAAACACACCGGATTCTCTGTGCTGCGAAGCGAACCGGGAAGCGGAGATACCCTTCCGAGAGGAAGAAGCTGAGGACAGAGCAGAAGGAAGCTGTGGCTAAGGTTAAGAACAAGCTCGAAGGTGTTTGGCGTCTCTCTAAGCTCGGTGTTCCTGTCGGAGATGACCCTGGAAAGGATTTTCTCGGGATTTCAGAAGGTTTGCTTCAAGCCATCGCTAAAGTTATTGAGTTCCCGGTGAGTTTTCCGGTGAAAAAGTTCGAAACTTTCTCTTATGGGTATGATGGAATTGGATGTTTATTTGTGATTTTGATAAATTGGGGTTTCCAGGTTGCTTCAATGCTGCCTGAAGAAGCATTCTCAGTGATTAGGAAATCTTTTGACGCTAGGAAGGTAGGTTTCAATTTTGATTTTGTATGTTTATTTATTATGTATAATGGTTCAAGTGTGTGAAGGTTTCATCTTTTTGTTTAGATTCTGAAAGAAGCCAAGTTTGTGTATACTGTGGATTTGGATGTGAAGACGCTTCTTGAGTTAGAGCCTCGTGCTCATGATTTCATTTTCCGGTTAGAGCCTAAGATTGGGCTTATTGAACATGTGCCTACAGAGAAGATTGTTTCGGGTGACTTAATCAGTGTGGTGAATGACTGTAAGAAGAGCAACAGTGAGACTTCATCAGGAGAATATGAACCTCAGATTATCAATGGCTCTGGAGATCCACACCAACATGGAGGAGGAGGAAGAAGCAAACCGAAAATCGCAGTTGTTGGTGGTGGTCCATCTGGTTTGTTTGCAGCTCTTGTTCTTGCGGAGTTTGGTGCAGATGTGACATTGATTGAAAGAGGGCAAGCTGTGGAAGAAAGAGGACGTGATATAGGCGCTTTGGTAGTTCGTAAGATTTTGGATATGGAGAGTAATTTCTGCTTTGGCGAGGTTTAAAAGCCTTCTCTTCAACTAAACTTATCATAAGTACTTTAGTCTTTTGCTAGTTTTCTGTTTTTGTATGTTATTGTCAAAGTCATATTTAGCACTTATGCATCGCAGGGTGGTGCAGGTACGTGGAGTGATGGAAAGCTTGTTACTCGAATAGGAAAGAACAGTGCCACCGTTTTAGCGGTTAGAATTTTGAGTCTACCAATTGTTAAATAAAAGCAGTTCATGTTTGAGTACTAATGAAGAAATTGTGACCCTTACTTCAATTGTTACAGGTGTTGAAAACGTTGGTTCGCTTTGGGGCTCCTGATAATATATTGGTCAATGGAAAGCCTCATCTAGGAACAGATAAGCTAATTCCTTTACTCCGTAACTTCAGACAATATCTTCAAAGTGCGGGAGTAAGTTTAAAATGAGAGATTTGATCTAAGTCTCTCTATTACTTTTTGATGCTTTTGGTCTATTTCTTTTTGTCCTCTGAGCATCCTGTTTAATTCCATATGCTTAATTAGGTGACTATCAAGTTTGGAACTAGGGTAGATGATCTTCTGGTAGAGGATTCTCGTGTTGTTGGAGTCAAGGTTTCAGATTTAACAGACCAATTGCAAAGTACATCCCAGAATTTAAAGTTTGATGCAGTTGTTCTTGCAGTCGGTCACTCAGCGCGTGACACATATGAGATGCTTCATTCTCGTAATGTTGAATTGACCCCAAAAGATTTTGCTGTAAGTTCCTTGTATATATCTTGTTTTTTAGTATGTCGGTGTCCAATTTGAATCAATACATCTGGATGCTTTCTCTTCCCTGGCTTGGTATTATTATTTGATTTCTATCGGTTTGTGTGGACCAGGTTGGTTTGCGCATTGAGCATCCTCAGGAGCTAATCAACCATATACAGGTGGGTCCAATTATCTTAAAACCATACAGTATATCATTAGTAAATAGATCCTATGAATTTGTTGTACCTTATCGTTGTTCAAGTCTTGATTTGTATATAAAACACCTATGTTCTTGTAATTGTCTTTCTTTCCAGTACTCGAGTATGGCTAGTGAAGTTCTTAAAGGACGAGGTAAAGTACCAGTTGCGGATTACAAGGTTGTTCAGTATGTGAATGATAAGGCTGAGGATCTGTCGCAGTCTTCATCAAAACGTAGTTGCTACTCCTTCTGCATGTGTCCTGGTGGTCAGGTACAGTGTTCTCAAAGAGTGTCTTGCTGCTTTTTTTTTGCTTCTTTTCGATTTATCATGAATAAGCCTGTTTCCGATGTATATTCAGGTTGTTCTCACCAGCACAAACCCAACAGAACTCTGCATCAATGGCATGTCATTTTCTCGCCGTTCATCCAAATGGGCCAATGCTGCACTCGTCGTCACAGTCTCAGCAAAAGACTTTGATCTTCTCAATCTTAATGGACCCTTAGCTGGAATTGAGTTTCAGGTATCAATCTGAACGTGGATTACTGTTAATACTCTTTATGAGTCATATTTGATATATCTCCTTTTATTTCTTTCTCTAGAGAGAGTTTGAAAGAAGAGCAGCTATTATGGGTGGTGGTGATTTCACAGTTCCTGTACAGAGAGTTACTGATTTCCTGCAAAACAAGCTATCTGGTAGATAAATAATATTTGTTTCATAGTGAATTCGTATCTTTTTGTTCTAACTGTTCGTTTTTGATGATTTTGGATGTTCTTGTGCTGTAAAACAGAAACACCTTTACCTCCATCAAGCTATAGATTAGGAGTGAAGTCAGCAAATCTGCATGAATTGTTTCCTGCTAATATCACAGAGGCTCTGCGACAGTCTATCTCTATGTTTGAAAAAGAGGTTGGTTCAATATTTCCTCATTACTACATATTGTAAACGCATCCGTAGCTTCTGTTTTACTCTAAACTTTTGAACTTTCAGTTACCGGGATTCATCTCAGAGGAAGCACTCCTCCACGGCGTAGAGGTATATTATATATCTTCCTTGTCCTGAATCTGTCTACTCTTCAGACCAGAGATAACAACGATATTCCAACTTTGTTTAACCAGACAAGAACAAGCTCCCCTGTTCGGATACCTCGAAGCAATGAGACCTACGAGAGCACGAGCTTGAAAGGTCTATACCCAGTTGGTGAAGGAGCTGGTTACGCTGGTGGCATAGTAAGTGCTGCAGTGGATGGTATGTTTTCGGGTTTTGCTGTTGCGAAAAGCTTTGATCTCTTTGATGGAACCATAGAGTCAGTTATTGGAAAGGCTCAAGGTGCCGGACTTGTAAAGTACTGATGATGATGAAGAAGACTGTCAAAACTTTCCTCCATCCCTATGTTCTTTTCTGCCCTTGTCGAGGTAAAAAGAACATCAATGGGGACTGCTTGGTCCTCGAATTCGGTTGTTGTTGTACCAAAGCCTAAAGTATTTATACAAAAATAAATGCTAAGATCAGAAGCGAGAATCATCCGGAGCTAGAAGAAGATTTTGCCGAAGTTTTAGTTATATAAGCAAACTAGTGTAACATGTCAGTGACAATATTTCGATTCTTATGATATCTTTTGATCAGTATTATTAATATTATGATATTTTAACTTCATCATTTTTTATTGGAAGTATAAAATGGCTTCTAGGTCAAGTCTTGTGTCCTTCGTTTTTGTTTAGAGTTTTGAGGTTCCGACTATCACCAAGCCTGAAATCAAGACGTTATTACTCCACCTTAGACCATTATCAATCACATTTTCAGCCAAAAGAGACAACATTAAAGTTTTTACTAAACAAAGACAATGATGACATGTGTTATTATACTTCATAAGACGCATGTTTCGCACAAATGGATAAAAAAGGCCGATTAATGGAGGAAAGGACAACGGTAACAAAGACAACTTGATCGAGGAAACTGCGCCGCCTAATAGATAAGTGTAGAAAACAAGAAAACGACAAGCTTTAGACAAGCTAAACCACATTGCGAAGACATATGATGACATATATAATAACTCTAGTTTCTAGTGTGGTCAATATAATTGTGCTAAGCACGTGAATATCCATCATTAGGCTCTTGCTTATTATAATTAATCACACCAAGACGCAAAGATTAATCCTCAATTTCTTTTTTTTTTTTTTTTCCTCAATTTCTTCTTACCTAATAATAATACGTCGCGGATTATAATAGTAGCTTTATAACAATAATAATGATAAAAATGTATTTTTACTTAGTACAGTAGGACTTATGCAAAAGGTATAATTGACTTCTTTTGTTTTCTTTCTATCTCGAGTACACTTGTACACACAAGAATTTGATAGACATAATATCTATAACTCGCATATATCATTTGTACATATATAGTAATATTTTCCTGAAACATAACAAAAAAAATATGTCGGTAAACAAAATAATTGAACACGTTAGATTCAATTACATATTTATGATATATGTCGGACATATTATATGATCTTAACTCTTAAGTCAATAGTTATTTTGTCCCGATAATAGTCCTATTAACAAGTTTAACCTCCATAACGTAGACATCGTTTATAGATTGATCTTCTTTTACCCTTTTGAAGAATATAAAAGTTCGCTTGAATCAATAAAAGTAGGAAACGTGTTAATCTTCATAAGGCATCTAGCTAAGCCAAATTGAATCCTTGAACGGACCACGGGAGAGACTAGTAGATATATGTCATGATATATAAACACATATATAAATGTGTGCTGCTAGGTTCAATGATTCTAAAGAATTGGCAGGACGTACATGTGTAGCAAATATAAAAGAACATAAAACAAAATATATCTAACATATATAGAAAGTGAGAAGGAAAGATGAATTTGTAATACTAATTTTAAATTCAGAGAACTCCCAAGTGGGAAAGTAAAGTTGGAGAAAGACTCCACAAGGTAAGGGGACAAACAAAAGAAAGAGAGACAAAGGTCTATAGAAAGCTTAAGATCATATGATATGTCCAAATCATCTCATGTGCGAGCAAACCTTTCTTCTTTAATTTTAAAAATGGGTTTTATTCCCATGGTCCTATTTTAAAAATGGATTAATTTATTAGGTTATGTTCTATGTTAGTAGTTTAGAGTCGTCGTCGATGACTAAACTCGACCAAAATACTGAAATCGATTGATAAGCAAGTAAAAGAGATAACAAGAAATGAAACTTTAGTTAGGGATTAGCCATCGTATGTGTTTGGTAAATATTATTTTCATAAGTAGAAGAAGAAAAGACAAAAAAAAAAAAAAAAAAAAAGGTAGAAGAGAATGACCAAACACATATCATGGGGTAACCATCAAAATTTCCATTTCTACCAGGTATAATAAATTATTTTTCAATATCCCTATATATGTTATAGTCCATGATGTCTAAGAGCTTCTTCCTCATAACTCTTATGAATATAGGTAAGGTTGGGTGGGAAAAGTAAACCTAAGCTTTCGGTGTAAAATGCCAATTTTCGTTTTTTTTCTTTTTCAAAAGTGTTAAAAAAAAAACAAATTCAAAGCAATCATTAGTTGCCATAAACTTGTCACGTTTTGTCTCGACCCATTGCAAATATTATTTTTAATTCTCTTTTAAGCATGATTAAACTAATTTCTATTGGTACTTAAGTAGATAAAAAAGAATAAAAAAAAAAAGAGAAAAACTAGAATCTCATGATCATATTTCATATTTCATAATAGTGAGATAAGGATTCCGGTTCAAATTCGATAATGGTCTACTCAAAAATCGAAAAAACAACAAAATCGGTTTTTGTTATGTCTAAAATTCTCAAACCGGACAGAACTCGAAAACTCAAAACATTAGTTCAGTAGATGTCATTACAACTACATTGTTATAACTTGGAGCTTTATTTATTTTATCTACTGATCTACGAGTAAAAAGGCTATATAAAATAAATAAATAAAGACTCTTTAATATCAAAATTAGGTGGCGCGAAAATAACGCCCTCTCTCTCTCTCTATCTCTTTAATTTCTTTCTCTCTCTTTGATCTCTCTCTCTCTCTCTCTCTCTCTCTCTCTATCTCTGGCACCCAAATCTCTCCTTAAATCGTCCGATCAATTCTATCTCCGGCGTTTTTTTTTTTTTTTGATTAATATTTTAATCCACACGACCATTGGGGTCTTCATTATCGGCGAAACTTTTTGTTCACGGTTTCAAGCTTTGGGTATTAAATCAATTCCGATCGCGTTCGTATTTCCCAATTTCGATCTCGAAGCCTATCACGGGAACTTTTTTTCGGATTCTTATAGGTAAGATTTTCAATTTTCTGACCTCAGATTCATCGGATCTCTAAATTTTAGCTTCTACATTTGTGTGTAGTCAATCCCAATTTCGATTCTTTTCAAACAAAATCGGAAGAACCCTAGAGTTTCTGGGTAATTTCTAATTTCTGCGATCTGAGATTGATTTGTTAGAAAGAAGAAAAGGGAATGACTTTGGTTTTTTAATCTAATTTCTTGTTTCGATTTTTCATAAAAGTTACTAAATTTTGATTGATCGAATAAACGAGTCTGTGTCGTGAGAGACACAGGTCGTGTCAGTATCTGACAAATTTCACTTTTGGATTCTTTGTCACAACCATCTCATTGTTTCCACTCAGAAACAGAAAAAGAGAAATAAAGTTTTGTGTTTTTTTCAATCCTTACCATTGTTTCTCTCCCTTCATCCTTCACTTTCTCGATAAAACTTTTTCTCAATTTCATCAATCATCACTGATTTGCTCTCGGAGAGTGGGCACTGGTTCTTGATTCTTCAATCCACGTGGTCCCATATCTGGAGAAAACACCAAAAAGATCTGTCAATTGTCCATTTTTACTAATTGGTTCAATAAGTTTCTTATACTACTACTTACTACAAATCAAACAATGTGACACTAAACTCATTTTTATTATAATCTCTAGCTGCTTAAATTTAGTAAGTTTACTGTTTGGAAGGTGTTGTGATAAAGGGAGTTTCTTTTGAGGTGTTGTTGTGATGTTGATGGATAGAAGAAGAAGTTTGGTCTCTTTCGAGATTTGAACCGATATCACACCATTTAATTTTTCCAGCACATATCTCACCATGGCACTGCCATGACAAAGACACTGCAAAAGATTCTTCCTCTGTTCGTTTTTGATTAAATAAAAAAATATCCCCTGATATTGTGAATCTGCAACTAACTAGTTAGAACTTGACCCACCTTTCTCTCTTGTTTGACCACTGTTTTTTTTTTCTTTCAAACTTTCTTATCCCTTTCCATTGTTAGTTCTCAGCACTTTCTTGGTTTAGATTTTGCATTTGGTTCTGCTTTTGTTTCTTAGTTTGTTACCCTTTTGAATTGGATAATACATGTTGGAGTCTTGATATGGGTTTCTGTTGTAAAGGTAGAATCTTTTTTTACTTTTGTTTATCTGGGCTGGTTTAATATTCTTTGCTCTTTTCTTCGCATGGCCTATCTGTGAGGTATCTTACCTTTTCTCCTGTGTTTTGGTTTTCTTGCAGAATAAAGGGACTGCTTTTACAGCAACTGGAGCTCTTTTTATTGTTTAGCTCCAATGCAGAACTAAACGAGAGGCGTAAACTGCTAAATCCAATCAATGCAAGTTTGGTTTTGTGAGCTTGAATGGACGTAGCTACAGATACTACAAGGCGGCGTCTTGTTTCATCAGAGAAGAATAATGCAGTTCCTGTCACTCGCCGTCCTCGAACATCGGAGGTCAGTTCAAGATACAGATCACCTACGCCAACCAAAACCGGGCGATGCCCTTCCCCAAGTGTCACAAGGCCAACAGTGTCTTCAAGCTCTCAATCCGTGGCTGCGAAAAGAGCAGTTTCAGCTGAGAGGAAGCGTCCTTCAACACCGCCATCTCCTACTAGTCCCTCCACACCGATACGTGACTTGTCTATAGACTTACCAGCTTCATCTAGGAGGCTGTCTACAGGTCGTTTGCCTGAAAGCTTATGGCCTTCCACTATGAGAAGCCTCAGTGTTTCGTTTCAGTCGGATTCGGTCTCAGTCCCTGTTAGTAAAAAGGAGAAACCAGTTAGTAGTTCTTCTGTTGATCGGACACTGAGACCTTCTTCGAATATAGCTCAAAAGCAGAAGGCTGAAACGACCCCTGTATCAAGGAAACCTACGCCAGAGAGGAAAAGAAGTCCATTGAAAGGGAAGAATAATGTATCTGATCTTTCAGAGAACTCGAAACCTTCAGATGGTCCTCACAGTCGGTTAATAGAACAGCATCGGTGGCCTAGTAGAATTGGTGGAAAGATCACTTCGAATTCTTTAAACAGAAGCTTGGATCTTGGCGACAAGTCTTCAAGGGGTATACCAACTTCAGGGCCCGGAATGGGGCCGTCTCTTAGAAGAATGTCACTACCTTTGTCCAGCAGTTCGAGACCTTTGCATAAAACTTCTAGTAACACATCTAGTAATGGTGGATTGTTGTCTCCAACAAAGTCGGAAGATAATAACATAGCTCGATCTTCTGGGGCTCAAAGACTTTTGTCTTCAGGGTCGTTAGATAGAGAAACCTTAGAAACGGCTGTATCTAGGTTGCATCCATTGTCTGCTCCTGGATCTCGCCCAGCTTCACCAAGTAGAGCATCGTTTTCGTCTTCATCGTCTCTTTCTAGAGGCATGAGTACTTCGAGAGGAGTGAGTCCAGCGAGAGGACTAAGCCCTTCAAGAGGATTGAGTCCTACAAGAGGTTTAAGTCCTTCGAGAGGGTTAAGTCCTTCGCGTGGCACAAATACCTCCTGTTTTGCTCGACCATCGACTCCACCTTCAAGAGGGGTAAGTCCTTCACGGATAAGACAAACCAGCACTTCCACACAATCCAGTACGACAACTTCAGTTCTCAGCTTCATCACGGATGTCAAGAAAGGCAAAAAAGCAAGCTACATCGAAGATGTTCATCAACTGCGCCTGCTCCACAATAGATACTTACAGTGGCGGTTTGCAATTGCACGAGCTGAATCTGTAATGTATATTCAAAGATTAACTTCCGAGGTATATAACATTTCAGTTCTCTCTGACATGACCGTCGCTTCAACTGATTGATCTAAAGACGTCTGAAAATTCAAGTTTTGACTTCAGGAAACCCTATTCAATGTGTGGCATGCGATATCAGAACTACAGGATGATGTGACTAGGCAAAGGATTGGCTTACAACAGCTAAATCTAGAGATCAAACTCAACTCACTATTAAACAATCAGGTAGGTTCTCTCTCCGTTATATACTGGCTTTCCATTTATCAGATCATCCCATGCTTATGCATAAATATGTGCACAGATGGCGAGCCTTGAAGACTGGGCCACACTTGAAAGAGACCATGTTAGTTCTTTAGTTGGAGCCATTGCAGATTTAGAAGCAAATACTCTCCGACTTCCAGCGACTGGAGGAACAAAGGTATATATTCTTACTTCTGCAAACACTCATGGAAACTTAAGTTTAGAAGATCAAGAATAATAGTTATCATTTATAACTTCTTTTACTACAGGCGGACGTCGAATCTTTGAAAGCAGCTATGTCATCGGCCCTTGATGTAATGCAAGCTATGGGATCTTCCATTTGGTCTCTACTCTCAAAGGTGAGAGACCTTTTAAAGAAATCTGTTTTTCAAATCTTCTCTCTTGATATAACTCTCACGCGGGTGTACTGCTCTTTATGATTTGTATTCGCAGGTGGAGGAGATGAACAAAATGGTCACGGAACTCGCTGTTGTAGTAACAGAAGAGAGTTGTATGCAAGGAAAATGCGAAGATCTCCTGGCCGCAACCGCGATCATGCAGGTAACCAAAAAAAACCCAATAATTTAATGAAAAAATGATTATGGTAAAATGAATTGAAACCGAGATATGGTCGCATGTAACAGATAGAAGAGTGTAGTCTGAGGACTCATCTGATACAAACTAAGCGAGAAGAAGGTGAAGATACAGAGGAGACTCCTCCATTGTTGCCATTAAGCAAATTTCCATGGCCATAATGATGAATAACAAAAGCTTACAGTTACCACACGTTCAACACTGAATCACCTGTAAATTGCTCTTTGATGCCAACATTTCTCTTGTCGAGATCCTTTTTTGATCTTTGCTTGTTGAAGTTTTCTCCTTCTTTTTTCGGTATGAAACAGTAGCGTAGGAAGAAAAAAAAGGAAGTGAAAGTGAAAGATCACGAGTTCGAAAGTCTTAGGATATATAAGAAAAGGAATTTAATTGTTCACATGTAATCTCTGATGTGGGTTTTTATTACATTATATATAGTTTAGAAATCATAACAAAATCTAATTGTAAAATTGTTTTCGGCTAACAAAAACATAATCATATCTCCTCTTCACCTAATAAAACTGAAGTTTTTTTTTTTTTTTTTTTGACAAACAAAACTGAAGTTAAAATTGGTTTCTTGAGTTGCTTATAACAGTTGACTTGACAGTTGACACGACCAAAAATATTAAGTCGTAATATGTTTTAAATTCGTGTTCTTTGAAAAAAGGCAAAACACGGCAAATGCTACTACGGACCGTATCGGCCGCCACGGCCGAGACAACGGTCGCAAGCAAAAACAACTTTCTCGATCTCTTCAAAAGATCAACTTCTGTATCTCACCTTGCCCAAACCCATGCTCAGATCATTCTTTATGGCTTCCGAAACGATATCTCACTGCTCACCAAGCTTACCCAACGACTCTCAGACCTCGGCGCCATTTACTACGCACGCGACCTTTTCCTCTCCGTTAGAAGACCTGACGTTTTCCTTTTCAACGTCCTCATGCGCGGCTTCTCCGTTAACGAGTCGCCTCACTCTTCGCTCTCTGTGTTCGCTCATCTCAGGAAATCCACTGATCTCAAGCCTAACAGCTCAACCTACGCCTTCGCTATCTCCGCTGCTTCTGGGTTTCGTGACGAGAGAGCTGGCTGTGTTATTCATGGTCAAGCCGTCGTTGATGGGTGTGACTCAGAATTGCTTCTTGGTTCGAACATTGTCAAGATGTACTTCAAGTTTTGGCGAGTCGGAGATGCTAAGAAGGTGTTCGACAGAATGCCTGAGAGAGACACAGTTTTGTGGAACACGATGATCTCTGGGTACCGAAAGAATGAAATGTATGAGGAAGCTATTCAGGTCTTCAGGGATTTGATCAGTGATAGTTGTATACGTTTGGACACAACAACTCTGCTTGATATTATCCCCGCTGTTGCAGAGTTGCAGGAGCTTAGACTCGGGATGCAAATCCATAGTCTTGCCACAAAGACTGGCTGCTACTCCCATGATTATGTTCTTACCGGTTTCATCTCACTATACTCAAAATGTGGAAAGATTAAAATGGCAAGTACTCTGTTTCGTGAGTTTCATAGACCAGATGTAGTAGCTTACAACGCTATGATTCATGGGTACACATCCAATGGGGAGACCAAGCTCTCCTTAAGTCTCTTTAAAGAGCTGATGTTATCAGGAAAAAGGCTGAACTCAAGCACGCTCATGAGTCTGATCCCTGTCTCTGGTCATCTTATGCTTGTATATGCCATTCATGGTTACAGCTTGAAATCAAATTTCTTGTCTCATACATCTGTCTCAACCGCGTTGATTACGGTTTACAGTAAATTGAATGAGGTAGAATCAGCCCGGAAGCTTTTTGATGAAGCTCTGGACAAAAGCTTGCCATCTTGGAATGCAATGATATCGGGTTACACCCAAAACGGTTTGACAGAGGACGCCTTATCTCTCTTTAGAGAAATGCAGAAGTCTGAGTTCAGTCCAAACCCGACCACTATAACTTGTATTCTGTCGGCTTGTGCGCAGCTAGGAGTGTTGAGTTTGGGAAAATGGGTACACGATTTAATCAAGAGCACAGATTTTGAGTCTAGCATATATGTGTCAACAGCTTTGATTGGTATGTATGCAAAGTGCGGAAGCATTGGAGAAGCACGCCGGTTGTTTGACTTGATGCCAAGGAAGAATGAAGTTACATGGAACACAATGATTTCTGGTTATGGGCTTCATGGACATGGACAAGAAGCTCTGAGTGTCTTCTCTGAGATGTTGAATTCGGGCATTCCACCAACACCAGTCACTTTTCTCTGCGTTCTTTACGCTTGTAGTCATGCTGGCCTTGTCAAAGAAGGTGATGAGATATTCAATTCCATGATCCACCGGTATGGTTTTGAACCATCAGTCAAGCATTACGCCTGTGTGGTTGATATTCTTGGCCGAGCAGGACACTTACAGAGAGCATTGAAGTTTATAGAGGAAATGCCAATTGAGCCTGGTCCATCTGTGTGGGAGACACTGCTAGGGGCTTGTAGGATTCATAAAGACACAAACCTCGCCCGAACAGTCTCTGAGAAACTGTTTGAGCTAGATCCAGACAATGTAGGATACCATGTTTTGCTGTCGAATATTCACTCAGCTGATAGAAACTATCCACAGGCTGCTACGGTTAGACAAACCGCCAAGAACAGGAAACTAGCCAAAGCTCCTGGATATACCTTAATAGAAATAGATGAGACGCCTCATGTCTTCACCTCAGGTGATCAGTCACATCCACAAGTAAAAGCAATCTATGAGAGACTGGAGAAACTCGAAGGGAAGATGAGGGAAGCTGGGTATCAACCCGAGACTGAGTTGGCCTTGCACGATGTGGAGGATGAAGAAAGGGAGCTCATGGTGAAGGTTCACAGCGAGAGGCTAGCCATTGCCTTTGGACTCATAGCCACTGAGCCAGGAACTGAAATCCGGATCATAAAGAATCTTCGGGTCTGTTTAGACTGTCACACCGCAACGAAGCTCATCTCAAAGATTACAGAGAGAGTGATTGTTGTAAGAGATGCCAACCGCTTCCATCACTTCAAAGATGGTGTCTGTTCATGCGGAGATTATTGGTAGTGACTTGTTTTTTTGGCCTAGACACTAGTCATCCTGTAACATTATATCACTCATAAATCATAATCGATAATTCTTTTCTGACTCGACAAATTTTGATTACTTGTTGCAATCTATATGACCCGTCCTAGTCTTTTGTTTTAAGAATATCTGAGTCATTTACTTTTTAAAATAATGACTTTGTTAAGTAACATTTTACTGTGCGCCTGAAACAGTTGTATACATGCTCTTATGTTGAAAAGTACATTTAAATTAGATAATATATAAGCATGCTCCTATCTTATGTTCAAAAATAGATCTAAACCAAAATAGTAAATAGCAATCTCACTTGGAAGGCACGCATGCATGAAGATCCTTATCTCCAAGATTATCTCACCGGGTCGACGTTCGGTTTTTATTTAACTGGCCATCAAACACTAACGCCATTGTCTTGGGTGGCACATGGAATAAGACCGCCTAGGTTAGGTCTGCCTATATCAAGTGAAATAAAAGAAAAAGCTTGTTGTGTAAACTACACGGCCGTTGCAAAACTATAATCTCTCTTCCTTGAACTATTATATTACTGACTACTCAAACCCTTTTGATTTTATTTTAATGAGCCGATCAAAACATAATTTTGTGAAAAAAAATTATTACCTCTCTCTGGGACCATCTTGCAGGATTAGATGCACGCATGTGATATAACTTACCTGAAATGTAAAAAACAGAGTTTCCAAGATTCAAACGAAGATTCTCCTATTTTGGATCAACATTTGTCTTACTCTTCGAAACATTGATTCCTACTTGCAAGTTGCAACGTTGATTCCTGCATAAAGAGTGAACCAGTGTTCTTTGTTAGCATATCAGAAAACAAAATAAAAAAAAACACTAAAGAAAAAAAAATGGCTAGTAAAATAGCGATGGAACTGAGATCAAAGCTCAAACACGGTACAAGTCAGCCGTGAAGCTAGCAAGACAAGAGGAGATACTGCTTACCTAGCAGGAGGAAGAGTTGTCCAACAAAACCTGGGTCTTTCACCTTCTTCGTAGAGTAATGGTATCCAGGGCTCCTGTTTCACCCAGATTTTCTTGGACAACGCGTGCTCCTGCTAAGTAAGCAGTGCCGCCTGTTGTTTTGGCTAGCCTCACGGCTGTCTTGTAACCCTGTTTGAGCTGTTTTCTTAACCGTATGTTTAAAATAAATGTGATTGATAATTGAGGGGGATGAGAAAGAAAAATACAAGGTGCATACTCCATAGTAAAGAATCTTTGTGTACAAATTCTTATCACAAGATATTTTTTTTTATATATGTTTCCTTAATTAGTCACAGCAAGTGGAGAAACGTGGAACAAAAACCCTTTCTAACAATTGAAAAAACCCTTTCTTTTTTTCTTGTGGCAAAGCACTTTGGTCTCTTAGATTGACTAACTCGAAAAACCCTTTAGAGAAAGATACAGAGCAACCAAGCAAAGCGATGTCGTCTCTGCTTCTCAGCCTCTCTTCCAGGCCCTCTCTCCGCAAACTTGCTCTGGTAAATCTCTTCTCTCTCTCTAGTCTCTGTTTTCTTAATTCTCTCTTCTTCTGATGTCATACTTTTCCCCACCAGAGATGCCACACCCTTCGGAGGTTCTCCTCCTCCACCACCACCAACCCGTACTTGATGTATCGTATGACACATTATGGAAGTTCTTTTGATGATATTGACGTAACAAGCGATATCCACTATTTTGACCCGGTCAAGGAAGATGAAGTTATTGTCCGAGGCAAGGCATTTCCCATGGAGTTGCGTGCAACGAGTCTGGTTGGAATGTCCCATGGATGGGGAGTTTACAATGTTGAGAGTGATGAACATAAAGCCCTTTATGTTAGCGACTACTGCAATCCTTGTGGCTCCAAATCAAATCCCAAAGTCATTCCTTTGCATCCCATGGATCAACCTAATATCACCCAAATGCGCATCATCACTAACGCCGCAATGACTTGTTCACCTGATCAAAGTAAAGATTTTGTAGTGGCTGCCAATTGTTTAGGACTTGAGATCAATTTCTTTAGGCCTTGTGGCAAACCTGAGTACTCTGGTTCGGGCGGCTTTAAAACTCAGTCCCACTATTTTGATCAATCAAAGGTTATGTATTCAAAGAGAGATGACAAGTTCTACACTCCAAGCGTTGGAGGCCACTTCTTGATTATCTGGGACTCTTGCTTCGAGGAGATGTTGACTACCCCCAAGATGCATGAGTTGCGGTTTTGCAACATTCCTGAGTTGACCCAGTCTGAGTGGGAGCTCTTGGACTCATGTTCCCCGCCTACTGCACACCTTGTGGAGTCTCCCTCAGGACAGCGGTTCCTAATCAAGTGGTACGCTCAGAACTACAAACCGGGAGAGATAATGACATTCTTGTGTCGCGGAACAAAGCGTTTCATGGTGTTTAGAGAGGAGGAAGATATGAACATGTGTTACACAGAGGACATAGGAGATCTCTGCATATTCCTTGGCGTTAGTGAGCCCTTCTGTGTCAACGCAAGCTCATTCCCTGGCCTAAACCCTAGCTCCATATACTTTGCAGGCGAAGGCTTTGGTGTTTACGATATCGCCACTAGAAAACCACGTTCCTTCCGTCCCAAGTCTCCCTCAGCCTTCTCCAAAACACCAGTCTTCCCTCTCTGGATCCCTCCAATTCCTCTCTAGCTAGTTACAATATATATATATATATATATATATGCTCTCTGAAACTTCACTAGTTGTGCCAAGATTGTAAGACTAATTAATGTCTCCCTGATTACTGTGCTCTCTGTTCTAGTTATCATTGGAGTAGCGTAAGACTAATTGAATTTATCATTCGAAGTAGTGTAAGACTAGTGCTTCTGCCATATATAGCTGGTGGAGTTGATCAGGAAGTTCATCATTCCTCTGCACTGATGAAATCCATCAACCTTATGAAATGCAAATATAGAATCTGCAGGCCCTTTGTACATTCTACTCAGAGTTGCATCAGATACCAGGAAAACGTGAGAAGATGTGTCATTTAGTTCCTCTTGAGTTAGGCTTAGTGATCTTTCAGGGTGGGTGTGTTAATGTATGTATGACGAGAGCTGGTATCCAAAGGGGATCCCCTCTCGTTTTGTCTATACAAGCTTACTACCTCCTGAAGCGGACCTCCGTTTTGTCCATTCAGACATGACTCAAAATCCTCTGTTTTCGTGAAAAAAAGTTAACAAGACAAGCAAACTGGAGATAAAAAAAGATGGTCATGTCTAATCTCAATAAGCTAATATTTAACTGCTGTTGCTCCCATAACAAACTTCTTGATCTTATGCTGGTATATCATTTCCACAATCTCTTTCTCCATTTCAAAACACAGTTTCTCTGCCTGAGCCTACAGAAACGAACCTCCTTTAGACAACGGTGAAAGCAGAGTTGACACTTTCTTCAGGCAAATACTAAGCTACTCTCGTACAATCTTGTCCTGTTTTCACCGTTTCTTTGCCTCTTATATATGCTCTCGTAGAATCATGAGTTAACTCACCGTTTTTTCGTAATTAAGTTGAACCCTCCACCCGTTTTTGTACCGATGAGCATGTATCAGAGGATCGGTTGAAGGAAAACATTGGCTTTTTGACGAGTGAAATATCTTAATCAACTCTTTTTTGTTTTGCTAAAATAAAATGTCCTCTTACAAATTATGTACGGTGAGTTAAGTCATGATTATGTGATGAGTGGAGAGTGATCAAGTAACGAATAACATGACAATTCTAGAGAGGAGATGGAGGAATCCAGTGAGGAACCCAATCAGGAAGCACGTAAACCTTGCCATTAGGTGAATCAACAAAATCAGAGAAAGCTGAAAAAGACTTGGGATTGAAGGAACGTGGGGTTCTAGTGGCGATATCGTAAACGCCATAGCCTTCACCATACCCTTCACCGAGGAAATAGATGGAATTAGGGTTTAGGCCCGGGAATGAGCTGGCCTTGACACAAAAAGGCTCGTTATTGCCGAGGAATATGCAGAGATCACCAATGTCTTCTGTGTAACACATGTTCATATCTTCCTCCTCTCTAAACACCATGAACCGCTTTGTGCCCCCAAAATTGAATTTTACCGACCTATGCACAAAGCTTTTAACATACTTGCCAAGGCTTTGAACATACCTGCCAAGCCAAAGGCAAATTAGAAAAAAAAAAAAGAGAAAGAAACACAACTTGTTCTTCATTATAATAATTATAACATGAAACCGTTAAAGCAAACAAACAACTAGAAGAAAAATCACCTCCTACCATTTGACTAGGAAACGTTGTCCCGAGGGACACTCCACAAGTTGTTGTGTCCTGTGACAAGAACTCAAAAGCTGCAACTCTGAAAGTGAAAACTGAGGGAGGTTGTGAAAGCGCAATTCATGGTACTGAGGGTCGGTGGAGATTATTCCATCCCAAGACCACAAGTGATGGCCTCCAGAACATGGCATGTAGAACCTTTGATCTCTCCTTGAATACATCAACTTGCCTTGTTCCAAATAACCGAATGCAAGGGTGGGAAGATAGTTAAGGTGCCCCTCATCGGCTTGACCGGGCGTATATATACCCACTAGAGGTCCCATGAACTTTACAGCCAAAACAAAGTCTTCTTCTTCTTCAGGAGAAGAGGACATTGCCACGCCAGTTACCAATTCAGTTTGACAAGAGTCTACATGCTGCCGAGGAGGCAGAGGGATCATCTTGGGGTTTGATTTGGAGCTCGAGGGATTGCTGTAATCGCTGATTAGTATGGAATCCGGGGAGCTAATAAAAACTCCCCATCCATGGGAACTTCCCACCAGCCTCGACTTAGCCAACTCTTTGGAAAGTGGCTTATCGCCGGCGGTGAAATAGTCTTCCTTAGCCGGGTCAAACATACGGAGCTTTGTCATTGCTCCGGCCTCTGGGTATTCACCACAATAGGTGACACAATACATCAAGTACGGGTTGGTGGTGGTAGAGGAGCAGAACCCCCGAAGAGTGTGGCATCTCTGGTGGGGAAGACTATGACATCAGAAAAAGAGAGAATGAAAACAGTAACTAGAGAGAGAGAAGAGATATACCAGAGAAAGTTTGCGGAGAGATGGCCTGGAAGAAAGGCTGAGAAGCAGAGACGACATAGCTTTGCTTGCTCTGTATCTTTCTCTAAAGGGTTTTTCGAGGGTTGGTCAAGATCTTAAGAGACCAATGTGCTTTGCCACAAGAAAGAAAAAAAAAAAAAAAGGGTTTTCAGTTATTAGATTTAGATGTCTCTTTCTCTCTTTACTTTTTGTTTCCACGTTTCTCCAGTTCTTGTGACTAACTAAGGAAACCAAAAAAAAAGTATCTTGTGATCAAATTTGTACACAAAGATTCTTTACTATGGTAGAGTATGCACCAAGTATTTTTCTTTCTCAACCCCCTCAATTATCAATCACATTTATTTTACTTTTTTACCCACACCAACCAACCACATTCATCCAATCAATGTTGTTTTTTATTTTATTTTTATACTTCTCATAACTTTACTAAATTATTTACGTACTTCAGAAAGAAAAAGAAAAAACATATAAATATTTTGGAGTACAATATTTTGTTTTATGGGTTTTATTATATTGTCACATTCGGGATGTGTTCGGTCAGTGTGGAAAATATTTGAATTGTTTGGCATGTGCACCTTTTACTTAAGCAACATAATGTTATTATTGGTAGGAGAATGGTTTTTTTTTTTTTTTTTTTTTTTTTTTTTTGGTAGGAGAATGGTTCTTGGTTTAATTTTGGATTTTTTTTTTTTTTTTTTAATTTTTGGTTTAATCACTATTGAAGTTAACCAAAAAATAATAATAATGATTTTTTTTTCTTTTTTCTTTTAATGGATTTGTTTATTTGTTATAGTCAAATTAGGGATGGATTGAACCGAGGGTTGATTAAACCGGTCTTCTCTCTCTACCCCTTCAATTATTATCACATTTAGTTACCGACATTATTATTAAACATTAACTATAGATTAATCTATTTAAAACATTAACTATGGAACAGCGATCAAAACTCAAATTATTATTATTATCACACCCTATTTTAAACAAACGATTAACAATAAACGGTATATTTTGACATTGTATGATTTGAATAAACAAGAAAATGCATTATTGACATTTAGAAAATTTGTTTGTTATATATGTATTTTTAGGGAGAATTTCAAAAACACGTTTTTTCAATACCACTTTTCAGAAATACCATCTTAGAAAACTTTATTACATAAATTAAAATAATTTAATATAACTAATACAACAAACCGCGCATATGCGCATGATCATACATAATAATAATATTAAGAAATATTAAAATTACTATTTTACCGGCTCTCTCTCTCTTCAGTCTTCAGGCAGCCACCTTCGCTAGGTCGTGGGTCTCATCGCCGACCACCAGGTTGAGAGAGCATCTGTCGTCTCTTTCGTTACTTGTCACTAGCACATCCGCCACTTTCACCACTGTAACCGTCTTCTTGATTTCACCTTCTTTGTAGAGTGATGAGCGTATCGAAAGGCCACATGTTTTGTGCCGTCCGGTAAGGTAATGATATCCAGGGCTTCTGTTTCACTCAGATTTTCTTGGAAAACACATGCTCTTGCTAAGTAAGCAATGTCGCGTATTGTTTTGGCTAGTCTCATGGCTATCTTGTATCCCTGTTTGCAGGGCGTTGCCTATAGTGTAATAAAAAAGGCATTATATACAAATCTATTGGTTATACCTCCATTTGGATGTCAAAAGAATTAATTAATAATATTTTAATTTAACTTAATTATTTAATTATTTTTTATTTATCCAAACAATAAAACAAAGACAATTGTAGATTTGGTGTCTTAATAGTTGGGGGCAGAAACACTTTTTTCTTATCTCTCCACTTTTTTCTCTTTTTTTTTATTCTTCTAATCCTCTATGGAGTATGTGCAATGGATTTGCTCTAAGAATCCTAACTATTTTTGCTTTCTCAAATGTGTTTCTAGGAAGTCTTCTTGTGATGAAAAAAAAAAGGAAGTCTTCTTGTATTTGTATATTATCATTTATTTTTCATATTTATAGTGGTGTAGAAGATGATGCTTAACTTGCTAGATTTTGATTTTGTTTATAACATATATAAAGACTGATTCTTGTTTATATCATATTATATAAAGTTTAGCTTTCAAAGTTAGTAATTCATATTATCCCGACATATGTCAAGTATATCGATAATATTTTGACATGTGTGAAAAGAAATTTTATTTAATAACTATAGGAAAAACTAAAAAATCCTAAAAATAAAAGAATTACAATTAATATTTTTGAAAATATATAAAACCAAAAGTAATCTATTATATCAGGAAAATTATATATTAAATTACTAATTTCAATAGGAAAATATATGCAATTAATAAGGAAAATATTTGCAAATTAATTGCAATCACTATTTATTACAATCATATAGTAAAAAGAAATTTATACAGAAAAGTGATTAAAGTATATAAAGATTAATACGTTAAAATTAGTGATTAACATAATATAAGAAAATTAAGATTATCAAAATAAGAAATTAATGTAATTTTCTTAAATTTTTCAACAGGTGAATGATTTGATAGCGTATTCAATATTATGTTATTATATAAACCTTGGTTTTCAAAGTTAGTAACTCATGTGATCGCGACAAATGTCAATTTTAATAATTAGAGATTTTATTTTGGGTTATACAAAAACTTTATTTTAACAAATTTTAAAATTATAAGAAATTAAAAATGTAAACAATTTAATAAATATAAAAAGATAGTTCATATATGTATATATAAAAAAAAAAAAATCACTCTAACGTAAAATTCTGAAATCCTGATTTCTTGTTCCGTTATTTTCCAAATTTTTGAAACAAAGGTTCTCCAGTTAGCATCTCGGCAAATATGCAGCCAACGCTCCACATGTCAATCGCCGGAGTGTACTGCACAAACATACCAAATCCTTAAGCTCACACATCACATTATGCATAAGGCTGTGAAGCACCCGGTTGTGCACCAGTTAGAACTCGTCACTGATCTGCTTGGAACGCCGTCGCCGATAACTCTATCCAGGGTTTGTTTTGTTTTCTTTTTTCCCGGAAGCTAACTTAAGTCCCAATACAGAGGCTTCTCTCTCCCAGATAGACTTGCTTTGGATGCAAGTATGTTTTTTAAGCTTTTGTGTCATCAAGTTGTTTGTAATTATAGTTTTCCAATGACGATGGTCGTGTAGTTTATAGTTTTCCAATGACTAGCCAGAGAACAATGTTAAAAGACATTTCTTTCTTCTCTATTTATAACTCTGTTCTCACGTAGCTTCATATCTAGCTAAGAGAATAATAGTAATTCGATATCCTTATCTCCGAGTAAAAATGTCGAGGAAGATCTTACTTTAATTCAAAAAAAAAAAAGTTATATCACATGTGTGCATCTAATCCTGCAAGATGGCCCCAGAGGTAATAATTGTTTACAAATTTATGTTGTGAGGCCTAGCCACTGTGCCAGGAACTGAAATCCGAATCATAAAGAATCTTCGGGTGTGATTTTAGACTGTCACACCGCAACCAAACTCATCTCAAAGATCACAGAGATGCCAACCGCTTCCATCACTTATGGTGTCTATTCGACTGTTCATGCGGACATTATTGGTAGTGACCTGTCTTTGGCCTCAACACAAGTCAAACTGTACTCATCCTGTAACATTATATCACTCATAATTGCTAATTCTTTTCTGACTCAACAAGTTTTGATTCCTTATTACAATCTATATGACTACGCTTAAATGTTGAAAACTTAAGGTATATCAAAACAATTTGAGGAAGATCTTACATTCAAATAATCTATTTCTATGGTTACAGATACATGGGAAGTGTAAGCAGCATAGTAGAAAGAAGAACTATACATAAATTTATCAAACTCGCTGAATATTTACCAGATATCATATCTTCAGACAATTATGCCTAGCCATCCAATCCTTATCCGGTGATTAATTTGATACCAGACAATTGCGTATCATATATCTTGCGTTGCTGTTATACCTGCTGCTCTAACTTCATCATCCGCTGGCTTTTTCTTCTTTTTTGAGGGCGGTTCTTGCACTTTCCGAATAAGTTCTTTGTTTGGAACCAAGACGATAAACAGATTTCTGTCCCGGAAGTTTTTGCTCTCCTCAGTTCCAAGCTGCAAAATGTTGACAGACATGATCCATTAAGGAGGGGCAATTCACATGCCAATTCAATACCAAACTTCTATAAGAAAAGAGCGTAGAGGACAACGCAGACCTCTCCTATTTCAGTCTGAAAACGTCTAAGGAGCTCAATAGCAATATTTCTAAACTCGTTTTCCCGGCCTTTCATGTTCACAATCACTTTAACCTGAGTTCATTACAAGAGTCACAGCAGTATAATGTAATCAGAATGGACAGAACTCGCCCTAAAATATTCCGGTAGTAACACAGAAAAAGTAAATGAGAAAAACCTTGTCACCATCTTGCAAGAACTTCCGAGCTGCTCTCATGCGTACAGAATAGTCATGCTGATCGATGTTATAACTACCGGAGAAACAAAAATCAGAAACCTTTTGAAAAGAAGCAGTTCTATACGAAGTCATCGCAACGACACAGACAAAAGAGAGGCTCATATTTACCCCATTTTAAGCTCCTTTAAGTCCATGCGAGTAGCTGACATAACAACAAAGCTTCTGTTACACAATCCATTCAGCCATGTAAATACGACACAAGTAAGTGAGCTTATAGTTTAAACATTATCTTCCAGTTAATAAGCAGAGAAGGTTGATCAAATACTTTTCTTCTGCTGTTCCTTTTTCCTCTTTTGCTGTTCGTATCTGTATTTACTGATAATGAAACAAAAAGGAAAAGAATCATTCTCCTCTATACACAATCCATATGGTACAAATTAATCATTCTTTTAAATAATAGTATACCTGTAATCCATCATTTTGACAACCGGAGGATCTGCATCCGGCGAAAGAATCACCTGAAAACCAATCCCGGCATACCAAATACTTAGTGATAACAATGCTAAGATAGATAAAAATACATGCTTTTAGAATTTTTTCAAAAGAAACACAAACCAGATCAAGCTCAGCTTCTTCAGCTCTTCGAACCGCTTCATCTTTGGAAACTAAACCAATCTACAAAACAAAGAAACCAAATTTCATTATTGGTTCTGTTCTTAGCTGAAATCAAAAGTTGTTTTAACACTAAGAGGCACTTCAGTTCAATTCAATTACCATGTTCTGCTGATCATCGATAAGCCTTACAGTGGCTGACCTACTCAATTTCAAAATTTATCAATACTATACATCAAAATCAAATCAAAACTGTGAAAGTTTCCAAATTTACCTAATAGCTGAGATATCAAGCGCATCATCATCCTCTGATTCTTTTTGCCTACCTCTCCTATCTCCTGGAAACCGAGCACCTCCGCCACCACCACCGTAACGGCACGTGATAACAGGGCAACGACGATGATAAGGGGAGAGAGAAACAATTGACAGTTCGGCTAGATAGAGTCTGAGACCAAAGAGCTTAGATTTAACAGAGGATGTACGATGAGACACCGTTTTGGTGGCTCCGGCGAGAATGGCGTTGAATCCGACGGTGCTCGTGATCACAGCCATGACTCTCTCTCTACCAATTTGACAAATCAGATTCAGAAGGAAACAAAAAAAATCTTCTTATCCACACCAGACTGGGCAGACTGAAAAAGATCTAATTTTTAAAAAAGATTTTGCATTTATTTTATTTAATAATTGAAACAGAGAAATTGTGAATTAGCTTATTGATTAGAGAAAGTGACATATGTACGTATTTTTTGTTCTGCTTCGCGTAAGCATAAAAATTAATTTTATCTTTGACTGATGTGCTCACCCCTCTATACTTTTAAGCTATGTTACATGGAAACTCTTTTTCAGGTTCGTTTTCCGTTTCCGAAACGTTTCGAAAATAGAAATTCACGGAAATACGGAAACAAGCCATGAAAACACGATTCTTAAAAATCTCTATTTAGAAACATGATAGAAACTCCGTTTCTGTTTCGGATACACCTCAGAAACTCTTTTTTAGCTTAAAAATTTAATAAATAAAATAATTTAAAAATATATTCATAATACATATAAATATATAATATTATTAGTGTTTAACGTCAACTATTTAATATTTATGTTTTGAATTTTATTGTTTAAAATATTTCTTTTGATATAGGTTTTAATATCTTGTGTTTTATTATGTATATACATATATATTCAGATATGTATACACACGTTTCCAAACGTTTCCATTTCTTAATTTTTAGAAAAAATCGTTTCTCGTTTCCAAAACGTTACGCTTCCGCGTATCCGTTTCCATTTCCATGCAACATACCTACAGTATCACTAACACTAATAGTAATAACAAAAACATATAATTTTGGTCATATTTTAGGTTCGTTCAGAATTTAATTCAAGTGAAAGTGATAATTTTTTTTATGAACTAATAAAAGATGCAATAAACAAGCAACAATTTTATACATTAGAATTAGTATTTTTAAATAACTAAGGTTTAATGTTTTAATTAAATCATGTTTTCTAAAATAGTTTAGCTTTTTTTGGCCCAAACCCTAAAAAAATGGTTGGGGGGGTGTGGGCATGCTAAAAAGAACAATAAAACAGCTTCAACGCTCTGCGCCGCGCTCTCTCTCTTTTTTCTTCTCTCTTCATCTCAAACTCTCTCTCAGGTAAGCAAAAGCCTTCTCAGATTCAATACTTTTTTTCGCATTACTAGACGTCATCATTGTTTCTTCCTTTTTCCAAAAGCTCTGTCTCGATTGATAAAACTTAACTGTTTGCGTATTTGTAGCAACTTTACCATCTAGATTAAGTTGTGTGCTGATTCAATCTGTAATACTTCGAGTTGATTGCTGTGTGTGATGATGATTTAGTGGGTTTTTTTTTGCAGTTTCTTCAGAACCGACTCTGTTTCTGTCTTTTCCTTTGACTGTGAACGAAAGATTCGAGTGATGCAGCAAGGTGACTCTGTGTTGAGCTTGAGGCCTGGAGGTGGTCGTGGAGGAAGTAGACTCTTTGCCCCACGCTCTTCCTTATCTTCTTCCTCTGATCTTACCAATGGCGGAGACGCTCCTTCTTTTGCCGTTAAGGTAGATAAATCCTCTGTTTTTTTTTCGTTATTGTTATTGTTGTTGTTTTGTGTTGATAATGTTATCACGTTATTATGAGTTAGATGAGCTACAAATTTTGAGGGCTGGATTCGTTCTTGTGGTATTGAATTGGTTTGTGGATAAAGTTTGGATCTTTTATAGCTGATTCTTACTGGTTAAGAGTTAATGTTCTTTTTGTATGTTGAACATCATGCTATGTGTCCTAATTCTTGGTGGGGCGCTTAAACAATGTGACCTTGCTGTAAATGTGGACAGAAATCAATACTTGTAGGCTTTTTAGGTGGGCATTCTATTAGTTTTTGATGCTCATAAAGGACCTACGTACATATAACTGAAGTACATTTTATTGATTTTTAGCTCACTCGTACAAAATCTAATCTTTTTTCATCTGTCGCTTTGATTTCTGAGGTTGAAGTTTAATGACTTGTATATGTTTTGTAGAGAGGAGACGCACGGTTTGAAGGTTGTGAGCTTTTGAGGTTCACCCGAGAACAGCTGCTTCAGCTTAGAGAGGTAATTACTTTGATGCTTAGATTAGTCAAGTTGCTTTAGTTTCTGCGTTTTACTCAGAGAGGTAATAATTATATGGTCTGCTCTGAATTAGTTGTCTCATACTTGAGGTCCAACATGATCCTGATGTAGGTCCTTTATGATTATATACCCTTGAACTTAGTCATTAACCATTTTTTGTTATGCAGGCGATCCAAGTCTCTGATGAAATCCTGAAGCTCAGTCAGGAGATTTCAGTTGATCTTTTTGGCGAAGAGCAGAGCTGGAGCCACTCAGAAAGTAAGGTGAGTGGTTCATCTTCCCCCTGCTCCCTCTGTCTACATTTGTCCATAAACCAAGGACACTTGACTAATTTATTTTATACCCTCCTTCTTGTTTGTTGGCTTCAGCCTGCAAATCCACTGCAGAATCGTTTCACAGAGCCTGACAACCGCGATTGGCACAGTCGTGCACCAATCGCTTCCCCAAGTAAAGAAAGGTCAAGGGATGACCAGCGCGAACCTAGAAATGCGCATACTGGATCAATTCAAGGAGTAAGTGTTGACTATTTTGACACTTTATTGAGACAATACTTTAGTTTTCTTTTGTGTTGTTATGCCGTGTAACTAATATGATAACTTAATGAAACAGTCTGGCCCACCTCCAGCCCTGGTGAAAGCAGAAGTCCCATGGTCAGCTAGAAGAGGAACGCTTTCAGAAAAGGACCAAGTCCTCAAGACCGTGAAAGGGTATTGCATTCTTCATGACTTTAATGAATGTTTGTCTTTTTGTTTGGGGTATGTAGTTGACTGATTCATCTAATTCTACTTCTCTCTAGTATTCTGAACAAGCTGACTCCTGAGAAGTACGATCTCCTCAAAGGTCAATTAATTGACTCTGGAATCACTTCTGCAGAAATTCTAAAGGTATTCCAAGTTCCGTGTGCATTGGCTTATTTGTAACTCTCTTTTCATGGCCTGAGTTTTTCTTTTCTCTAAACTCAGGGAGTGATACAGCTGATATTTGAGAAGGCGGTACTCGAGCCCACATTTTGTCAGATGTATGCTCTTTTGTGCTGTGATATCAATGGAAAGCTCCCTTCGTTTCCATCGGAGGAAGCTGATGGGAAAGAAATAACATTCAAAAGAGTGCTTTTGAATAATTGCCAAGAAGCATTTGAAGGCGCTCACATGTTGAAGGAAGAAGTCAGACGGATGACTGATCCAGAGCAAGAAATGGAACGAAGGGACAAGGAAAGAATGGCGAAGTTACGAACATTAGGGAACATTCGTTTGATTGGTGAACTTCTGAAGCAGAAGATGGTGCCCGAGAAGATAGTTCATCACATCGTTCAAGTATTATGACTCGCATTTTGCTTTGGTATCTTTAATGTATTGCATGTAATACTTCTTCTGTAGAGCTCATAGCAAATTTTTGTCTTGGTTATAGGAGCTTTTAGGACAGGACAATAAAGCTTGCCCAGGGGAGGAAGATGTAGAGGCTCTCTGTCAGTTTTTCATCACCATCGGGAAACAACTAGATGAGGGTCCAAGATCACGGGGTATAAACGACACGTACTTCTTGCGTTTGAAGGAACTAGCTATGCATCCAATGCTTGCGCCACGCATGAGATTTATGGTCCGCAATGTTATTGATCTGCGAGCTAACAAATGGGTACCAAGGCGTGAGGAGGTACGGATTTATAGTTTCTTATCTGTAATTACTTACACATTTACCTATCTGTGCTTACGTTTTGTTCTTGCTGTGTAAAATGGCAGATGAAAGCCAAGAAAATCACTGAGATTCATTCCGAGGCAGAAAAGAATCTTGGGTTGCGCCCCGGTGCCATGGCGAATATGAGAAATAATAACAATCGCGGTGGTGCTGATGGCGGTGGAGCTGAAAATCTTGGTTCTGGAAACTTCCTTGGACGTTCGGGTACTGGAGGAATGATGCCAGGCATGCCAGGCGCTAGGAAGATGCCAGGGATGCCTGTAACAGATGATGATGGTTGGGAGATGGCACGGTCCCGTTCCATGCCCAGAGGCAATAGGCAGAATCCACATCCTGCTGGGCGTGTTAAGTCTCCGGTTATCATTGACAAGTCACTGTCGTTTAATTCAAGGCTACTACCTCTGGGAAGTGGAGGTCTTATGAACGGTAGACCAAGTGCCCTTTTGCAAGGCAATGGTGCTCAATCGCCTAAACCTGTTCCTTCCCCGACCAGACCAACTGTGGAGAAGCCACAGCCAAAACCACAGCCACAGGAGGTGGTTCCTCCTACAGCTACTAGCTTGAACACAGGAGAGCTCAGTAGAAAGACCAAGTCGCTTTTGGAGGAATATTTCAATGTCCGTCTATTGGATGAGGCACTACAATGTGTGCAGGAACTGAAAAGCCCGTCTTACCATCCTGAGCTCGTCAAGGAAGCTATCTCCCTCGGCTTGGACAAGAACCCGCCCTGCGTTGAACCAGTGGCCAAACTCTTGGAACATCTCGTCTCTAAGAACGTTCTAACTCCTAAAGACTTAGGGAACGGTTGTCTGCTTTACGGGTCTATGCTTGATGACATTGGGATCGATCTGCCGAAAGCACCAAACAACTTTGGGGAGATCCTTGGTAGTTTGGTAATGGCCAAAGCATCGGATTTTGAGTTGGTGAAAGAGATTCTAATGAAAATGGAAGACGAGTGGTTTAAGAAAGCAGTCTTGGAAGCTGTGATAAGGAGTGTTAGTGAGTCTCTGCTGGCTACGCAAGCAGCTGAGGTTGAGGCTTGCCGTAGTTTGGTGTAGTTTCTTTCATCTCAATAGATCAGTTTAAGACCTACGCTCCCCGGAAAAAACACAGGTGAGATCTTTCTTAAAATCATTTATTGAAAAAATGTTAAGTATATCATACTTGTAATCGAGATTAGATTCAATCTTGTTACTCTGTTCTGTTTTTCTTGATTTGTGTTTTATATTTTTGGTGCCTTAGTTCATTTTTGATTTGGAATAGTTGAAGATGAGGAAAAAGAAGGGAATATGTTAAATTGTACTCGTTATATTTGGAATGAAAAAAAGTTTAATTTACATATCAAGTTTTTTTTTTTTTTTTTTTTCTTACACGAAGTTAATCGAAGAAAATGTGAGTTATCAATCAGTAAGATTTGTGTTTTAACTTTTAGTCGACCATGGATCGTGACGAAATGTCTCATGTGACAGCAAGAGACCCCAAAAAAGAAATCATTAATGTTAGCTGTTGTGTGCACGAAGCAGAGAGTGAAACCCTCTCTCATCAGAATGCCTAGTCGTTGGAGGATCTAGTTCTTTTTGGTTGTGTGCACGAAGTAGAGAGTGAAACCCTCTTTCCCCATGATTCTATAAATTACACACACATAAGTTCAAAAACAAGATAAAAATTATTTTCTTCAACTCATTTTAATAAAAAAAAAAAAGAAGATGAGGACTCCTTCTCTTCTTGGTTGGTTCTTGATCATCTCCTTATTGTTACTCTCTCAATCTCTCATTATTTCATGCGAGGCTTATGGTTATGGAAGCAAGATCGTTCCTTTGGGTCGGAAACTAGTTGAACATGGAGAGAACGCGGATGAGTCTCACGGTCAACACCATGATCACCTTCGAGTTTTTGTGAGGAAAAGCAAAGGCAAGAAGAAGAAGAAGGACAAATCAGCAGCCACTCGAACTCTTCTCTCTAACCCATTCACCTATGTATCTACTGTTGTAACTTCCTTTGTTTTAGTGCTCGCCGCTTTCTAATCTATTTCCAAGATGATTCAGCTTGCGACTTATATTTGCTTTGTGTTCGTCAAATGGCTTGAGTTTGCGTGTTTAATTTGTTTGACTTTGTGTTTGCGAATGAGTTTAAACTATACTTGTATTGTTTTCCGGCAAATTAATGATCGAGTTTGACCTAAGTTGTCTGTTGTGGTTGTCTAATATTGTGGTTCCACAGTTGTTTAATGAATAATAATTGATTATCTTCAAGAATCGTGATTAAGGAGGAGAAAGACAGTAGAGAAATTGCCAACATTGAAAGAAAAAAAAAAAAAAGAAAAAAGATAAACTATAATATTTTCATTAATTCTATAGTTGAAATGCACATTAAACCAAGAAAAGCTACATAACAGAACTCGTCGGAAAAAAAGTTAACTATGTAAACTAGGCTTGCCGATTATACATGTAGACATTGAAGTAAGCCGATCGATGATGAGTCTCCTTCCTTACAATTGATCGGAGGAAAAGCTAGCATCCTCTGTAGCGACTACGTACATGATCCAGTCAATCCATGATCGACCAAAGATCGCGCTGGTGGATTCTGTCATCGAACGCGAAGGAGAAGGAGAATCACGACTAATGATGCCAAGGCGAGAAAGAGTAGCTAGATCTAGTCACTAATGAATTACTAGCTAAAGCCACTATGCACCATTCCGTTCGACCAGTTTTTGCCTTTTATGTTTGGAAATTCTCAATTCTATTTCAAATAAGAATATGTACGACAAATACTAACATTTATGCTACGCACTAGGTTTATGATCAAAACCTTAGTATCCTATTATTTTGTTAAATGTTGACTCTCGGAAACTTTCTTTGCTGCTGGCAAAAAAAAAAAAAATTTAAATACACTATATTATAGACACGATTCAAAGAAGAAGTCACTCATTTTATGCGATAATAGTTGTATTTCCTAAGTCTAGCAATATAAATACTAATTCGTTGCACACATAATTTTCTCATGGTAAAATAAACACATATCTCTATCTGATTTCTTTCTCCAATTTCTTTTGGATCAAATGAGGACTTCACTGGCTTTTTCTTGTTCATTGATTATATTCCTATTGTTACACTCTCAGCCTTTTGCAATTTCATCTGAAAATCAAGAAAGCTTACCTCAACTACTGACCTCTTGGGGACGAAGGCTTGCACAACACGGTGACTACAATCCAGTAGATCATCGTGACGACTCTCTTCGATTTTTCATGAGGAAAGTTCGTGTTGGTGGTGGTGGTCGTCGTACTCACCGTCGTGTCCCTAGTAGTGGTCATGGTGGCGGTGGTGGGTCCTCGGCTACTTGTCGACCTTCTCTCTCGATCGCATTGCGTTTTGGTTCCACGGTCTTGAGCTCTATTCTCCTGATGTTCTTCGCCTTCTAGGTTAACCTTTTAAAAAAAAAATTGTATTTCTATTCTATCGTGTGTATCTTGCGAGCTTCATTTTCTGTTGTGAATTATTTTGTTCATATTGTTATTGTTCTAGATCCTTCTAGTTGTGTGAAATGATTTGAATCAAAATATTTATTGATTGATGTGTATAGTGTAGATTTGTGATTTGTGATTTGTAATCGAATGCTAATAAATCATTTGAAATTTCTCCAATAAGTTGATAGGACGATAACTTAAGAAAACCTTTTTCATCAAACCTTTAGGTATAGTTGGAAACAGCTTGTAAACTAATTCTTAATGTGTATTGAATGTGTAGTATATTCTTTTTCGGTACTCATACTAAACATTGAAAAAAAAAATCAATTTAAAAATCAATTTTTCAACCTATATATCCTCATAGGACAATCAGGGAGTTTGAAGTGGTTAACCACGCTTTAGAAAAGAAAGAGTAAACAAATGTTATATGTGTGATATGGAGAGGTATCAAACAATTTATGCAAATTAAATAAACAAATAAAATAGAAGAGAAATATATACTATGTTACATTTCAAGAGAAGAAAAAAAACAAGAATAAGTCAATTTTTAACCAAAAAACCGCGAAGGGAACTGACAAAATATCTAGTTAGTGGGTCTAGGAGTAGCCCATTCGACACCTAGGATAAGGTTATCATGACCATTACCATTCAATTTGTTAATTGCTCGCTGCGCGTCTTCTCTGCTCACAAAGTTGACAAAACCGAAGCCTCTGCTCGTTCCAGTCTTCTTGTCCATGGCCACATGGACTCGACTCACATCACCAAATGATCGGAACAAATCCATTAAATCTGGTTCACGCGCGTCTTCAGACAAGTTATTCACACGTACAGAGTTTTCGTTGTTCCTTCTCCTCGTGTCTGAGTCTGACACAGAATTGCTTCTTTCTGCACCTTCTCTCATGCTTGGTGGGACATAGGAAGCAGCCTTCCCTGTGCGAGCTGCCGCAGTCCACTTAGATGCTTCTGTTTGATCTATAGAGGAATTGTTATTTTCAGGGCATCTCGCTGTCCAGTGCTGACCTTTCTTGCCACAGTTCCTGCAGATCATAAGGACCGCACCAGGTTTACCCAACTCTGGTGATGCCTTTGTTTCTTCCGCTTTGGTACCTGAAATATCAAAAGAAAATAATGATTACCTAACAGTAAGAACCAAGATATTTGTTTACAAGCAACTTAAAAACTCGGATAGGACTAATATTTTGGTGACTAATACATAGCTTCAGTAGCAAGTTAACTGCTAATAAAGCAAATTCGTCTTTAGTTGATCAGATATAAACGCTACAGATCTTAGAACACATACATAGATAAGCACAAGCTTAAACCAGCCACTTAAATAACCCTACCAAAGCCGTAAACGTCATATACAAAACCTAAATTAACAAAATAGTTTGGTCAAAGTTATCGATTTCAGTTGATCTGATATAAACCCTAGCTACATGCAAAAAACTTAAAGCAAATCCAGTAGATATCCGAAGAAAGAAAACATACCAGACAAAGCCTTGGGACGTTCCAAAAGAATCTCCTCCGTTGAAACCGTAGTGAGGCGGATACCACCGGTATCATCATCATCATGAACTGCATCGCCAAACTTAGCCCAGGTGCGCCTCTCCGCGATCCGTTTAGACCTAGCCCCCATGCGGACACATGTTCGGACGATGACCTTGCGGACACGTATGGTGGTCGTAACCTTTGCCATCTTGTTCTCTTCCGTAAACCTGTATTCTGTAACTTTCTTTATGCCATTCTTATCAGGCCCGATCACTTGCTTCGGCGGAAGCAAGAAATCAAGCTTCTCATCGTCCTCCTCCATCTCAGCCCATCGAACCTTGTTCGTTTTGTCCATCATTCTACATTTTTTATCCTTAACGATATTTACGGTCCTTTATTTTCTGTTTGTATTAGGCATAAGTCACATAATTAATTCTGATAATACGTAGACGACATTTTATTTTAATTTCACGAGACGAACACAAGTGAATGAGTTTGCCAGAACAAATGAGATATTGTAACGGACATGTTCTTCCCCATTCAAAACCAAAACAGAATCAATTCTTTTTTTTTTTTCTTGGAGTGGAAGAGGAATCAATGAAACCTTTTATTATTGTTATCTTATCTCCATTGATTTGGAGAAAATATGAAAAGTGAAAGAAACAGGTCAGGTGTGGGAATCTAATTTTACCCGACAAGGCGACAATGACTGTTTTTGCTTTCTTTTCCCCATCAGATTCTTCAATCTTTGTTCTGTTTCTGAGTTGTAATCTTCTATCTTAAGGTTCTTTCTCTCGTGTCTTTGTGCATTCACACACACACACACACACACACATAAATTCTCTTTCTGAGAGAGACAGTTCTATATATTCAGTGGTTAACTTACTGATCATTACCACAATATCGAAAAGAAAAAATTCTCCAGCATAAGATAACATAATCATCTCCCATGAAGAGATTCAGTCGAGTATTGTTGCTGATTATTAGCATCTGCTTCATCGCCTTTGCTTTTGCTGAAGAACTTCAATGCTGTTCCGACAAAACAGTCTATGCGGTCCAAAAAGGCAATTAGCATGTTCAATGTTTGTTAACAAACCTCCAAAAGCTATACCATATGTTTTAATTAACTCTTTTTTTTTTTTGTTGGTTGCAGAGAGAGTAGTCGTCAGAGTAAATGATACCAAGGGAGCTCAGGAAATTTCGCAGACGAGCAGGGCAAGAGGTGTTTATGGAGGTGATATGAACATACCTAAAGGAAAGAAGAACAGATCCATGGCCTCCATGACCAAATCTACTTTACTTGCAGTATTTCATACAACAATTGCAACTCTAGTCCATCTTTTCTTCTACTAATACGTAACATCTTAAAATGTAAGATCTTAATCAGATATAAGGGTTTTATGTTCCAGTGTGCACAATGTTTTTGATGCAACGATTGGAAACTGAAGACAACTTTGAACTGTTCCATACAAATCGAAGTAATCAAAGGTGCATAGTAAGAAGTAAGAACAGAGCATGTTTAGTGAGGAATCAGAAACAGCTGACCAAAATCATATTACCTAGTAAATTTCTTAAATCTTTGTTCTGTTTCTGAGTTGTAAATCAGCCATGCTGAATCAGTGAGTATGAATTCCACAATCTGAAACCAATCAATTTTTTAAATCCTGTCATGCTAAAAGAACGATTAGACACAGGAGATTAAACTTTGGCATCTTGATCTCCTCCACATACATCAACCTCATGGTACAAAGCAAGTTTGGATGTTTCACAAGGTAAAAGGACATGTACTGTTCTGATATCCTGCCTCTAGTCTGATATGTCCATAATGATTTGGATGCAAAGATTTGAACTTTTCCATACGATTCTAAGTAATCAAAGGTGCATATTAAGAAGTAAGAACAAAGCATGTTTACTGAGGAATCAGAAACAGCTGGCTAAAATTACATCACCTAGTAAAATTCATTCTTGCTGAATCGTTCGGTAACTCGATTATGAATTCCGCTATCTGAAACCAATCTATTCATTAAACACTGTCAAGCTAAAGGAAAGATACATGGAAGCTTAACCTCATGGTACAAAACAAGTTAAGAGATCATTCAATCTTGCAAAGTAATACAAATCTACCGTTTCTAACAAAACCCATCCTACTACCATCATATGGCGATAGATATATACAAAAGTCACTTGGAGTATAAGCCAAGAGAAGAAAAGCCTAGAGGGATTCCATATTGTATGAATGATTTTTAGAGATAGCATACTGTATCAAGCATTCAACCTAAGGATAAACAACTCACAGAAGCCAACAAGTGTAAAATGTTCACCTTCAATCTTGCATTACACCAAAAGGACTCACCAATTTTTTTTTATAAAACACAATGTTTTCAAACATTTTCAATACATGAGTAATGCAAAAGCAACTTATTGGTACAACAACTCAAAGCAACAGTCTCAAGAAACAAACAGATACAGAGACATCAAGCGGAGTAGAGAGGGCGTCTGTATTCATCAAAGTACTCTTCACGGTTCTGGAACACAATCACGTAAACCGCATAAATTATCCCCGGGACGTAGCCTAAGATAGTCAGCACCAAGCAAATCAAGAACTCCACCTGAAACAATTTAGTGTATAAAGCTTTCAGGAAACCACCAAATCATATATAAATTGATCCAATCTAGAGAAGCTTCATATTGAGTTCGAAAGATCCAATGTGAGTTGTACAACGTATATATACTGTAGCTATACAAGGTTAAATTAAACCAGAGAACTAAACCGACTAAACCGGCCATTTAATCTGATAGAGAGAGAGAACTTACAGTGCAACAGCCCTTCCTGAGGCAAACTCCGAGAGGCGGAAGAAGGACGGCGATTAAGATCTCGCAGAGAATCTCACAGTTGCTCGGCATTTTTTTTTTCAGAGATGAGAGAAGAAGAAGAAAGCTCTTAGATTTTTTTATTGGAGAAGAAGACTTTGACAAGAGACAAAACACTGAAGACTTGCTGTCATATAGTACCAATCGAGAGGAAGCCACGTTTTTGTTTACTTTGGTTACCGCTACGAAGTCAATCACGAGATCTGCACCGTACACATTTATCGGATTTCATTCGTACGGCTTCAGATTTACATCTCGTGGATCACTTACTACGAGCACGCACGTTACGGTGAAACTTAACACACCAGATCATTTTTAGATATTTTTTTTGGTCTCTGACTCTTCCACGTGACTAAGGCCTGTCTATTTAATTAAATCCGGGACCGTAAACGTAGTAAATTGATCAATACGGTGTCGTATAGCTAAGAATATGTCACAACCACTTGCTAAAAGTAGCCTAAAAAAATAAATCTATTTTTTCTCCAGCATAATCTTATATGTACCATAATGTTGAAATCATTACACGAAAAAATGAGATTATATAACTACTCTATAATGAATTCAACCTAAGAATGAAACAACTCAATCCAGAATAAACTCCGGCAGTACAAATCTTGGCAAAGAATCGGATACATTAGCACTAGCAGAGTGTTAGAATGTTAGTAACCTGATTTGCTGGAGCCAACAAGAAGTTATACATCAGATAGATAGCCAATGTATCAACAACATAGAATATACTTAAAATATTCAATACATAAAATTGCGAAGCAACTTATTAGGGTACATGATAATCAGTAAACAACAGTTACAACAACATATTGATCCCAAGTAAATGAACCAAAAAAGGAGAAATCAAGCTGAGTTGAGTGGAGCTCCGAGTTCATGATTGCCTTCACGGTTTTGAAACACGATCACGTAAAGTGCATAGATTATCCCTGGGATGTATCCTAAGAGAGTCAGCACCAAGCAAATCAAGAACTCCAACTGCAAAAACAAAGAGAATCAGAGTCAATATTTTTATAAAAAAACTAAAATTTCAAGATTCAAGATTCGGTTTCCAAGAACTGAGATTTGACGATCTCGGAAGAGAAACTTACAGTGCAACATCCACGCTTGAGGCAAACTCCAAGAGGTGGAAGAAGGATTGCGATTAAGATCTCGCAGAAAACTTCCATGTTGCTCGCCATTTTTTCTTAGATGATGAGAAGAAGAAACTCGGATGTGGCCTTAAAATGAAGTAGTGGAGAAGAACAAACACTAAAAGACTTAAAAGTAGTCGGCACAGAGATCCAGTTAAGAGCAATCCACGGCTTTTATTTTTGGCGCTACGAGTCAACTACGAGATCTGCACCGTTCCTTTTATCGGTATTTAAATCGTACGGTCTATGTTACATGCCGACATCTCGTATGAATTACCTTACCTTACCCCCACTTCCTGATATTTTCTTCTCAACTTAATAATACACCACATCACATTTTGGATCTATTATTATATACTCTGACTCGCCCCTATTATGGTTAAAAAGATCCCGTGACGACGTGGGCTTAGAAAGGCCTGTCTTCAGTTAATTCTGTGACCGGACTGTGTTTAAACATCGTCGTACCAATATTAAGACACTGATTAAATTAGTCGATGTTGGTGTTTGCTTAGATGGCAAGCTATAAAGCTACTGACGATGGAAACGTAAGTTAGTATTCGTTTATCAATAAGTACGTTTACTTAACCCATTTTCCTCAAATGTGTATTCACTTGACACTAAAAATTCAGACCTTAAGCAAAGACGAACATAATGTACTACAAAGGGAATTTAGAAACTGGGCAAAGGAGAAGGGGTTTCAGTTTCACACTGTTTTAAGTTATTCAAACACATAGATAGATAACAACAAAATAAATATGTTACAGAGGAAACAGAGCTTTGTCACCATTCATTCTTCTCTTGGATTACCTGGTCTTAGAAGGCGTATAGCAATTAAAGGATTGAAGTCCGGCTTAAAGATCTCCCTCAAATTCTTCAAGCTCGAGGTACATGTGGTTATATCACTTTTGTTCAAGGATATACATCCGCTTAAGTCCAGGTACTCTAGATTCGAACATCCCTTACAAATCGAGTCAAGACCTCTAGCAGTCAATGTGGAGTATTGAATCTCCAAATGCTTGAGCTGTGGCATGTATCTACCAATTATTTTAGCCTCAATATTGCCGTATCTAGGAAACGTAGCCAGATAGTCTAGTGGAGCGACAATTGTAGGCAGGTTAGGACCTAGCCGGGGCAACAAATTCCGTTTGAGAATCTTCAGATTTTGGCAGTTGCTCCCCAACATGATGAAAGACTCGTGAGTTATACCGTAGGAGTAGCTTATATCAAGTTCTTTAAGATTTAGACAGTTTAAGGCTATCTTCTCCATTGATGCATCTGTAACATTTGGGCAGCTCTTGATACAAAGTACCTCGAGTTTAGGGCACCTGCAATGCAAATGGAACCCCACATGACAACATATTGACATGTAAACGAATAGGAACGACGAGATTACAACAAAACGTAGTTTGGAAAGAGTTCCCAAACATAAGTTGAAACCAAATATTACGCAGTGATGCGTACCTCTGAGCGGCGTAAGAAAGAGAGCGATCTGTACAGTGCCTGACACGAATCTCTGTGAGACCACCTTGGCTCCGATCAACAACAGATCGTAAAAAGGAATCGACGTTATCCTCAAACTCTGGAGTCCACCAGTTGATCGACTCCGGGAACGATAGAAACCGAGTTTCTAGATCGAAGATGGTGTTGAGTGATGGATCAAAGCATGCGTTCATCCAGCTCTTGCTAACCAGCATCGGTCCGATCCATCTCTGTTCATGGCTCAGCCGTGAGAAGATGTCCAGAAGACATTCCCGAGTCATCTCAGACCAGTCAGGACAGAGTCCTGAACCCACCTCCACCTTTCCTTGGCCGTCGTTGACTTCCATTAGATTGAATAGACGTTTTCTTCGTGTGAGTACACGAATAAACTTCAAAAGTTTTAGACTTTATATTTATAGAGTTGATGGAAACAAAAATGTTGAGACTTTGTCAGCTTACTCCTGCAAAACAGAGCTTTTCAATTTTTAGCTATTGGGTCATCAGTAACCTTCCCAGTTTTAATATTCACCCGAATCAAGTGAGCTTTGAAGTTAATCATGGCTAATGACTTCGATGAAGAGAATGAGTAAGAGGAGCCAACAACACATGCGATTCTGTAATCATCAAATTGGATTGAAAGGATAACGTTGTCACTTATGACAAGAGTTGTTCATATGTTTTCCTATGTTGGCATATGGATCAAACCAAACCTTATATAATCTATATATACTTGTAAAGCATATGTGCACATTGGGTTATATCATAATAATCAAATCCTATATCATTATATCAAATCCTACTTACATACTAAGAACCTTAAACACTTAAAGTTAAAGCAACTGGATCTTGCCATGTAACCTTCCTCTTCACTGCTCTATGTAACTCTTTCTCCACATCTCCGCAAATCGGTAACTTTCTCTTGTTGTCATTTAGATCACTGATTCTGTTATCAAGCATTGCATTCTTCATTGCTTCCGCGACCATACTTTCACCATTCACTTCCCGCTCATCTTCTTCTCTCTGCAACCAAAACGCAAACAAAACCCACAAATAACAGTCAGTAAGTTCTCAAGACTCCAACAAAAAGGAAGACTCTAAAATAACAAGAGTAGTTTGGCTAATGGCTATACCGAGATCTGGTTAAGGTCAAAGCCCGGGACTTTGTTGGTGACAGAAGTGTTTCCCTCTCCGTTAAGGTCAGGAAGTGAAGTCAAAAAATCCTTTGCTCTGCTCCTTTTTAGCTTCTTTTCCAAGTCACAACTTGCATTCTTATCCAATGCTCCCTTCTCATTGCAAATTGTATTCTTCTGTTTCAAATCAAAACATGGGACAGATGCTCTGAGACTAGAGTGCTTCTTTCTCACACCACTTGGGACCTCAAAACCACCACCAGATTCTGACAATCTCAACATCTTTGGAGATGTTTCAAGAGTTTGATCTTGCTTCAAGTGTTGGTATCTACGTCTCAAGAACCTATCGTTTCATTCCATCAAACACACAATAAGGTAATGAATGTACAAAACACGTCAATTCAATTGAAGATCAGAGATTATATTGTTACCTAACTTCTGCCTTGAGAGACGATCGTTTTTGTTTCACCATCTCCAGATTCCTTCTTTTGACTTCCAAGTCCTGAGAGAACAACAACAACAACAACAACAACAACAACAAAAGAAGCGAAATTTCAAAACTTTAATTCTTTCCTCTGCTATCTTAGAAACAAATATGCAAACCCAAATTCATGACAAAACATCAGATCACCCAGATCAGCAGATCCAGAGGAAATCAAAACATATCAGAAACCCAGAAAATTTCAAATTCAAAACCCTAGAAAAATCAATTACCTTTTCCAACTCCAAAACCTCCATAAGGGTTAATCGGACATTGCCAGCAGAGGAGTTCATCGGATCTGTTTAGTGAAATCTGGGAATCTCAGATTAGAAAAGACACCAAGCAAGCGAGAACGAGAGAAGAAAAAGAGAAAGAGAAAGAGAGAGAGAGAGAGAGATAAGAAGAAGGCAAAGGGATTAGGTTTAATGGTGGGAGTCTTATTTCTTGTATGAAACCATCTCTATGACCAAAAGACTTAAAAGAAACCCCAAAGAAGCCACCACATAATTGATTGATTTTGGGTGCCCATTAACAACAAAATCGAAATTGAACAAAAAAAAAATTAAAAATTTTGGATTTTCCTTTTTATTTTCTTTTCTTTTGGTGAGAGAAGTCTATGAGACAGACCAGACAAGCACCAGGAAAAAACTAGGACTAGTGATCAACATGGAAAAAGAGAAGATAGAATTGAGAAAAAAAAAAATCAAAACTTTTTTTTTTTTTTTTTAACTTTTTGTACCCTTTTAGGAGGTTGCAGAAGAGCAGCATTGAAATGCTGACCAAGTAAACAAATAAAGGTTCTTCCTTTATAGTATTGTGTTTATGATTATGTTCATTTATTTTGTGAGGTGGATTTGATAAATTGGGTAGAGGAGGAGATTTGAATTAAAAGGCACATATGGGGTTACTGAAGAGATTAAAGACTTGATATGGTTGGATATGTAAAAATTTATGTAGAGAGAGAGAGAGAGAGAGAGAGCAAATAAAAAAGAGTTGGGTTTTGGACAAACAGTGAAACAGGAGAAGAAGAAACTATGGAGATTGGTCTGGTGTGTATCATGTGTGTATATATATATATGCGTATATATATATTATTTTTTATATTATAATGTATGTGTGTGTATTTTTGTTGCCCGATGCATATGGATTTCACATCTTTTTTTTGGACCCATCATTGAAGATGACCATTATAGCTTTCTAAAGTCAATAAATAATATTTAGAGAAAATTAGTTAGTTTTTGTCCCAAAAAAAAAAGAAATTGGTTAGTTTTCTAACTTTTATATGTTGAAGTCAAAAACTAAAAAAAAAATGCTTAAAGATTTTCTGGTCAAGTTTCCTTAATATTTAATTTTAATATCAAAAACTAAGGTGTCTAAGAATATTAATCGAACTGATTAGAAAAAATCTAATAATCCACCTAATTTTCTTATTAGTTTGAAAGTTTATTTTTTTTGGTAGAATAGTTTGAAAGTTTTTTGTGTAACTTTAAATATGATGATATTTCACTAATTATATTGATCACTTTTGGTTTGATTTAGGTTCAGTTGAACCATTCTGATTTCGTTTGTGTATTTAAACGTTAAAACAATTAAGTAAAATAAACTTATAAATTAATTATTTATTTTACATGTTTGATTAAATTGTACCAGTGATTTGTTAAATTTATTTATTGTGTAAATATTTTTCCTTGAGGTTTTCTACAAACAAATCATGTTTTATATATGTAACCAAGAAAAAAAAAATTACTTTTGTAAATAACCCACATTAATGTTGTAGATGATACTATAATCTAAATTTAGTAATTCACCAAAAAGAAAATCTAAACTTAATAGTAGCAATTTTCCATATTAAATTGATTGGTAAATAAGAAATCAAACTTGAATAAGGAAACTACGTGGACTAGATTAATACTCACGTTACGCCGCGGGATTGTATTAGAAATTTTTATTTAATACGAAAATATAGTTTGATTTTTTTTGAAATCCTAATTGAATGTAAATTGTTTGACATCAAGTAGCAAAATTATTAAAATTTTAGTGCAAGTTTTTATCTGTTTTTTTTTCTATATTTATCATAACATTTTATAAATTATCTTAATCAAACAATCTTAACTAAAATGTACAAACAACGTTGTTCTTACTTTTGTCGAACGAATCAGAAAAAAACAGAGGAAACAACTCACCAAGAATATAATACAAACAAAACAATAAATCAGACATACAATTTCGATAACCGCTTCATCAATTCTAAAAAATTTATAGCGACTCAAGTTGCTAACCTAAACAATATGAGTTGGTAGTACAATTCAGGATATGAGATCAGAGATTCCAATTCACAAGATGAATCAATTCACAACTTTTATCAGTTTTTATTTTTTCATCTAAGTAATATTTTCCTCAATCTCAAAAACATATATTTTGCTAGATACATAGTCATTCTGAGTCTCATTCTCTTTTGCCATACTTGGGTTTTTTCTCTTCATAAACTTGTCTTTGTTGGCTATAAAGCTCATTAACTTGGCAGATATCATTAGTTTTAATAGTAGAATACAGAGTTTCATGTATTTGAGTATACAATAGATTTAGCCACCGAACCAATAGTCTGTAAATATTCAAGTAATCACCACAACATTATCACATAAAACAACTGGACAAAGTAGGTTTTTTTATGAACTAAACAAACTGGAAATACTCTTCTTGAAAAGTTTGAAACCATTGCCAAAAAGCTACCTAGGAAAAATTAATAAGAGATGGAGGGACCAAGTTAAGCTTTATGTTGACTTCAACTATGAATCTACGAAATCCAAAGTCATTGATCCAAGTTTTTTGGTTAGTGTAAAATGTTATCACACACTCTAACTTATGTAGCTCCGCTTTGTAGTCACCTTTTGTATCCCAACTCTGCATACGAAGTTAATCCTCACAACATTCACTACTTCAGCTATATTATTACTTTTTACTTTGCTCTAAAGATGATACTAACAAATTATAATTTATAGTTAGAATAATGTCAAATCATTAAGAACTGGATTGTGATGCATAAAAAAACAAATCTAACTTGGTTTTACCGAGATAAGTAGGATGATGACTAAACCGTCTTTAAAGTATTCAAATACGTAAAATATGCAAAAATAGCTTCTCCGTTTGTCAATGGTCATGGTGCTTTCACGCTTCTTTCCAAAAAAACATCATCAAAGTATTCAGATTTTTGATTAGCCTCACGAATATATAACAACAGGAACAAACATAGAAATTTTGAAATAAACCTTAGTAAACGTACATGTTCATCGATCCTACACTTTTGTAGAAGCAATTTTAGTTTCGGACAAGACTAATCTACTCGGTTCAATGGATGTTCTGACTTCTGAACTCCGAAGCTTGATGCAATGGACTTGCAACCTTTCTATTGATTTTCACCTCCGCAGCTTTCAAATAAACCCACTCAGAAATCTCCTCCTTCCTCTTTTCTTCGTCGTCATCCTCCTCTTGTTTGCTCTTCTCCTCTCTCTCTCTCACACTCAATTTCTTTCCGTAATCATTTCGTTTCTTCCTGGTTTTTTTCTCTTATTAGATATCCCTTATGCACCCAGAGAATCGCATGCTTTCCTCATTTCGACCTCAAGAGTATCTCAGAATTTTGCTACCCTAGTAAATATACCGATCTAGATTCGTCTCTCCTCCAAAGTCCGTGAAATGTTTTTTTCCAGAGATGAATAGGGTTCGACACAACGACTTTAGTTCTTGAGATCGATTAGATTCCCACTTCCCCTTAAGATTACATCTTTTCATTAGAATCATAGATCATCATGATCCGTATCGATTCTCATCGGAGATAGAACAATAATACATCTTGCGTCATTTCATTATTCTTTATGGGTGATTTTAAGCAACTTATTTTAATATAAGCCCAACAAAATGAGACATTATTAAGAGAAAAATGACATGGAATAAAGTAGACTTATTATAGGTTGACATATGATGAGTTGTATTATTTGAAATGTTTTCATTGGCTGAAGATTTTACTGAGGTGTCAAGCTGAGAAAAGTTTAAAATGTTGAGTTGTCAGATGCTGGAGAGATATATTGTATCCCCTATATATTAATAGAGGAACATTTTGGCAAAAAAGCTGAGGTGTCAGCATGACAGAGCTCAGGACACTCTTTCCTTTATTTGTCATCAGCTTTTAAAAATATTTCCTTTTTTTATCATTGTGTTTTTCCAAAAATACAATTAACACCCAAAATTAAATTTTTATTATTTTCTAACTTAATTATATTTTCATAAAATCTTTAAAATGAATTTTAAGAACTCTTTGTTCATATAATATAATAATATAAGATTGATATTATAGTAACTCTCACGGGTTAAATTTTAATTATTATACCAATTTTTTTTATAGATATATACTACACAATCGAATTTTAAATATTTCAATTATCCAATAATATAATAGATTTTTGTAAATAAAAATTACAATAAAAACATTAAATAATTATTTTATACCGCACTATGTGCGGGTTGTTACCTAGTTTTTATTGTATTGATTATTACAAAATTATATCATTTACAAATAAAAAAAAAGAATGAGGAAATTAGAAATCAGAGACCTAAACCTAATAAAAATTAAAAAGGGGTTTAAGCTCTGTTTCTTGTTTGAACAAAAAAAAAAAAAAAAAAAAGCTCTGTTTCTTCTCCTCAAAAATTACTATAATTTCCCCTATTGACAACGATTCTGATTTTAGTCACTAACTACCGCAAAACCCTAAAAGCTAAACGAAAACCACTGACGACTATCTCTGAGATGGAGGAAGAGAGACCCTCGACGTTGCCGTTTGCAACAAGTTTTAATCCTTCAAATCCACTTGGGACTCTGGAGGAACTCCTTGACTTTATTGGGCAAAAGAGCAACTTTCTGATGAAAGACACGGCGGAGAAGGAGATCGTCACTGCTATTACAGCCGCGATCGCCAAGGAAAGGCAGAGGAAAACAGAGAAGGAGAGCGTCATCATGACTTCGGAGCCAGAGACTCTGCCGAAGGAATCCAGAGAGAAGATCAGCAAGAAAGCAGCAAAGAAAGAAGCGGCTAAGCTAGAGAAGTTACGCCGCCGGAAGGAACAAGAAGAAGTAGAAGCCTCCCGTAACGCAACTCTATTGTCTCTCGAAGATGACGAGTACTCCCGTAACTACGGCGACGTGATTCTTAGCGGGTTACCGAATCCGAAAGCTGAAACGTGGAGAGAGGCTGTTGAAGGAAAGGAGTGGACCAATTTTAGCGATTTGGTGGGAGAGATGGTGGGATCAGAGGTTCTGATCAGAGGCCGAGTGCACACTGTTCGCATATTCTCTAACAAAGGGTTTGTGATCTTGAGGCAAAGTACTGGATTCACGGTGCAGTGCGTGGCCAAATTATCGGAGGAGACCAAAGTAGGCGCCAACATGATTAATTTTCTCAAAGAGCTGACTAATGAATCCATCGTTGAGGTTATTGGTGTTGTCTCTCTCCCCAAGGATCCCGTGACCGGAGCCACACAGCAGCAGGTTGCTTTCTTTTTCTTCTCCTCTGAATTCGTTTTGATCTATTAATGTGACATAAAAAAAAGACATTAACGCTGTGTTATATAATTGCAGGTTGAAATTCAAGTGAGAAAAGTGTACTGCCTCAGCAGATCCTTGCCAAAGTTACCACTCATTCCGGAGGATGCTGCCAGAAGTGAAGCGGATATCGAAAAATCCGAAAAGGTAGCTAGAATAATGTTTAAGATTTGTTGGAACTTGCACTTCAATAGTGTTGTGAATCCTGATAACTCGTGTTTTTGCTAATGTTTTTTATATGTTAATAAGAGCTGGTTTGTTTCCATGATTATTACAGGATGCGGCTAAGTGTACGACCGGGCGCGGCAAACGATATGTTCGTATCCTTCAGGACACACGTTTGAATAATAGGGTTCTTGATCTCCGAACACCAGCGAACCAAGCCATCTTCACCTTAACGTGCCGTTTCAAATATGTAAGCTCTTGATCTCTGCTAAAGAATTTGCTATGCAACATGATTTATCATTTGTTAATGCTAGTTTGGTAGGTAAAGTATTAGTACTCTAGATATGTTCTTTGCTGCTTAGCTAAAACATTGCTAACTATTTTTGTAGACGTTCGCGGAGCTGCTATCATCCAAAGGTTTTATAGATATCAACACACCAAGAATATTGGGTGGTAGTAGTGAAGGAGGTTCTGCTGTATTTAGCTTTGACTACAAAGGGAAGCCTGCTTGTCTGGCTCAGTCTCCTCAGCTTTATAAGCAGATGGCAATATGTGGTGACTTTCCACGCGTCTTTGTGATAGGTCCTGTTTTCAGGGCAGAAGACTCGTTCAGTCATAGACACCTGTGTGAATTCACTGGTGTTGATGTGGAGATGGGGATTCAAAGAGACTATACCGAAGTAAGTTTGTGCTCTTATAGATATACTATATAATTTCCTCTCAATTTCAATTAACCTTATATGTTATCACTGCTTTTTCGGCAGTTAATGGACCAGGTGGACCACTTATTTCTGCCTACATTCACTAAGATAAACGAGATGTTCTCTAAGGAACTGGAAACTGTCAGAAAGCAATACCCATTTGAGCCTTTGAGGGTAACAATATTGCAATATGAGTGAATATTTAGAAATTGAGTTTTTGTATTTTTATTGGATTCTGATAGTTGGCACTAAAATGCAGTTTCATGAAAAAACATTGAGGTTAACGTTTGAAGAAGGGATTCAAATACTCAAGGTATGATCATTGACTTTTATTTTGCATCTAACCTATACTTGAAGGAGTTATGCGAATGGACTATCAACAAAATTTGGTAATCGTAATGTGTTGACAGGAAGCTGGTGTGGAGATTGATCCTTTTGGAGATTTAAACACAGAATCTGAGAAAAGACTTGGCCAGCTCATTCGGGAAAAGTAAATAATCCACCACTTATTTTTTCATATATTCTTAATTCACAAATATGTGATGCTTAAATTTTGGATATCGCAATTGCAAACTTGCTCTAACACTATATATATGATGCTCTTGTTTTCAATATAGGTACAACACAGACTTTTACATACTCTATCGCTTTCCTCTCGCAGTTAGGCCATTCTACACAATGCCCTGTGAAGATGATCCTCGTTACAGCAAATCCTTTGATGTCTTCTTGAGAGGTACATCTTTTTGGGTTATATATTTTTTTCTTGTTTTTACCTTATGTTTTCTTCCCACCAATTATGTTTACTAATTTTGTACTGTGCGGTTTAATCTGTACTAGGCGAGGAGATCATATCAGGAGGACAACGTATCCATGACCCAGAAATGTTGGAGAAACGTGCAAGAGAATGTGGCATTAATGTTGATACAATATCCACATACATCGATTCATTCAGGTAAAATTTCAAACCCGGACCATTATATAGTAGTACTTAAGAGATCCTAAAAATTGATTATCATAGTTGTTCACTAAGCAATTAACATGCATGGTTGACAGGTACGGTGCACCTCCACATGGTGGATTCGGAATGGGGCTGGAGCGAGTGGTCATGCTCTTCTGTGGACTGGACAACATTCGTAAAACATCCCTCTTCCCTCGTGACCCTCATAGGCTTGCACCTTAATATATATAACCAAACAACAATGTAATTACACTATTCATTATCTCATTTTGTAGAATTTAAAAATACACTATTCATAAATAGACTAATCAAATTCTTTTTTTCGTGAGGAATCCAAATTTCTCTTCTTTGATCAATCAAAAACCGACCAATCATAAGACTATCTCCATTGATGGTGCTTAAAAATATCTTAACATAATGTTTTAACATTAACACAATTAAAATTAAATCAAAATATATACTCTCTTGTTTATTTTTACTTGTCGTTCTGGACTTAATTTTTTGTTTTATATTACTTGTAGTTTTTTATTTACCATACAATTTTATGAATCAAAATTTCAGTTTTACTCCTAACTTTAGCTTATTAATTACTTATATCAAATGAAATTTATAAGTAATTAATGAAGGATAAAACATAAAATTTAATTGTTTTCTTAACAATATGAAACAGAAGATTAATAAACTTAAAGATTCGATGATAAGCTAAGCCCTTTAAGAAATTGTTGTCAAATTATTTTTAGAGAGTCTTGAGAACTTAATGTCCTAATATTTTTATTGGAAGTGAATGTAGAAATCTGAAAACAAATTGCTTTGTTTTTTTAAAACACTAACGATTGTGGATACTTCTTTATTTTGAACGACATTTCTATAATCAAAAGTCTATATGATCAATAATGCTTTCTATAGTGACTCTTTTTTGCAAAAATCATTTTTTTATTTTTTAATTTATCGAAATCAATTAAGTACATTAATATACAAAGGTCTAGTTATATTAATGAGAATTTAATAAATAAATGGTTTTTTAAGTATTATATATTCAAAAGTTCAAAAAAACTAGAAATCAACACAATTTGAGAAATAATGTATATACAAGTCTAAGTTAGGATAAATTCAGAAAACAAATCAAAATAAAGAAAGGAATGTTGATAAATTTTATAAAAATAGACACCAAAGCAAAGTTTATAAATGATTTGAGATGACAATTTTTAAATACAAATTATATACCACATTCAATTTGAAATTTAGAATTTTAAAAAAATAATTTGAAATTTGAATGATGCCAAGAAAACCAATTTGAAATTTTAAAAACAAAACACAAAAACAATTCTAGATGGCGTTGTGCGAGGTAAGTACGTTGACCATTTGATCTCTAGTAATTGGAACTTAAATGATGAATTCAATTTAGAGTTGGTAAAACATATCCTCCACAACGTTGTTATACATTATATATATATCATATAAGCTGAAAATATGTAATTAAAAATACATTTAGCTACATATGGTTTTTTAACATAATGCATATCAATTCTAGTTCAAGTCCATTTAGACCTCTTTTGTTGATTTTTTTTTACTTTTATAAGTTTGTAACTAATGTAATAGTAAAATCATAATATAATTTAATTTAATTTAATTTAATTTAATTTAATTTAATTTAGTAATTTTATTTATGGTGCCCATGTAATCTAAAAAAACCTTAGCTTAGCATCGAATATTAAATTTAATAGACACATTCAAAGGATCTTTAAGAATGTCGACGTGGCATTGTATTATTGGCTAAAACAAAACGGTGTCGTTCTTTAACTTTGCGTCTTGTCGAAGTCGACTCGAGACGAGCAGTACGCGTCTCTCTTCGTCGTCTGTCACTCAGCAGAGCAGAGAGAGCCCATATGGCTTCGACGGCTTCGACGGCTACGACTACTGATTTCTTCAAACCTTTCCTCTCTCCTTTCTCCAATGGTTAGTTTCTGTGAGCAACTCTCTTGGTTAAATTCCTTTGTTAGGTTTCATCTGTTTTTTTTCGAAAATCAGATTTGAATTTCTGAATTATTTGGAGAAGAACTAGTGTGATTACCACGAACTACCAGCAAGCGAACTGTCTTAGTTACAATAATTCTAGATTCGTATAGTTTTGATCATATCTCGGATTGCTAAATTCAGGGAACGCGGCTCAACGAAGTAGTAGACAGAGCCAGAGCCAGAGCGTGGTATGGTTAAATCGGAAGAACTCTGTAAGGTCTCTTCGTGTTAATGGATTATTCGGAGGTGGGAAGAAGGACAATAAAGACGACGGTCAATCAAAGGTGTGTTTTTTTTTTCATGTTACATGTTCAAACAAAAACAATTCTATTGATTTTGTCTCGGCAACATAAAAGTTTTAACCTTTGGAATTTGGTTTCTTGTATTTTGTTTTGGTCTTTTAGGCAGGAATTCTTGGTAATATGCAGACTTTGTATGAGACTGTGAAGAAAGCTCAAATGGTTGTTCAAGTTGAAGCTGTTAGAGTGCAGAAGGAGCTTGCTGTGTATGTCCCTCTCTCATTAGCCTAACCATTTGCATTACTAAACTTTTTTAAAGTTTCTTCTATCTTTATGCGTTTCATCATGCCTGCTTGTATCCTCCTCTCTTTTTGTTTCAGTGCTGAATTTGATGGTTATTGTCAAGGCGAGCTTGTTAAGGTATTACTACAGACTCTGTTTTATGTCCTAAATTTCCTAATAGATCATTTTACACACTATGTTATTATCAAATTAAATCAAGTTAAGTGAATGAAGGTTACACATTTTGCTGTCTGATTCATTACTTTTGTGGATTGTTACACAATGATATGCTAGTTTTAGTTTGTTTTTACATCTCTTACTAGTTAAGTAACCAAGAAAATTTGAAATTGTATCAGGTTACATTATCAGGTAACCAGCAACCAATCCGCACTGATATCACTGATGCAGCAATGGAATTAGGTTCCGAAGTGAGTAACCTTCATTCACTTAACTTCCTGTTGCACTTGCTTCTATATTCTGTCAGCTTCTCATGTTTCATGTTTTCCTTTGGCAGAAACTATCACTACTGGTTACGGAAGCATACAAGGACGCACATGCAAAGAGTGTACTGGTAAAGACATCACATACCATATTTTAACTATACATACTTATAAATATCAATTTTTCTTTCATCTCTTGACTATATTGGACCTGTTTTGGATTTCACAGGCTATGAAAGCGAGAATGAGTGATCTTGCGCAGAGCTTAGGGATGCCACCGGGTCTTGATGGGTTAAAGTAACAAAACATAATACTTTTTTTGTGATTTCACTCTACTTCCAGGTATGAGAAGTCCAGTTTTTTTTTTTTTTTTTTTGTATATCGATCAGGCAGAAAGAAATAAAAGCTCTGTTCTGATTAATTTAGTGAGAGATATTTGAACCTTTGTGCTTCTTTGATTTATCAACAATTACTCAAATGCTCTCAAATCGTTTTGTTGTTTCCAAATTGTGGAAATGAATCGAGCTTTTCATGGAAAAAAAAGGAAATAGAAGAAATCCGAGTTTACTCGGAATAGGTTCCTAATCTGGTAGCCAAATTCTGCCTCTTACTCTATGTTTAAGGTTACTGAAGTAACTAATAAGATCTTGGAAGCTCTTTTCCGGCCAAGAATGATCTGAAAAGAATGAGAGCACGCTTTGGTTCGAATAAAGGCACCTCGTGGCCTGCCCCTCTTACCGTTGCAAAGGTCAATCCCTTGTAAACCTCTGTCCATCCTCCCACCTGTCACCACCGGTAAACATCACTACCTTATATATAATACATATCCATGCACAGTATGTGTATGTATATCATACCTGGTTATCAGAATACCAAGGATACCAACGAGTTTTCACCGGGAGATTGAGATGGCTGAGGGAAAACCGGGTCGCAGTCACTGGAACCACCGAGTCTGTATCACCGCTGCATATGACAGTACAATCCACAATTTGGTTAAGTAGCCAAAATACTGAGTCTGAGTTTTCCCTAGGTTCATTACAACTAGACTTGAGATGACATGGCCGTTATATAAGCCAATGTGACTATGTCTATGGATACGATGCGACATTATACCAAGCTACATTGAACCATAGTTTACCTGAAAATCCAAATCCTCAAGCCAGACGCTGCAAGTTCCTTGTATATGGGCAACATCGTCTTGTCGGAATCTTTCCATTTCTTGATCAGAACATCACTGCACCAACCATGACTTTCAGGATCATTGTTTTTTTTCGGCAAATCATCATTAGTCGTCGTTAAGTGGTGAAGCGAACTGTTTACCTGCAAGCTGTCCATTTATAGCGAATTCCAGTGACATTAGCGTGCATAGCTCTCTGTACATCGCGCCTGTTAAAATACTTCTCTGCATAACTCTCGGTACACGGGTCATACCCTGACACTAACCGTCTACGCAAAAGTGTGTTCTTCATCCGAACAAAGAGACCAGTACTATTGTCTTTCTTTTGTTGTGCAGCCACGCACGTTGGGGTGTAAATGCTATACTGATCAATGTCACCGAACTCGTGGTTCATGGCATAGTTAACCGCGGTGTCGCAATCGTCGGACACTCTCTCCGCCGTGAAATTGCAGTATTTGAGAATGGACTTGTATGTTCTGTCGGAGATTATTGCATGAGTCCACCAGTAAGTTACAGTTCCTATGCTGTCGTACTCATTGTCCGTCACCGCGTTTCCCACCTTAGGAAATAAAGGATAATCTTTAGTTAATTTACGAATTGGACACACGGTAGACCCTTTTGTTTTTGTTTTTTTTACCATGAATCCTTTGAGATTGATGATAGGTTTGGAGAAAGCTTTGTTGTAGTCATGGATCTTTTTGGCAAGCTGAGGAACATAATGCCCTGTCCAATATATTAACATAGATCGATATAGTCATCAATGAGTGATTCTTTAAACTTAAAACCGAACCATTTTGTCAAAATTAACATACCGGCGTAGCTTTCACCAGCGATGTAGAAGTCTCTGTATTTGTATTGAGGAAATTTCGATAACCATTTGATAAGAAACATCAAGCTGTCTTGAGCTGTGATTATAAAATATAGTCACAAACATAATTTACTTTTCTCAAGCAAACATAAATTAAGAAAATGGATTGAACCTGTTCGTTCATCTCCTGAATCATTAAGATCAGAGCTTGTGTTCGTGTAGGAAAATCCAACTCCGGCCGGTGATTCCAAAAACAGAAGGTTTGCGTCTGTGTTTATTTGTACACATTCCAGTTTAATCAAAATACATTCGATATCAGAACGTTATTGTTATTACATACGGTATGTAATTATTTATTAATTAGTTACCTGTGTTCCAAGAAAACTTGTTTAGATAGAGATTAGAACCGGTTTTGTTGATACGGAACGGTCCAATTTCCTCCGAAGCTCCATAAGCAATCGACGAACAGCCCGGTCCTGAGTATATAAATAAGATAAGCAAATTCTTATGTTATAATTACAGTTTTCTTAATCAAATTTGATCCAAACAAAAGTTATTAACAACTTTTGAGTTCTTTGGACCAAGATGAATGTGACCCAAATTATAATGGCATCTTTCTGTACATGCTCTGATTTTCTCACTAGGAATGATTAAATCAAATAAATAAAAATAGCTAAAGACCAAAATATAAAGAATATTTGATGACGCTTATATTTCTGGACCAGAAAAAAATGAATAATATCCAAAATAAAATAAACAGAAGTGTGAAACAAAAATCACACGCGGGCGTGTGTTGTGTGTTTGTGCTTACAAAACTGTATAACTAGCATCATCATTTTCGCCATCAACTTGTGACATCCATGAATACGCATGCGTCCACTGAAACATTACTATAAGTCTATGTATATAGTAAGCTTTTGTAAATAAGGGCCACTTTGTTATGTTTTTTTTTTCTTTTCCAATATATATAACAAGGTCAACTTTCTATTACATATTTGAAAAAAAAAAAAAAAAAACACTCATTTTATTAGAAAAAGTAGTAAGCTTTCTAGTAATGTGTATGTGAATGTGTTTTTGGATCTAACCCAATTATTAAAGGCAGCAAAAAAGGTAAGTTCACCTTTTTGTCATGCTTTCTTACAGAAGCTAATGAAGAGACAGAAGAACAAAACAAGTTGACACCAGAAAAGTGACTAGAGAATCTAAGTATATAATGATTGCATAGAAGAAACTAAAACTCTTTATCATTTTGATAGCAAGAATTACAAAAAGACTAAACTTGCTCAGGCTAATAATCATCCCCATGTGTTTATGTACTTGTAATTGCATTATATGCTATTTATAGTAGTCACCATGAAAGTTTTAAGTCCAAGACAAGATAATAAGCGTTTTGTGGCCTACATGGATAGATCAGGGGCTGCCTCACGCATGGCCTGCATGATGAGGATCGATATCTATGATATACTCCAGTTTTAAGTGTATTTTTGTGGGAGATGAGGGCTTTAACTACAATGCAGCTCGAGTACTAGAATGGGTAGGAGTAGTAGATTGCACAGAGTACAAAATCCGAAGCTCGTGGAGGACTCATATAGAAGTATTACTTAAATGGTGTTGAATAACAGACAATTAGATAAAGCTGCAAGAGAAAAATAAATAAATAAATAAATAAAGGGAGTGCATGTTCCATTAATGAGAGGCAGATGGGGTGGTTGATATTGCTATTTTGGTTGGACATTGATTTGTTTTCATCCAAAATAACGATTTTTTACTTACATATAAGTAATATATATGCACAAATTTGTAGTTGCTAATAGATTTGCCTTGTTTGTTTTATTTGTGACTTTAATTAGTCTCATTGTTTATCTTATTCATTGTTTAGGGATGAAGTTTTTGTGTAGAGAAAATATTGTTTGTTTTCTCTCTCTTTGACCCTTTCAAGTTTTAATTGTCTCATTGTCCAAAAGAAATGGGACTGTAGTTATCATATATAAGTATAACCATACATCACCATAATTTTATCTAACTTTATCCTAATCCTTTAAACATATGGGCCTTCGGTGTGGTCTCGTTTTTATTTTTCAGCTTTGGAAAATGGTTAATCTACTCGGTCCTTAGTTTAGTTTGGTAGATTGCAATATATGTGTAGATTAACTACATAAACTCATAGCCGGAAATAAACTAGAGAATTACACGCACAAGAAAGCTATATATAAGACCTATGTATATGTAATATAGTAGTACTTAAGCATATATACATATATAAATATACTTCCTATTATAAAGTAATTGGAGTGGAGAAAACTGACCTCCGTTGAGCCAAAGAAGAAGGGGTTTGGTGTGGGGAGAAGGAGAAGATGACTCAGTGAGCCAATAGAAGAGAGCACGACCATGAGACTCGTTAACATTGACATAGCCTGAGTACTGTGAGAATGCGACTTTTGGTTGCCCTGGAAGTGCTTTGATTCTGTCCTTCTCTTGCTCTCTTGAAGAAGACGATGATGATGATGATGAAAATGTTGTCCATAAAAGAGCGACAAGAAGAAGGAAAATGAGATGGATTCTTGCCATTTTGTGTCCTCTCACAGTTTCTCTACACTTTTTTTTTCTTTTCTTTCTTTCTGTGTGTTAGCTCATAGAGTATATGGAGATGTGTGTTTGTATTTATGTTTGTATATATATGTGTGTTAATGTAGAGAGATGTATGGATGTGGTTTTGGAGGTTCTTATTTAATGTGTGTTTTGCTGAGTTGCTACATAATGTGCAGGTTGGCCAGCTGTGAGTGGACCTTTCTCACACTCTCTCTCTCTTTTGTAATGTGTATTTATTGGCAGATATCATATATGTTGAGTGTATTTAGGTACTATTCACGAGCTTGTGTTTATACATCCAATATAGGGACTATTCACGAGCTTGTCTACAACACCTCACATTTACTAATTTTGATGAAAATGCTATAGATGATTGATTGAGCTTATATTTGTTATTGAAATTGCTTCTATCACATAGAATTGTGTCGCGACAAATGCGGTGAAAGTGCGAAAAATGCAACAAAGGTCACTATTTCAGCTTTGAAAACACACAAGAAGATAAAACAAATTTTGGTTATGTGTATAATGCGTTTGAATCAGTTTACTAGCTAGCTATTACTACTTTACTAAGTACCTATTAGTAACAAAAACAATAAATAATTCTATTTTGTAAACTAACCACGTAATACTCTACAACGATTGTTAAGGCTTCAGAGTGTTAATTTCGTTTTTAGTGTTTTATGTACAGAATAGATGCTAATGCTACATTGTTAATATTTGAAGGCAAATTGGGATCTCGAATCAGAAAGAAGATGACTTACAACCAGAATAAAAATTAAAGTCATAGATGCAGTATCGCGCAATGAAGATTCTATTGTCTTCTCTCATCCTCTCGTGCATGTTAATGTTATGTTCTTATAATATTTACATAGTAATGTAATTAGGCGTAATTGACACGTAATCAGTTCTATCTGTAGTCATACAGTTCTCTCAGTATTAACTTTTAGTTGATCTTTTTTGGAATCATTTGACCATCTTGATTATAATAAAAGATATAATATCCCCATAAATGCTGATTGGTGATCAACTAGGTGACATTAAAGTCAAAAACCTTGTAGCACGTTTGTTCGCGATACATCAAAGATCAAACAAAGCAAAAATAATTTTAAATTAAAAAAGGAGAAAGAAAAATGTACTTACCACAAGATAACCAAAGAAACAAACAAAACGAAAATGGACGATGTGGAATAATCATGATGACTTTTGTATTTTCTTGTAAGAACTTAAGTTGACAGTTCCCCCTGTAAAAACTGTTGTGCCTATAAATTCTGGACTATACATTTTTCTAACAAAGAAGTAAAAAATTAAACTCTTGCCTAACGTTCAACATATCAAGTGAAGTGACGTTACAGTTGTGATGTGATGACCACTTTACTATAGTCATATAAAACGTTAGAAGGACAAAATATGCAATATTAGTGTATATATAACACGCAATTGATTTTTGTATTGAATTAAGATAGATCTAAACAAATTTATGGGAGTAAAGATGATCATAGTAGCTAGGTTTCATTGTATAGTCTTGATTCTCTCTAAACGAGGTTCAAACTCGGAAACGATCCATAACTTATAAAAGCTTCGTTGATTAGGTTATAAGTCACACCACCGCAAGTGTGGCTATGAATGGGGATTGCGACCTTAATGTATTCCTAACAAGTAGACATTTAATTTACCATCGAAGTCAAAACACAATAACAAAGAGCTGGCGTAATGGTCGGCCGATCCGAAGGAATTGCTTGCGATCCGAAGAAATATAATGCAACATGCACGATCTATTTTATGGGGATTTGAAGCTTTTTTACGTTTAGAAAACATTGGTTTTATATTTAATGACCACGGTGCATTTATATAGGTTAGGTTTATACTTTATAGGCGTGGTTACGGGTAGATTGTGCATGTACTGCCAACTTGTGCTATGCTGCTTTTATGGGTAATGAACCCAAGCTTTTAGAGCGTCATTATCCCAGCAACGATAAATCGTTACTCCAAAAAGTATACTTTAATGATTTTATTTTAATATTATTATATGTTTAAATAATAAATCGAAAAATAAAAAATTAACTACTTAAATGTTGCCACTTGTTTTGAGTAATGATTCTTCAGTTACTATGGGAAACAGCGTTCTTTAGATTTTTCCTTTTTTATTATTATTTTTAAATTTTTAATTAAGAGTATCTCTAGGAGAACCGTCAGGAATCATGCTCTTACGAGCCATAATGTACTGAGCAATAACAGTATTCGGGTCTTTGACTATTAGTGGTAATGTAGTTATAGGCCTATCTGTGACTTGAAGAACGGGGATAAAAGCTGATTTGATTATTTTTCAATTCCTGATAAGACTCATAAGCAAGAACATACATATACTAAGTGAAGTCAGATCAGGCCTTCGCAAAGCTTTAGGGCTTTTTAAAAGAAAGATGAAATAGATTACACGTCTTCATGCTAGGTAAACGAATCATAAGATCAAAGGGCCTAGAACGTTTTTGGTAACTAGAAAGCAGCGTTTTATCAAAGCTGCCGCGTTGGAATAATCTTTTAGTTAGTCAATGGGAGACATCAATAAATCACCATTATTCACCGTCCATGACGATAACGCCAGTACGCCACCACCAGCTGCTTCCACGAACCAAACTTGCTTTTATTTTATTTCATTCTTTACCTCTATATTCAAAAAAAGAACTTATTTCGTTTCTACAATGATATGCTATTTTCAGATTTTGCCCATTTTTGAACACACACAAATTTCAAAAAAAAAAAAAAAATGTATTTTCTAAGAGTAATAGGAAAGAAATCTCAAATAGGATAAAATAAATAAATTTCTAAGGAACCTTGACCAAATTTTTTCTTTTTATTTGAGGAAACAAAAAGAATTTATTTTAAACCTATATATATATATTGGGGAATCAATAGAGGATCATAATTTTCACGTTTTTTTTTAGTTATCTATTTTATTTCTTTCTTATCTCTCTAAATCTCTAGCCGGTGTAAAGTTATAGTTTTTATTGTTCAATCAATCGAGCAATTGTATCAAGAAACGACAGGATCCAAGGTTTGAATCCCTCCCCCGATTCGATTTCATTCTCAATCTCTTCTCCTTGTAGTTGTTGCTGCTGTCGGCTTTTAAAATTGTCGGATTGAAAACTCAAAGATCCGTGTTCTGTTTTTGTTTTTTCTTCCTGATTCAAAAAAAAAACGATTCATGTCTACATCAATTGGGCTAATTTGATTGCTTTCACTCTAGGATCTGTTAAATTCGATTGCTTCATTACCTAAATCTACCACGATTCCCTCAATTGGTTTTTTGAAAGATCTGATTTTTATATGATTCAGGGGGGATACGGAGATTTGAAGATCGAAGATGTTAGAGCAGCTTTTGATCTTTACCCGAGGAGGATTAATCCTTTGGACATGCAAAGAGATTGGTAATGCTTTGAAAGGTTCACCTATCGATACTTTGATCAGATCCTGTCTCCTTGAGGAACGATCTGGTGCTGTTTCATTTAATTATGATGCTCCTGGTGCTGCCTACACTCTCAAGTGGACGTTTCACAATGATCTTGGACTTGTCTTTGTCGCTGTTTATCAGCGTATTCTCCACTTGCTTTATGTGGATGATTTGCTTTCTATGGTTAAGCAAAGCTTCTCTGAGGTTTATGATCCTAAGCGTATGGCTTATGATGATTTCGATGAGACTTTTAGGCAGCTTAGGATGGAAGCTGAAGCCAGGGCTGAGGAATTGAGGAAGACTAAGCAAGTTGGGAAGCCTGTGACTGGTAGTGGTAAGAAGCAAGGGCAGGTCTTAAAGGCTGGGCTTGAAGGAGGGAACAAAAGGGTTGGTGAAGGTGGTTCGAAGAAGGATGATGGAGATGGTAATAAGGGAAAAGTCAGTAACTTGACTAATGGTCATTCCAATGAGAATCATAAACTGGGAGATGATTCTCAGGATGCTGATCTTGCTAACGGGAAAGAAAACACGAGTTCTAATGTTGCTGTTGATTTAAGTAAACTTCAGAAACTGAGAAGTAAAGGAGTAAGAGGTAGAGGAGGTGTAAGGAAAGCTGACAGTATAGGTAATAAGAGTTCCAAGGTAGCTGCTGCGGAACCAGCCAAAAAGGCTACAAAGAAAAATAGGGTTTGGGATGATGCGGCTCCCAAACAATCGAAACTGGACTTTACTGATTCAGTCGATGAAAACGGGCACAACGATCATGTAGAGGTTGTGGCTGCTAACCAAGGAGAAAGTATGATGGACAAGGAAGAGGTTTTCAGCAGTGATAGTGAAAGTGATGATGACGAAGAACCAGGAAGTGATGAGAAGCCTGCTGAGGCTAAGAAAAAGGGATGGTTTTCTTCTGTTTTCCAGAGGTTAGCTTTTCTCTTTTTGAATCTTTGTGTTGCTGAGTTATATAGTATATAATCCAATCTTATTAACATATATATTGTGATTTGTGTTTAGTATTACTGGCAAGGCGAATCTTGAAAAGACAGACCTTGGACCGGCGTTGAAAGCTCTGAAGGAACGTCTCATGACTAAGAATGTGGTATGTGTCTCTCTAAACAATGCATCGTTTCTGGTGGTTGGAATTCTTATGTGACTTACTTGAGCTTGGGGATTTCATTTGCAGGCTGAAGAGATTGCTGAGAAGCTGTGTGAATCAGTGGAAGCTAGTCTTGAAGGTAAGAAGTTGTCATCGTTCACGAGGATCTCTTCAACCGTTCAGGTACTGTGCTTTGTCCCTGTAGCTCTTAGCTGAATCTAGGAAACATTTCACTTATGCAATTCGAAGATGGATTAATTGTGGTAAAAACATATGATTTCAGGCAGCGATGGAGGATGCTCTGGTTCGTATATTGACTCCAAGACGTTCCATTGACATATTGAGAGATGTTCATGCTTCCAAAGAACAGAGGAAACCTTATGTGGTTGTGTTTGTTGGAGTCAATGGAGTTGGGAAATCCACCAATCTGGCCAAAGTGGCGTATTGGCTTCAGCAGCATAAGGTCAGTGTAATGATGGCTGCTTGTGACACATTCCGTTCTGGAGCTGTTGAACAGTTAAGGACTCATGCTCGTAGGTTACAGGTAATTATTATTCATATCTCTGTGTCTCATGTTCAAGTAATATTTGTGATTTAAAATGTGGCGTTGTTAACACTGGATTTTAATTGGTGGTTTAATTTTTGGCAACAGATACCGATATTTGAAAAGGGTTATGAAAAGGATCCAGCAGTAGTTGCTAAAGAAGCCATACAAGAAGCAACTAGAAACGGATCCGATGTTGTTCTTGTTGACACAGCTGGTAGGATGCAGGATAACGAACCTTTGATGAGAGCACTCTCAAAGCTCATCAACCTTAATCAGCCAGACTTGGTCTTGTTTGTTGGTGAAGCACTTGTTGGAAACGATGCAGTAGACCAGCTCTCAAAGTTTAATCAGGTTCGGTTTCTTACCCGCATTAGACTCCTGGTTAGGTGTTCAATTGAGCCTTATTGACATTGCTTTTTTTTTTTTTTTTTTCTGAAATTCAGAAACTTTCGGATCTCTCCACTTCTGGGAACCCAAGACTGATCGATGGAATCTTACTGACGAAGTTCGATACCATTGATGACAAGGTACAACAGTAAATAAAAACTGATAGATGGATTTAGTGTTTAGTTGTTTCATATGAACGAATGTAAACGAGAGTGTTTTGGTTTGTAGGTTGGAGCAGCTTTATCGATGGTTTACATATCGGGATCACCGGTTATGTTCGTGGGTTGTGGCCAGTCTTACACTGACTTGAAGAAGCTTAATGTCAAAGCCATAGTGAAAACACTTCTCAAGTGATCTCCTCTTCTTCACTATCATCATTACCGTCATCACTATCATCATTACCGTCATCAATCAATGTCTTGTCATATCCATCATACTGTTGTATTTGGTTTTTGATTTGAAGACTGTTTCTCTTTGGATCTGATGTTGTTCTTTTATTAAAAAAAAAAAAAAAAAAAAAAAACTCAGAAGACTATTTCGTTGGAGTCGCAAAAATCCCATCCCATGACTTTGTTTATATGATGCAACTTTTGTTTTGAATTAAAAGACTAATAATCAATCATGTCAACTTTTGTTAATCATCTCTAACTTTCTCGATCTTGGTTGGTCTGTTTGTCCGGAATTCCGGATGTATGTACATCGGTTTTTTTTTTCTTAACACCTTATTTTTTTATTTTTAACACTCTACATCATCGTCTCTTTTCTACGCATAATAATTTAACATCTATTTAATTTTTGTCATCTACAATAGTTTTATTTAACAAAATTCAACATCTTATTTTATTTATTTTATTATTTATTTTTATATGTTCAAATAAAATAAAACAAATCTCTATTTATAGAGTATATTTTTATATGTTCAAATAAAATAAAACAAATCTCTATTTATAGAGTATGAAAAATAATAAATTTTGATGTAAATCAAAATAAAATAAAAATTTGATTACTATAAAATAAATGATATCAAATAGTTAGGATGAAATTAAAAAAGTAGAAAGAACTTAACAACCAATAATAATGCATCATGTGTCTTAGTGGTCTCAATTTTTGTTTATTCAACGTTGTTTACTCCACATAGATTTTTTTTTTTTTTTTTAACACTCTTATCGTATGAATTCAACAGTTGAATTTATAATTCAACACCTCCATTGTAGTCTAATAACTATTTATAGTAACCAAATCAAAATTGAATCTAGCATTAAGTATTGAGTCAACTCAGTTTTTCATAAAGTCCGTTCTCTATTGACAAAATAAGAAGACGTTTAATTTTCTCTTCAAAGAATACCTGACTTTTGTGAAAAACTCTCAGAACAGACTACTCATAAAAGAAAGAATTAAGTCTTACTATGTAACTGGTACGTTAAGAAAAACATGCAAAAAACACTGACTTTAAATCCAATGAAACGTTCGTTAGTGGTAAATCTTGCCATCTTAATTATCATCAACTTTTAATTACGGACCAACTCAAAATAGTGTAGCTCGGCCAATTAAACTAGCCATTAAAATGCTTAATTTGTTCTCCACACCACAACGGCTCGCAGCCCTGACAATATTCATGCGTAACGTTAAAAAGTACCGTTACCCGTATGCATCGTTCCTAGTTAATATATGAGAGACAAATGTAAATTAGAGTTGACACATTTTCAAGTTTATCAAGATTTATTTTCATTTTAAAACGGATCTATGTTTTAGTTTTGTAAGCTAGATAATAAAATTAAAGTTATGAGCTATATCTTCTGCTAAAGAGGGTAAAAATACTAATAAAAATCAAGTTGTTTACAGTAAAGATGATAAACATTGTAAAACTTAATAATTTTTTCAAATGTTCTTTATTAGTCTAAAGTTTTGCCAAATTTAAAGTAAAATATATTTTTTGGTGATAAAAAAGAAGAGGATAACTATGGGGAAAAATAAGAAAGGAAAATGAGAAAAATATTAAAGTTTCTTTCCCAATCTCGTATTCAACCTTTCCTATTTGTAAATTATGTTTTTTGGGACTACTTTACCTAAAATATATATATATATATATATCAATATTAAAGAAAAGAAAACTTATCTCAGAAATACTTGTGATAATTTATTAAATTAGTAAACACATATCAAAAGTTACTATATCTTATAACAATCTATAAAACTTCGATAAATTCAATTAGATTACAAACACTTAAATATATTTTAAACAAAATTTATATTTTGGTGTGACAACTCACCAGGATTTATTACAAAATCAAACAAAAGATATGTTTTCTTGTTTCTCTCACTAAAATATATTCTATAAAACATTTTGTTTTGTAATTAAAAAGGTGAGTTAAAACGGACATTTAATTAGCAAATCAGAGAGAGATTACACACTTTAATACTTGGTACGGATATTCCGAACCTAGCTCCGAACGCGCACAAAAACACGTTTTAGCTCCAAACCACAACAGACGGGTCTCTATATAAACAGCATCCACCATCTCCTATTCTCTTCACCTATAGAGAAAACAATATACAAACGAGTGACAAAACTCAAACCATTAACAAAATAATTTGTAGTAAGAAAGGAAGAAAAAAAAAAACCAAAACAATGGGGATCATTGTTCCAATTCTCACCCTTGTTTTCCTCTTGTTTGCTAAAGTGAGCCATGGTGCATCCAAACCTAGGGTGATTCTGGTTGGCGGATCTGTGGGAGCGTGGAAGGTCCCTGATTCTCCCAACAACACTCTCAATCACTGGGCCGAGAACACCCGTTTCAAAGTCGGCGACTTCCTCGGTACTATATCTCTCTCTTGATCTTCATTTTCTGATATATAATATGGTTTAGCTATAACCATGCAAGATTGTTGTCAAAAAGTGAAACGAATCCATTCATTTCAAATGATCATATTATATAATATGGTTTTATTTTTCGTTTGGTATATATAAATATTATGGGGTTTTAATGGTTGATGTATTATTTGTGCATGTGGAATAGTGTGGAAGTACGACATGAAAGTAGATTCAGTACTAGAAGTGACAAAAGAAGATTACGATAGCTGTAACACAGCAAAGCCCTTGAAGCAATACAAGGATGGACACACTGAGGTTCATCTTGAGAAATCTGGCCCTTACTTCTTCATTAGTGGTGCTCCTGGAAACTGCGCTAAAGGTGAAAAGATTACTCTTGTTGTTTTGTCTGAACGAGAATCCGGTGATAGCAGTGTCGCTCCTAAGGCTTCTCCTGTTAGTCCTACGGCTCACACTCCAGCTCCGGCTCCAGCTCCCCATAACGCTGCTGGTGGATTGAAGGTTGGAAGCGGTTTGTTCTTGACCGCAGTTGTGCTTGGTTTGGCTATGGCTTAATTAGAGAAGTCAATCGAGAGATTTTTTTTTTTTTTTTACCAAGTTCAATCTTTTGGCTAAATTTAGTTTTTATTTTTCCAGATTGTTGAAGTTTCTTTTGTTCCTTTAGTTTTCATCATCATAAGATATCTATCTTTCTGTTTTATGTTAAGTGTTTTGGGATATTTTCACTCTCAAAGCTTTTAAATTTATAGTTTGTTCTTGCGATTCGAATCTTAAGTTATAAAAACAAAAACTCAACAAGGGAACTAAATAATTTCATATATTTTATCTCTTTTTACAAAGGTCAATCATATATATAAATACGAGATTTGTTGACTCAATAGTTAATACAAAGAGACTTTGACCACATTTAATTGATTGATGGGTGATATAGCTTTTTTTTTTTTTGGTCAAACGATGGGTGATATAGCTAGGATTCATTTTAGAGAAAGTAAATAAAACAAAGCTGTAACCTAAGAGGATAATTAGTGGCTTACTCTCTCTAAAAGGAAAAAAATAATATCTTAGATTATGAGATTATAATCTTATTATATAAACTTTGGTTTTCAAAGTTAGTAATTCATATAGTTGCGACATGTGTCAAGTATATCGATAATATTTTAACTTGAAAAGAAATTTCATTTAATAATTATTAGGAAAATTAAAAAAATCCTAAAAATAAAATGATTACAATTAATATTTTTAAAAGTATATAAAATCAAAAGTAATATATTATATCACTAATTCTAAAGGAAAGTTATCTATTAAATTACTAATTTCAATAGGAAAATATGTGCAATTAATAAGGAAAATATTTACAATTAATAAGGAAAATATTTGCAATTTAATTGCAATTATTATTTATTGTAATCATATAGTAAAAAAAAAGTTTATACAAAAAATGATTAAAGTATAAAAATGTTTCAAGTGTTAAAATTAGTGATGCTGAAAAAAATGTTACAATTAGTGATTAACACAATATAAGAAAAATAAGATAATCAAAAAAAAAATTAATGTAATTTTCTTAAGTTTTTCAATCGGTGAATGATTTTGATAGCGTATTCAATATTATGTTATTATATAAACCTTGATTTTCAAAGTTATAACTCATGTGATCGCGACACGTGTCAATTTTAACAATTAAAGATTTTGTCATGTGTTATACAAAAACTTTGTTTAAACATATTTGTAAATTATAAGAAATTAAAATTTTAAACAATTTAATAAATATAAAAGATAGTTAATATATTACTAGATCTATAAGAAAAAGAATTAAGAAATAATACAATTAATTACTATAATACCATAATTAAATAAATTATATTGTCAATTATTAATCCTAAAAGAAAAAGGATTGTAGATACTCATTTTTACATAAACAAATATTTTTTCTCCTAATAACGTCTTTGAATTTTTGATTAATTTATGATAGTGTTAGAATAATTTTATTCAAAATTAGTTGGACAAGTAGTAAAACTATTATGTATGAGATTACAAAATATGAAACAAATATATTTAAGATATTGTTACTTTTACAAATATGAGATAAAATTAGATTTCAGTTTTTTCTTTGAAAATTATGTTTTATTAATTTTTAGTTTTTAAAAAAAATAAGTAAGATATAAATTTGATACAATGCATATTTTTTTGATATGAAAATTATAAATGTTACTAATTGGGATTGAGTGCATAGAATTAAAATCTAATTTTATTATCATGTAATATACAAAAAATTGTATTGCAAGATGGAGTGTGTGAACTCTAAATCCGGATTTTTAAAAAATAAATGAAATATAAATAATATTTTGAATATAACTTAAAATTTCACATATTTTTCTTATATCTACGTTAATACGCGGGCCTAATCTAGTATCTTAATAATGTTATATCCAAATTTCATTTTGAGATTTGTCTTACATGTATTACCATACTAATATATATTCTAATCAAGATATTCCTTGATTATGTTGCTAATGCCAATGTGGTAATAAGATGAGGCCAACTGGATAATGTGCTAATCCATTTCCATTATGGTATTAAATCAATTCTACTGTTTTGTTTTGTTTTTTAATATTGATTTCAAAACTGATACACATGTACTTCTCCTCAATGTTACACACATATATATATCTTTGAATTCGAACAAGTTTGTCATTCACAATTAATATGCCCGTTTTATTAATTTCAGTGTCACCGTTTCTGAATCAAATTATCAACGCTTTTATTCTCCAACAGCCGTACGATATTAAATGACGTAAAAAAGTACGTAAGAAGTAGTAAATTAAATTTATTAAGAGAGTTTTTTTTCTTTTCAAAAAATTAAAATTTGGTTTAGAATCTGATTTAGAATTTTATGAAACAATTCAATTCCGAAAGTCAAAAAAACATATCATTAATTCTCACTTAATGGGCCATCAATAATCCATGACTTTTAAAAGGCTTTGTAGTTATTTATATTATACTAGCGGGCCCTTCACATCCAAAATAAACGACATGTAGTCAATATCACAAACGAGGAAACAGCAATCCGCCGCTTTTTCATAAAAAAACGACACACAGTTGATGAATAGAAATCGAAAACAGTAGAGCAAAGAAACACACCCCCCTGAGATAAGCTTGGAAGGAAGAAGATGACACGGATTACATGAGCGCAAATCTGACGCATGTTTTTTGCTCGAGAGATTCCGCCATGGATGTCGCTTCTGCTCGGACCATCTCTTCACACCCTCCATGTATATGCTTCTTCTTCTTCTTCTTCTTGAATTCTTTAGCTTTTATCTGTTCAATACTACAATTACTTCTTCTGTATAACTTTGTTTTCTTAATCATGTTCTCAGATTATAGAAACCCGATTTGTTCATCACAGTCATCGTTGATTCGGGTACTAATTTCGTATTTTTCTTTAAGGGTTCTTTACTGTTTTGTGATTGATTCGTAGTTTCTGATTCTATGGAAGTTTCTTTTTGGAATTAGATGAACAATGCACATGAAGCTTTCTTAAAATCGTTCTTATTCTATGAAATATATTTGGATATGCAGATTTCGAGAGATAAAGTATGTTGCTTTGGTCGTATTTCGAATGGCATGGGGAGCTTTAGTACTTCCCTACATGGTAAGGCAACCAAAATTGGCCTTTTGATTATAGATTTATCTGCAGCCTCTTCAATTGAAAGCTATAGTTTTTATCTTATCTCTTGATGCTATCTTTGGAGTCACTCTTTGTTACTTATACAAATACTATTTGTTTTGTTTGGATGTGAGATGGATCTTTTGACTGATTACTTGCTCTGCTTTCAATTTTTCTTCTTTAGCGGTTCCGAGTGGGAAATTTTTGGGTGAAACAAGACGTACTGGCTTTCAATTGTGTAACCGCTCTTTAAGTTGGGATCCTTACAGATTTCAAGATAAGAAATCGCATAGAGTAAGTGAACTGGCAAGAACTATCACTGTGAGATCAGATCTTTCTGGAGCTGCAACCCCTGAATCTTCTTACCCGGAACCAGGTTTTTTTCTTTTGGCTAAACCTTTTGTGGAACATATTCTTTTTTGCTAGTTAAAAAACTTTGTTTCCTAATCTCTATACACAATATTGTCTTGTTCTTTCAACTTTGAAGTGCAGAGATTAAGTTGAGCTCAAGACTCAGAGGGGTATGCTTTTGTGTTGTTGCTGGCGTTTCTGCCATTGTTCTCATTGTCCTTATGTTAGTTGGTCATCCGTTCGTCCTTCTCTTCGATCGCTATAGGAGAAAATTCCATCACTTCATCGCTAAACTTTGGGCTTCCATAAGCATTTATCCCTTTTACAAAATCACCATCGAGGGTTTGGAGAATCTGCCATCATCAGATACTGCTGCTGTATATGTTTCAAACCACCAAAGTTTTCTGGATATCTACACACTTCTCAGTCTTGGAAAAAGCTTTAAGTTCATCAGCAAGACAGGGATATTCGTAATTCCCATTATCGGTTGGGCTATGTCAATGATGGGTGTTGTTCCCTTAAAGCGAATGGACCCAAGAAGCCAAATGGTATGTTAACTATTTGTTTCTCCCACACTTTTCCAAGTGTTTGTTTAAGAAGATGGACTCTTAACTCTTTTGCAATTTACAGGATTGCTTAAAACGTTGCATGGAACTACTAAAGAAGGGTGCATCAGTATTTTTCTTCCCAGAAGGAACACGGAGCAAGGATGGTCATTTAGGTCCTTTCAAGGTAAACACAATCTCTACGATTCTTCTTGATCATACATATGTTATGTTCTGTGTGTTGACATAACATAAAGAGGCTTGTAATATTGCAGAAAGGCGCATTTTCGGTGGCTGCAAAGACGGGAGTTCCAGTAGTACCAATAACGCTAATGGGAACAGGCAAAATCATGCCAACGGGTAGTGAAGGAATACTGAACCATGGGAGTGTCAGAGTTATCATCCATAAGCCAATACATGGAAGCAAAGCGGATGTTCTTTGCAAGGAAGCCAGAAGCAAGATTGCAGAATCTATGGATCTCTTAAGCTGATGAACAAAATGAGAAGCTATAATTTTTTACATGTGTAAAAGAACAAAATATGTTGAGTTTTTTGTTTAGTCATCAAAATTATGATGCTCCCTTAATGATAACTAGGTACCAAACCGCACACAAGGCGGAACAAATCGATTTAAATAAAATATTATGAATAATATTATAATTTGAAATTTAAGATTTGTTTGTTTAAGACAAAATATGTAATTAAAGTTTATATTTTTAAATTTGCGTTTATATTGTGTAAAAATACGTTTTATCCATGAAATATATGAATGTCAAAAGAATTTCAGGTGGTGGAGAAAATTTTGATGTTTTATTGTGTTTCTAAAATTACATTCACATTTTTTATGTTTCAGATTAGTATCTACATCACTATGACATTACATAGATAAGGTAATATTTTTAAACTAATCGATTTAATCTAAAACTAATTCTAAGTTTTAAAATGCAATGAGGAAAATGTATAAAAAGTGTAAATAATCAAAAAGTTTAGTCTTGGTGAAAACTTATAGGGATAATGCTTGTGTAGGATTTTTTAAAAATTCATTAACATGAATATCATGTTAAGATCACTGAGTCACATATATTTAAATAGTCATCGGAATTTTTAAATAGGAGACAATGTTTTTTGTTTCTCAAAAAATTAAATTGGTAAGTAGATTTAAATTTTTGTGCAAAATTTTATTTATTTTTAAGATTATATTGTGATAATTAATTTGTAGTATACTTGAATAGTTATCGGATTTTTTTTAACTAGAGAATAACTTTTGCGTTTCAAAAAGTTACATAGGTGTATAAGTTTAAATTCTTTGTGGAATGTTATTTACTTTTATGATTATTGTGATAATTCATTCAATTAATTTTTTTAAATATAGTTGAATAGTCATTAGAATTTTTTAATAAGAGAATAAGTTTAGCAATTCAAAAAATTAAATAAATGGTTTATAATTTTTGTGAAATGTAATTTACTTTTAATAGTTATATAGGTTATGAAAATGATAATTAAATAAATTTTCAGATTTAATAGTTGATTAAATCTTTCATTTTAAAAACTAATAGAAAAAAGATTGTCTAATATAATTCAATGGCATATTTATGTAAATAATAATGAGAAGTAATGACATTTATTAAAAAAGGTATATGAGCTCTATGAATGCGACACCTCTGTTTATTTGTGAGAGTGCTTCTCTATTAATATATAGGGGATAGAAAAATCATCGTCTAATATAATTCAATGACATGTTTATGTAATAATAATGAGAAGTAATGGCATTCATTAAAAAAAAGTACTCCCTCCGTTTCACAAAGAGTATCATTCTGGAGATTTTTCTTTGTTTCACAAAGAGTGTCACTTTACAATTCCAATGCATTATTTTATATTTTCAATGCATATTTTACATTAGATTTCCTAGTTTTACCCTTAATCTATAATTAAATTAACTCATTAAACACTTATTAAATAAAGACATATATGTACATTTTAATGTTTTCTTAATTTGTGTGAAATGTGTCAAAATGACATTCTTTGTGAAACAGAGGGAGTATAAGAGTTCTGTGAATGCAACACTTCAACTTTTTTTTTTGTGTGAGTGTTTCTCTATTAATATATAAGAGAGAGAAAAACATTGTCTAATATAATTCAATGGCATATTTATGTCAATAATAATGAGAAGTAATGACATTTATTAAAAAAGGTATATGAGCTTTATGAATGCGACAATTCAATTTTTTTTGTGAGAGTGTTTCTCTATTAATTATAATTTATAAAGATTAGTAGAAGAAAATGTCTTTTTTTTTTTGAGAGTTGAAAAATATTTTTTGGTTTAATATTAAAATTTTTTCAGAAATTTTATTTTTTTTTTGAAAAATTCATTGCGGGGTTTAGGCTTTGTGATTTATATCGTACGTATAAGTTTTGGCCGCATTGTAACGCCTCACAGGAGGAGACAGAGCAGAGTCATTCCCGATCCCAATTATAATCCCAGAAGACAGTCCTTCTTCCAGATTCCAAATATCCATGTGAGTTTTTCATTGGATCTCTTCCTAATTGTGTAATTTCTTCGGTTTGTTGAACGTGGTCGAGTTGATTCAGAGATTCCTCTGTGTGTTCAGTCCGAGAAATTGAAGTAATGTACTGAAATATTCACATTAATTAGAGTAGATCATGATCATTTGATATATATATATGTGTAGAATGAAGGCTCTTATTCTAGTTGGAGGATTCGGAACAAGATTGAGGCCACTTACCTTCACCATGCCTAAACCCCTTGTTGATTTTGGGAACAAACCCATGATTTTGCATCAGGTTTAGTTTCTTCTTCTTTTTTTTTTTTGATATTTGCTTCCTTGGTGCTGCTGCCAGCTCACGTTTTCAAAGTTTCTTATTTGTCATTATGATGCATTTGCAGATTGAAGCTCTAAAAGCTGCTGGAGTGACTGAAGTTGTGTTAGCTATCAATCAGCAACAGCCAGAGGTACATACATACCAATTGTAATTTATGTAATTACAATATGTAAATTAATGTAATATATATCCATCTTCCTTGTGTTTTTTTGGTATTTATCTCAGGTCATGTTGAATTTTGTGAAAGAATATGAGAAGAAGCTAGAGATTAAGATCACATTTTCCCAAGAAACTGAACCGCTTGGAACAGCAGGGCCTCTCGCGCTTGCTCGTGATAAGCTCATCGATGAATCATGCCAACCGTTTTTTGTACTAAACAGCGATGTTATCTGCGAATACCCGTTGCTCGATATGATCGCATTTCACAAGACTAACAACGCTGAAGCATCCATTATGGTGACCAAGGTAATAAAATAAAAACTGCATTTTCTGAAAGTTGAATCATTCATCTGTTAATAGCGTTTTTGACCATTAACAGGTTGATGATCCTTCAAAGTATGGTGTGGTGGTTACAGAGGAAGCAACAGCGAGAGTTGAAAGCTTTGTAGAGAAACCAAAACATTTTGTGGGGAACAAGATAAACGCTGGGATATACCTCTGAACCCATCTGTTCTCGATAGGATAGAGCTGAAACGGACTTCGATAGAGAAAGAGATATTCCCTAAGATAGCTTCAGAGAAGAAGCTTTACGCGATGGTGTTACCTGGCTTTTGGATGGACATTGGTCAACCGAGAGATTACATAACCGGGCAGAGAATGTACCTTAACTCTCTAAAAGAGAAAGCTTCGCAGGAACTGGCTACAGGAGACAATATAATCGGGAACGTTCTCGTGGATGAGAGCGCGGTTATAGGAAAAGGTTGCTTGATAGGACCTGATGTGGTGATTGGTCCGGGATGCGTGATTGACTCAGGTGTGAGATTGTTTGGTTGTACTGTAATGCGTGGTGTTCGGATCAAAGAACATGCGTGCGTCTCTAATAGTATAGTGGGATGGGACTCTACCGTTGGAAAGTGGGCTCGGGTTGTTAACGTTACGGTTCTTGGCAAAGGTGGTTGTGTAGCTGATGCAGAGGTTTACAACAGTGGGGCTGTTATCGAACAACAAGGTCTGTGAAAGTGGAGAGCCTGAAGCCTAGATTCTTAGTAGAAGATATACTCAAAACATTTATTCTATGATTAATCTTTATATTGTGTATTTCGTAACATTCTTTATAAGAGAGAGACAAAAATGTCAGAGATAAATTATTGATATATGCGCTTTTGTTTAATCACCAAACTAAACTGAGATTAGTTAAAACATTTAGTAGATAAGACTATATATATAAAGGTTTGGTGTAAAATGAGAGACGTGACGGCAGAAAGAGCGGGTGGACCCGACCCGGACGGCACGGAGACACTTTCAGTTTCTTCTTCTTCTTCTCAAATCAATTTTTATTTTTCAATGAATGTCTGAAACGACTTCTTCGTCTCCTCCCACCATTTCCCACTTTCTTCTTCTTCTTCTTCATCCATCTCGTCTCCGTCTTCTTCTGACTTCTTTCAACCGTCTTTCTCATTATTCATCTTCTTCTTCTTCAACGGTATACCATTACATTCAGTTTGTGGAATGATGTTGATTTTGGTTGACATTTTTTTTTCTCTTTTTAGATGTTTATGAATGAATGTTCTCAACCCATTAACGGATAATGATTTTAAGAGGGAATTTAGAAACAAAGATCGCATTTTTTTGGTTTTTTATATTGAATATTTTTTGGAGTTTGGTGCTTCATAATGGTTCTGATCATAATTTGTTTATTACAATTGTGTGAGGAAACAGGTTTGGGATTCATGAGTTGAGTCACAAGGAAAAAAAGCATGTTAAACTGTGCCAAAAAAGCAGTGAAATCACAAGTTATCAGTGGCCAACGAGAGAAGTTTGTAAGGTATATAAAATGTTTCTCATTATTGTATATAGTTGATCACATTATTGTTACCATGATGATGATAACATTTTACCCAAAAAAGGCTATTCCTTTACTTGAGATTTGAAAATAAAAGGATATCTTTAGTTTATTTTGTTCTTCACAGGTTGGATAGTATGGATTCTAGGTACTCCCAGACTTCTGATACAGGTCTAAATAGATGCACACTCAATTTACAAGGACCAACACGTGGTGCTGCTTCTCAGGGAAACAATGTATCTTCTGGTTCCTTCAAGAAAGGGTTTAGGAGAGGTTCTAAAGGTCTTTGGTCTCTAGGAAGATCAATTGGTTTAGGGGTTTCACGGGCGGTTTTTCCTGAAGATCTTAAAGTTTCAGAGAAGAAGATTTTTGATCCACAGGACAAGTTTCTTTTGCTCTGTAACAAGCTCTTTGTTACTTCTTGTATTCTCGCTGTGTCTGTGGATCCACTCTTCTTGTATCTTCCATTTGTTAAGGATAATGACAAATGTATTGGTATTGACCGGAGATTGGCTATCATAGCTACTACGCTTCGGACAGTAATCGATGTGTTTTATCTTTTTCACATGGCTCTTCGGTTTAGAACAGCTTTTGTTGCCCCTTCTTCCCGTGTTTTTGGGCGTGGTGAACTTGTGATCGACCCTGCACAGATAGCTAAACGGTATTTGCAGCAGTACTTCATCATTGACTTTCTCTCTGTGCTTCCACTTCCACAGGTAAAAATTAACACAAATCGCCCTCCATTGTTCTCTTCTTGCTCATTGTTTCTTGTTTTCAAACGTTGATGACTAGTTTATGTTTTTTCAGATTGTAGTTTGGAGATTTCTTTACACCTCTAAAGGTGCAAGTGTGCTGGCAACAAAGCGGGCGTTGCGATCTATCATATTACTTCAATATATTCCGAGATTTATTCGGTTGTATCCTTTGAGCTCAGAGTTAAAGAGAACAGCTGGTGTTTTTGCTGAAACTGCTTGGGCTGGTGCAGCTTATTATTTACTACTCTACATGCTCGCAAGTCATGTTAGTACTTATTATTTTTGGTACCCTTTCCTCTTATATCCTCGAAAAATCCATCCATAACTCTCTTGTTTTTACACTTTGTTTCATCAGATTGTTGGGGCTTTATGGTACTTATTGGCATTAGAACGCTATAATGGATGCTGGAGCAAGGCTTGCGGTATTAGCCAGAACAACTGTACCAGAAACTTCTTGTTTTGTGGTAATGAAAATATGGATGGTTATGCAGCTTGGAGTACCATCAAAGATTCTGTTCTTCAAATAAATTGTCCAGTTAATACAACTGATGGTGATAATCCTCCTTTCGATTTTGGAATCTACTTAAGAGCCCTGTCCTCTGGCATTGTCTCATCTAAGAGCTTTGTCTCCAAGTACTTCTTTTGTTTATGGTGGGGACTTCAGAATCTCAGGTACGTAATGCTAAAAGAGTTTTTGTCTTTTCTAATACTTTCATTGTAATAACAAGTCTCTGTTGCATTATTAACCTCACTGATGTCCAATGCAGCACTCTTGGTCAAGGGCTTGAAACCAGTACATACCCTGGAGAGGTTATTTTCTCCATAGCACTTGCTATTGCTGGACTTCTTCTCTTTGCTCTTCTTATCGGAAACATGCAGACTTATCTTCAATCCCTTACAATCCGACTTGAAGAGATGAGAGTGAAAAGACGTGATTCAGAACAGTGGATGCATCATCGAATGCTTCCACGGAACTGCGAGAACGGGTCAGACGTTATGACCAGTACAAATGGTTGGAGACACGCGGAGTTGATGAAGAGAATTTGGTTCAGAACCTCCCAAAAGACCTGAGAAGAGATATCAAACGCCATCTCTGTCTGGCTTTGGTTCGGAGGGTAAGTCAAATCTTATTATAAAAATTTCTCTAATCTTGATTCATAAATGAAGTCATCATGTTTTTTTTTTCATAATGGAAAGGTTCCACTGTTTGAGAATATGGATGAGAGGCTGCTTGATGCAATCTGTGAGCGGTTGAAGCCATGTCTGTACACAGAGAACTCTTATTTGGTTCGGGAAGGAGACCCGGTCAACGAGATGCTCTTCATTATCCGTGGTCGGCTTGAGAGTGTGACCACCGATGGTGGGAGAAGTGGTTTCTTCAACCGCAGTTTGCTTAAAGAAGGAGACTTCTGTGGGGAAGAGCTTTTGACATGGGCACTTGATCCCAAATCCGGTTCCAATCTACCATCCTCTACCAGAACCGCAAAGGCACTAACTGAAGTAGAGGCTTTCGCTTTGATAGCCGATGAGCTAAAATTTGTGGCTAGCCAGTTTAGGAGACTACACAGCAGGCAAGTTCAGCACACATTCAGATTCTACTCCCAACAATGGAGGACTTGGGCTGCTATTTTCATACAAGCAGCGTGGCGACGATACGTGAAGAAGCAGAAACTTGAGCAACTCAGGAAAGAAGAAGAAGAAGGAGAAGGATCGGTTACTAGTATCAGGGCAACGTTCCTGGCGTCAAAGTTTGCTGCGAATGCACTTCGTAAAGTTCACAAGAACCGTATTGAAGCAAAGTCTACAAAAGAACTAGTGAAATATCAGAAACCTTCAGAGCCTGATTTCTCTGCTGATGATCCTTCTTGATCAAATTTACCAAAAGCACTAATGTCTATGATAAACGCTTTTAACTTGTATAATAACTCAGATTGAATTTTATTGTTTGATTTGTGCTACAACATTACGATTTAACAAGATAAAGATAAAGGTGGTAACATAAATGACAGTGATTGTTATATGCGTCTCTTTCTGTCTGATGAAGATAAAATACAAAGTAAATAGTAGGATCATCGAGAAATGACATAGTTTGATAATTGCTCGGATCAACCTTTGAGAAAGGTTTTGCAAAGCTTCTGCCATAGATCCCTGTCTGGTTGTGCAGTATCCATTGTACTCTTTGCCTTATCCGCAAACTCTTGCTGACAAACAAAAACAGAAAAGATCAATTATCACATTACAATACTGATACGTTCCATAAAGTTAACAACATAGAGAACAAAAACAAACCTCGCAAAGCTTCATATTAAGGACACGGTCAACAATCTCAAACAGAATCTCTTTGTTATACTCAGGATGCCCTTGGATACAGAGCAAGTGGTCTTCAATAGAAAACATCTCGACCTCACAAATCTCAGAAGAGGCAAGAAGTGTAGCAGACTCAGGAAGCTCCAAGACTTCATCCTGATGACACTTTATAATAGCTAAAGATGAAGGGACCTCGTCGCCTCCAAAGTGACCTCGTAGCTTTTCATTATCCTTAGCTATGCTAATCCTTCTAAGTCCCATATCTGCACCTTTAACAGCCCTTCCTATTTTCCCACCTTTAACTCTAGTAATGATCTAATCACAACAATAACAGCAACTCAATCAGATCCAAAATTACACAATTCTTCTGAAACCCTAAATCAGATCCAAAATCAGGAAAAATTGTAAAATTCATAAGAAAACAAGAAACAACAAACCTGGTGGCCGAAACAGATGCCGAGAACCTTCTTCTTCATCTCATCAAGCTTCTGACAAACCTCGCAAAGCTTAACAATCCAATCGGCGTCAGCGAAAGCATCGTGTGGACTACCGCTAATAACGAAACCGTCGTACTTATCTAAATCTTTCTCATCGGGGAAGTCACCGTCGACGACTCGGAATAGATCCCATTGCTCACCTTCCTCGCCAAAAGTCGAAACGAAGACGTTGAAGTATCCACCGTAAGTCTTCTTCACGAAATCGGAGTCGCTCGTCGCGAGAAACAGAGCAAACCTCTTCTTCTCCACCATCACCATCTTCTTCTTCTTCTTCAGAGATCACCGATGATGGAGACGAAGAGAGAGATTTGGGAAATGTAACAAGAGACGACGGAGAAGACGATCACACACGCCAAGTGAGATTTTTGTTGGGTTAAATAGGAAAAAAAAGAAAGAAAAAAACGGTTAATGGGAGAGATCAGAGAAAACGTGAGGTGTTGCAATAGCTGTCGTCTATAAAGAAGATATGACAACTCCACGTCGTTTATCTTAAAATCTAATTGTAGAAATCATTCACATTTTTAGTCATGGGGGTGATGAGATTAGTGTTGGTTTGGTACATTATCATTCACATTTTTAGTTATGGGGTTATGAGGTTAGTGTTGTTTGTTACTTTATCCATTCATATTTTTTCTTTTTTTTTTTGAGTTACCAAAGAAAAGTTGACTTTTATGCCATAGGTTAATTAAAAGACTTACTTTATTTGTAGGTTTCCCACTAAATTATTAATGTTTTTCACTTTTTTGGTTTGTTTTATCTGTTTCTTGTAAAATGGCCGGTGCCAAACTGAATTATTAGTGTTGCCAAAAAACAAACGACAAAAGAATCGTAATCATTGCCACTTCTTTCCTTTTCTAGCTTGGGATCAAGATTAAGATATGTAATTACTACTTTGACCACATAAATATTGTGGCATTGCAATATCCCCACCCCACATCACTTCTACGATGGTGGAAATATCCAACAAGTTAACTAAAAGGTAATGCAAGAAAAAGGAATTTCTAACTACTAGGTGGTGGTGGACTAGTGGTTTTAGCTTTGATGAAAGAGTTGTCCTGTTGGTCTAGGTTAGGGATCAATTCTTCCCAAACGCAAAAATTATTTAGTTTTATCTCTTTGGTCACATGGATATGTACCCATTGCTTACGGCTCATTTGCATAACCGGAGGATCCTACCTGTGGGATGCCCTTCCCCCGGGAAGATTAGTTTCGGACCCCTCTATATGTTTGGGTATTTATTCTCTGAATTAACAAAACAAAAAAAAAAGGAATTTCTAAGAATATACTTATATAAGGTTATGCTATTGTTTATTTGATATATTCTCGCACTTTTTGTTTTTTTGGTCAAACTCTTTCATTGAAATTAAAAACCTCAAGGCAGAGGTAAATTCATACAGCTTGCAAACAAAGTAAATACAAGAAAGTAGAGATAAGAGCTCCATCAGTTCTTCAAAAGGATTTTCAGCTTCAAGAAGTTTAAAAACGTTTGAGAAAGGGATCACATATTTTCATGCTTATTTCCCCAAAAAACGAAGTATTTTTGCTTATCAGTAATTTATTTAAAGTATAGATACTGTTATATTATGTGATCACCATATCATATTGTAGTGTAGTTTTGAACTTCCACAAACGTAGCGGATTTATGAAAGATCATTATTAATAGAGTACTATAGTACTTAAACCAAGTGGCTTCGTCCTTTCAAGAAATTCTTGCAAAGAATGTGCAAACGCCTCGTGTCTGGTTCGATCTTTCCTATCGTACGTTTAGCTCTCTCCACGCATTCCTCCTACAAAAAATATATTTAAATTAAACTATATATGTATAATATAGGATTAAAACCAAATGAAGATAGACGTTTTAAGCGAACCTCGACATATTTGATCTTATGGACACGATTAGTGATCTCCAAGAGAATCTCCTTGTTGTACTCAGGATGGCCTTGAACGCAAAACAAGTGATCTTCCACAGAGAATATCTCGACGTCACATTTGTCCGAGAATCCAATGACTTTGGCCGACTCAGGAGGCTCAAGTACTTCGTCTCGGTGACATTCTATGATCAACAAATCCTCGGGAACTTCTTGACCAAAGTAACCACCCGGTTCGATCATATCTTGGACGATGTTTATCTTACGAAGGCCTAAGTCTGGTCCTCTAAGAGCCCTTCCCACTTTTCCACCTCTTACTCTACATATTATCTAGATCCCAATAAAATGAAAACGTAAGATATATATAAGTTTTGAGTGTATTAAAAAAAACCATGTGTGATGATTCAACTAGCCACCTTAATCGTTTTTTCTTTGATAAATCTATTTTCGTATTCGATGCTAGGAAATATACTATCAAGTTTAATTATTCAAATACCTTTTGTTATACATATCATTTAAAATATCAATAAAAATCTTTGTTTCTTTCTGGCTACGATCGATGATAATTGAGTGGTGACCCATCAAGAAAACGAAGATCTATCATAATTGAGTATAAGCTACAAAGTTCAAAATTAAATATTATATAGTCTTGGTGGATATTGTTCTCAGTAAATTAATATTCCCCTCGAATGGTAAACCGTATTAGTTCATCATATATATAGAAGGCATGTCAATTATGATATTAATTAACTACTTTGAATAAATTAAAATGTGAATAGATTAAAAACTAGATTTATCTAGTCTGGCACTAGTCTACAACATAGATTATGAAGTAGCAAGTTAGGCAAACTAGTAGTATTCATGTACATTTTTCAACTTTAGAGTTTTAAGATATTGTGAATTTACTTCCCTAGTAATTAAAAACCTATATGTTATATAGATCAACTAAGTAGGCAATGTTTTAAATAATAGAAAGAAACAAACACATTGGATGATAAAATTAATATCAAACCTGGAGACCAAAGCATATGCCAAGAATCTTCTTCTTCATCACATCAAGTTTTTGGCAAACAGAGCAAAGCTCACTGATCCAAGCCTCTTCTGCGAAAGCGTCATGTAAACTCCCGCTAATGACGAATCCGTCGTACTTGTCAAGATCATCTTCACGAGGAAACTCGCCATCGATCACACGGTAAAGATCCCATTGCTCTCCTTCGTCTCCAAAAGCCGACACAAATACGTTGAAGTAGCCTCCATACGTCTCCTTGACGAACTCAGAGTCTGGCGTGGCTTGAAACAGAGCGTATCGTCTTATCTGCTTCACCATTATGAGAAAAGAGAGAGAGAGATGTTATTGGTGGTGAGAGAATTGAGAATGTGTTAGGGCATATATAAAGGAAGGAGAGGAGCTAGACAACAGTATCGGTTTGGTCTATAAGAACCGGTTTTCGGTTTGGACTATTGACCAAAACAGTTTTGAATTATATCGCAACAACTGAATTTATTAATGGTTTCGAAATGTTGAAAACGTATACATCAAAGTTTCTAGCTGAGATCCTTTTTTTCCTTATTGGACAACGATTAGGATTTTCCTGTTTAATGTTGTTATACCACATTACCACTAGTGTGTGATTAGTTCGCATCATGTTAGGTTAATATCTCACGTGTTTCTCGCGTCGCGTATTTATTGGCTTTTGAGATTCTTTGTGAATTCCTATCATTGATTTTTGATAGACGTCACATGCTTACACTCACACACACGCGCATACAAAAAAAAAAAAATTGAATCAAAGTGTGAATGATAGGTTTATTACTAAAAGAATGTTATGTGCATTTTTACATATGTGAACGAATCAATGAATAGCTTAAATCTCACCTAATATACTTTTTAAAAAAAAATTGCTTAGCTTCTTAATTCTTTTTGTTTTTCAATTCGTGGGTGGATCTTTGTTAGAGAACTTACGGTAATTGAAAGAAACACGACAACGCAGAATCATGTGTCAAAGAAATAATACATTACCAACTAAATAGAAAAACCAAAATTAAGGAAAGCAGGTCGGGTCGTTAGAACAGGGTTCTGGTCCTAAAACATTTTGTATTCACCTTTAACAGAACATAACGTTTTTGAAATTACTCGGAAGAATTATTCCTTAACTTATATATATAGTATGAGTTAAACTAGTTTTGGGAGTGAATTATTACTAATATAGTATCAGAATTTAGATTTAAACTTTTCGATTGTAAATTACCACTCGTGGATATCCAGTCTCCACAAACTTCACGCTTTATATGTCAGTGTGAAGAGGATGTGTTAGACTTATCCCACATCAGAAAATTAATATTCCTTTCTTGAATTAGCTTTTGGGAGAGTGAGTTAGACCCATTACTAATATTTACACAATCACACTGAGCTGTTCTTACAGTACAAACTTGTTTGATCCTATTTTTCACGTGCATTATAATAGACTCATAAATTAAGAAAATTCTAAAATTGCTATTGAATAGCCTGGATCTAAATTAGACTATACAATAACAAAAAATCTTGAATAAATAAAATATTGAATAGACATCTTCTGTTTTAAAGAAAAAGACACTGATTGAGATGAATTATTGACATCTGGAGAATTGACAAATTATTGATAAAACACGAGATTCATGGTGTGGCGGATATCTCTAGCTGGCGGAGAGAGAAGTCGCCAGAGGGGAGAGAGCATCTCGTTATCTCTGTCGGAGCTCCTTAATTTAGTCATGGCAAATAACATATACATATACATTTATGCGAAGTTCAATTTAAATGGTGACACATCCATAATAACACTATCACAAATTAGTGTGCTATACATCTTAATCCTAATACAATAAAAGCATGTTTTTGCTTCTTAATCAATTAATACAATTAAAGTATAGAAGGACTCTCGTTTTAGCTAAATCCACTTTTGCTAACTAGTGTAAGATTACAGTACTCTACATAATTATTATTATTTTTAAACTTACAGAATTAATGATAACCAAGAGATTACAACTCTACAAGCCTAAGTGAAGAATCAAATGAAAGTTTGACAGCGAAATGCAATATTTAAACCACGTTATCACAAAACAGTCCCACCAAGTAAAGAAGAATGATAAAACAGTATGGCATGATTTTTTTTTTTTTTTGACAAAATTGTAACATATATAATGACTAAGCCATCATTTTCAGTTTGCTGTATGATTTTTGTGTGTGTGTGTGTGTGGTTTATAAATAAGACTATAGCATAATCACAAAACTGTAACATATAACGACAGAAAACGATGTTACGTTGCTAGTTGCTACTGACCTAGCAGTATCGAGTTATCAATATAAGAATTCTGAAAGTAGAGGCTTTAATCATATTTCCTAATTTCATTTAACAAATATCTGCATTTATATGTCAGGAGGAAATTGAACTACGTAATAGAAGTTTCTTACAATTTTCTATTCGTAGACGAGGTATATACAGTATATATAGTTGTTGACAAAATGAAAACCGTATTTATAGTTTTTAAATACTGTATGTAATTTATTCATTTATTAGAGGTATAACACAGAAATATGTCACGCCTGAGATTAATAAGGTTATACATATGAAGCAAGTAATAAAATCCATAAATTTCCCAAATATGACAAGAGCGCCAAATGGATATAATCTGGTAATGAAACTAGTTAGTTAGTCGGAACTCTGCATGCCTTTGAGGAAGTTCTTGCAAATCTTCTCCCAAAGCTCCCTGTCTGCTCCCCTCTTCTCCATCGTTGCCTTTGCCGCATCCGCAAACTCTTGCTGCATACATAATTTTTCATATTTCTTTAGAAATTATCTACAGTTTGGTTCTTATTGATATTTCATTCGATTCTTAAACAATTTATCTGATCATAAGTCATAACTTTATCTGACCAGCAAGGCAACAACATGCCACATGTGATGAGGTGTACTAAATTAAAGTGACTAATCGACAACACCCTAGTGAATATTTTAATCCAGAATCCACCAATACTCTATGTATCCAAGTTCTAATTCGCAATTTTTCTATATATAAATTTGTGTATTCAGTAAATTAATCAGAGTTAAGGGGAAAAAAAAAAACAAACCGGGACGAGGCCTTGACCAAGAACACGATCAACAAGATGGAAGAGAATCTCTTTGTTATACTCAGGGTGTCCTTGAATACAGAACAAATGATCCTCAATAGAGAACATCTCCACCTCGTAGTTTGTGGAGTACGCAAGCACTTTAGCATTTTCTGGCAGCACCAAGACTTCGTCCTGGTGGCATTTGATGATCGCCATGGTCTCAGGAATCTCGTCTCCGAAGTAACTTCCTGGCGTAATCGCATCCTTAACGATGGTTATGTCTCCAAGTTTTAGTTCTGGTCCCTTCCTTGCTCTGCCTACTGTTCCTCCCCTTACTCTGGCTATGATCTAAACGGAGAATAGTAAAAAAAATTAATTAAGAAAAACATTATTTAATCAACAACAACATGCATTATGCGGTTTGATGAATCATCCCTAAGACTAACACAACCCTCAAACCCACATTTTCTTGTCTGTTGGAAGAGAATTATTTTTAATCTTTTTAATCATTAACATTATTCCATTAAATTTAATTGTTAATCAGATACTTAATCTTTTAATCCGTAACCCATTTTGTAGATCTAAGTTTTGTTGTCATGCTTATTAAATAATCCACTAGTTATTAAATAATGATGATGATGTACTTTGATCATTTCATATCTTCACGGAAATGGTCAATTAATCATTAATAAATTGGACGTTGTTTCTCCAAACGAGCATCATTAACTTTTCACTCTAGATTATGCAAAAAACGGGTTCAATTTAGATTTAGAAGCTTAGAACTAACAAAAACCATGAACTAAAAAAACAGGAGATGTTTATATATTACCTATTCAAATTCACTAATAAAAATTGATTTCTAACCAATAAGTCAAATTTAGATGACAAAAAAAAAAAATAAAGAATGAAAAGAACCTGGTGACCAAAGCAGATGCCAAGAATTTTCTTCTTCATCTGGTCGATCTTCTTGACAAGATCACAAAGCTTAAGGATCCAATCATAGTTCTCGAAGGCATCGTGAGAGCTTCCGCTGATAACAAAGCCATCGTACTTGTCGAGATCTTTCTCATCGGGAAACTCACCGCTGACGACCCTAAACGAGTCCCAATGCTCTCCTTCATCTCCGAACGTTGACACGAACACGTTGTGGTATCCCCCGTACGTTTTCTTGACGAACTCTGAGTCCAAAGCCGCAAGAAACAGAGCGTATCTTTTCTGCTCCACCATTTTTGATTAGAAAAGAGAGAGAGAGAGAGAGAGCAGTGGAGATGAAACAACAACGTATGTATGGTGTGTAACTTATATCAGATTGGATTTGGTCGACCTACCTACTGGTTTTTATTTTTATTTCCCACGTTTTATGTAATATTTTTTGAATTTTATTACATCAAATCTTTTTTTTTTTTAATATAAGTGATACAAATCTTTTGTTTTATTATTCAGAAATAAAGTTATAAAGGCAAATTAATCAGTGGTGGGCAACCGTTGTTGACCATGGATATATCAATTTTTATAGCATTATTATACAACATGGGCCAATGTGGACAACCAATAATAATATGGAATTGTTAGTAAGTGATTTATTACACTGGGTCACCTGCCAAAAGCAATTAAAATGACGCGCATTTTAAGTTACACTCGTGTTTCATTTAACCTTCTTATTTTTGGTTTGTCTAAACTCACTTTTAACACACACACAAACAAAAGCAATTGTACGAAATTATACAACTATATTGGTCATTATTAAAATTAAAGTTATCGATGTTAGTAGAAACTAGAAACAAACAAGAAATAGGTACTTTTTTGATACGTAGATTAACAGTACTCTTAAATCTCAAAAAGAAAAGCATACGTTGCGTGCACCGACTCTTGAAAAACGATTTGGTTTTGTTTCTATGTGAAAATATTTGCATAGCCTTCGTTTTCGGAGTTGCATCATTGAAACAAAATATTAAGCCTTTTAATAACAAAACAAAATATGTAAGTTTGTTGCAAAATCAAATTTATCGCACATTTGACTATTTCTCAGCCGTTCCAAGAAGGGTTGACATTTCTCAGTTTCGCGTTTTTAAATTATTACATATATTTATCGGTCCAATAACCTCGTTGTATAAAGAATCATCGACGTCTATTAGAATAGTAAACCGGGATTAATTAACTGGTTTATATATTGTATAGTTTATGTAGGATTAAGCTTCCTTTTACTTAATCCTAATCTAGTACATAAACAACTGTAATCACATTTTACAGATTAACGAGAATAACAAACTTTCTCTTTCTAAGCTCAGCTCTCTCTCTCTCTAGTTCTTGCTCGACTCTGTGTTCATCTTCTTCCTCTTTTTAATCCTGATAACGTCAAACAAAGTACGAAGATGAAATTCGAATATAAATAGTCTCTAATTAAACTTGTCCGGTTACGTACATGTCCGATCTATCTGTTGTTAAAAAGATATATTACGTCTACTTGCCAGTTGGAGCAATGTCGTGGACCTTTAGGTTTCGGAAAGGGCTTCATATTACCGTTGACAAACATTGGCCTTAAGAGTTAATCCAGGGCTAACGTAAATAACTAGGCTTCCCATTACTAACTAAGCCAGCTTCTTAAGAAAAACTACTCATCCTTGTTTCAAGTAGTAAACCTTAAGGATTTGGACGTAAACATATGATTACGCTTCAACTTTTTAAAATCGTCTTAAACCAGTCGTCTTTTCTAGATGAAAGTATGTTTTAGTCTCTCATTTTTCTCCAACATATATTTATTAGTATATCTAAAACAGTACTAATAATCAATAATCAATTGTTCAAAAAAAAAAAAACCAAAACAAGAAAGCGAATCAAAAAGATCAAAGACTACACATTAGAAAAGAAAAAGAACCATGCAAAGCTCGTTTTCTTGTATGATGATGAAATTTCTGATACGAATCTTTTGGTTTTTGTTAAAAAATTTGAATCCTTTTTCTCAGCTCTGTTCTCAACTTTCCTTTTTAAAGATGTCCTCTTCTTTTCATCCCTTTTTCCTGACCTTTTTTTATGTTATTAGGTATACACTTATACTTATACTATATCATGTGCAATTGTTTGTTTGGATATGATATATTGGGATTGTGTAATCTTTAATAAACTATAGTTTAACGTGGAATGTCTTTTGTTTTGACTATTTGTTGTTTTTAATACAGTTAGCAAGTTTTAAGATTTTTGGTCCACAATCTTTTTTTTTTTCAGACCTGAAGCATTTTCTGGTTAAGAAATTTTAACCTTTTTGGTCCATAATATTTTTTTAGTTCGAACGAGCATTTTATAGTGCTTGTTTAAGACGTAAATCATAAAAAATTTCAGGGGAAATTAGAATTTGAGAACACAAAGTCTTAAAATTTAACCAAGTAACTTATCTTGGTGCCAATGTTTCCCTCTTTTGATTTGTTTCTCCTTTCAAATTAATGGGCAGATTCAGTTTTGTTGGTTCAAATAATCCCACGCCATGATATGATTACGGTCCATATGGGCTTCAAAAAAGTTTTGGATTTAGGAAACAAACCTATAAAAAGTTTTGGTTTAAAGAAGTGAAAGAGCCAATAAACAGAAGAAGCTGACGTTTCCTCAGACATTCTGTCTCATTCGTAAATCTCTTTATTTGTGTTTTTGCTCTCTCTCTGTCATTTCACCTCACAAGTCATTGCCTACGTGCTTTCAACCTCTATCTCTATTCTTTTAGCTTCTTCTTAGCATCGCCGTACACGTGTCGCTCTTACGCCTTCAAATCTTTCTCTTCTGCAGCCATAATCAACACCTACCAATTATTTTCAATATCTGGTTCGGTTTAACTAGATTAGTGTGTTTTTTCTTATGCATTATGGGTGTCTATGGAAAAATAAAAAGTGTATATGAAAATATGACAATATGTGTAGGGTTTTTGGGTGGTCGTCTCGATAAAACCGAGCCTCGATCAGGGAGCACATGTTCTAGAGTAATAGGACTTTTTCAGTTCTCTATGCAGTGTTTATTTTATTAAGTATAAGTTGTAACATATCACAAGAAACTTAGCAATGAGTTTAGTGGGAAGTTGACTAACATAATAATCATCTACATAAACCGGTTAACTAAAACTAGTTATACTACCGGAATATAGTTTGATTTATTCTTCTGAACACCGACAGATTGGAGTTAGTAATATATTACACGCATGTATCATGATATATATATACTAACGAGTCTTTTAATTTCCACCCAAATCATTAGGGAATACGTTAAATTTTAGACTAAATTAATAACTTATTTTCACATGAAAATACTTGATAAATGTATGACTATTGTAAATGTGATGTACCTCTTTTCGGAAATCCACTTGAGACTTGACACATGTTGATTGGTTGCAGCAAAACTGCAGAATTAGAAAATTTATGACAGTAGTATTTAGTGGCCACACATAGAGCTTTAGAGAAAGAGAAGAGAGAGAGAGAGAAGGTAAGTTTTACACAAAAGGAGGCTTCTCTCAGACGAAACGAATAAAAAGAACCAAAAAAAGCTGAGAAGAATCCATAAAAGGTGACAAAAGCAAGAAGGAGAGGCAAACATGTATCCTTATCTTGTCTTCTGATTCACACACTATTCTTCTTCTTCTTCATCATTAGTATTCACCAAAACCCACTCTTCTCTCTTTCTCGCTTGTTAGTGTTCTTTACGTCTTATCTGATTTTTTTTTTCCTTTCTCTTTGTTTGGTAGAAGAAAAGAATGGAGGGTACTTATCAGTATGCTGCAACAATGATGGAGGTCTCAAGAAGAGCATTTTCGTTAGAGAAGAAGAATAATTAGTTTCATTACTCTTCAAAATGTCGTTGATCAGATTCATTTTTTCTTGATGTCTTTGATTTAATCCTCTTATTAAACCCAAAAAAGAACATTGTGTTGACGGTTTGGGAAGTAGTGATATTGGCGGAAATGGCTCAATCTCCTTGTCACATTATATCACTTTCTCTGTTTTTTCTTCTCTTAACTTTTACATTTTTGAAGTATTTATCTCATATATACTTCATTCATTAAACTACATAACTTGTTTATTTATCAACTACTTAAACTGTGAGCTTTTTTTTTTTTTTTTTTTTCATATATACTTTGGTCAATTATGCAAGAGCTGGCTAAAAGATGGAAGGATATTCATTTTAATTTCAAGCCAGTTTTTTTATTTTTGCAAAAAAAATCTTCTGATTTCTCGATTTGTCACTTTCTAAGAAATTATGACTACTGCATGTCTGTGTAATTAAATTTAACTTTATGTGTTTTATTGACGACACAAACAGAGGAAAAGGAACACACAGAGAGAGAGATATGTCTTTGGTTCTAGATTTCTATTTGTCTTGGAAAACGTGCCTTTCATCAAATCGGATAGCTGTTTTTTTATATATATGGGAGATATGTTTACCATTATGTTATTTAATCAGGGTTATAATTATTACTCAATCACTAGGTAGTACGTTCATTAGTCAATTGTTGCTGATTAGGTGTATATGCGTAATTATAAAGAAATTGATGAAATGACGCAATTATAAAGTGAGTTTGAAAGTAAGAGAGAAAGAAAGGTATAGAGAATTCCATGCAAGAAGAAAAAAAAATGTTCGAACTGCAAGTTCAAAATCAATAGTATCAAGCCTAAACATTTGTGCTATAGTCTTGAATATCAAACATTCTTTGCTAATTCAATTTTATAAAGATCTAATTACAATTATTATTTTAGGTTTTTTGCTACAACATTCTTGGGAAATGAGGGGGTTTGTGGGGTTTCCACTTTCTTGTTTTCTCGAAGCCCAAAACAAAATGTCACATCACACAATACATCTTTTAATTTAACTACTTGGTGGATCTCATGCAAATATGCAATATATGCTGCAAAAATGTATTTAACAAAGGAACATGTACAATTAGTATGAGGCTATAAGCAACAAACCTTGTTGTTGATAGATACAGTATAAAATATAGTAATATTTATAATGAAAGCAAAGCATTATTGATTTCGAGTTTTCGACAACAACAAAATTGATTTATTACTATTAAATATCATATACCATATCTTTTGCTTCATTGTGGTGGTTAGGACTTAGGATCAAGGATGATTTAACACGCCACACGAGCAACATATCATTAAAGCCACACGAGCAAGTTCAACATTGTACACTCCTAACATAAAGGGTGCAAAACAATTGATGAAAAAAAAAGGGTGCAAAACAAAAAAGTCTTTTTGGATATGGGCTCAAAGTTTTAGCCTTTTGGCCCTATTTTTTTTGCTGTTGACAACAAAACCAATTAAATCGTGTACTAATCTAAAACTAGTAAACTAGTAAACCACTAAAGTACATACTCAGTTCGACTTATTTCTTCAACACGTGGTGTGTAATTTTCAGTTTTCTTATATCTGCGATGTGTGTGTATGAGTATTCAGTCCTGGTGTGTTTTTAATCTTTGACAAGAATGGTAAAGAAAGAAGTAAAAAGGTTACAGAACGTGCGTGGAAGAATCAGGTCGACACCATATCCATATTATATAAAGCCATGGGAAATCGCAGACGAATAATAAACGCACTCCGACGAAGATTTGCTGCCTCTCTTCTTTCTCATTTTCTCCCCTTTTATTTTAACTTCAACTTTTTAACTCCATTTTCCAGTTTAAATAATTATGGAGTAGTTGGTAATAAAATTCATCAATTTTTTTTCAATAAAGTATACTGTATTTTTAAAACGCTATATTAATGACTTCAAGTTCCACTAATTAAATTTATGATTGATGATGACTCAGGCTCCATTGCTGCTAGGATATGCACAACTATTACTGTTCTGCTACACATTTATTGAACTAGTAACAAAGCATCCATGTAACAGAGAAAATAAGCAAAAGTTACAATAATTTTTTCAAAGACTTCAATGGAATAAAGCATTTTATAATTGGTGCAATTTCTGCATATCAGAATATGGTCCCGGCCGGGCGATAAAAAAAAAAAATATGATGAAACAAACATTACTAAGAAAAAGTTGAGAAGAAATATATATATCCAAATTTTTGTATGGGGGGTACAAATTATTGGGAAGATGATTCTTTGTTCAACAACGCATAATAAGATTGGATTTGTCCCATCATCCAATCTTCCTCCACTTTAGTGAAATTTCATTAACTTACTCTTTTACAAATTCGGTTGGATTGTTATAGCGGCATGCATATAGATCTAATTTGTGATGTTAAATCATTTGTGATTCTTTTATTGTAGCAAAATTTGAAAGTTAATTAGGAGAATAATATGTATTGATCACAAGTACAAAGATGATGATGCAATTGGATCATTGATAAATGTGTGACAGAAGTAAACAAGGTAATTGGTTGCAAAGCATCTCGCTGCTTACCTCATCTTGCTCATCCCAATTCGGCATTTTTTTTTTTTTTGGCCACCTCTTTACTTACTTTTTCCTCCTCTGGTTTTCTTTCGTAGTTACTTTGGTACACCAAGATCGATCCAAATTTGATTCAGTGACTTAAGTCATCAAGGTAATCACATCTAAGCACAATCATTTAACTATATTACACCCCTTTTTTTTTAATCCCTCTAAAGTTATATTTACCATAAGATTGTGATACTGTTCCATATTGAAAAGAAGGAAGAGCTAGTAAGTTTTGAGTGCATCGTTACGCACGATGCAAATGGGTAAAATGCATGATTGAATATTTATTAGTTAGTTAGTGTAGTGGTACATCTTAACAAAAACTTTAAATTAGTTGTGTTGCATTTTTACCGAAAACTTTATCCCAAAAAAAAAACATACATTCGAAACGTGGGGGTCATGAATGTTATTGCAGTAAAGTAAGACGTGATTGAAAGGAGAAAAAAGATAGAAAAGTAATAAAATAAGAAAAAAAGACAAAGATGTAATAATTAGATCGTTCGATTAAATTAATACGAAAGTAGGAGGTGGTGGGTCAAAAAAGAAACAGAGAGACAAAAGAGGAAGAAAATTAAAAGTATAGGGACATTATCATAAATAATGTAACATCAGAGGGCAAGTGTGGGGGAATCTCCTATTTCAGGCTTGGCCCGTATCACTCACTATCTCATGTTGTTGCGTTTTGACATTTTTATGCAATAATTTCTATATAATTCGAATCATTAAATTTCCAAAATATAGGTAGGGAGACACCCAAAAATTTCAAATTACAACCTTCTGGTAAAATATTGTTTCATATAAATAGAAAAAGACAAAAAAAAAAAAAAGGAGGAAGCGCATTTTAGCGTGCACCAGTCTCCTAGCCTGTCACTGGTAGTCCTAGTACATTACATCAATTTCTCCATTTTTTACTGTAAAATGGAGAAAGAAAAAAAACAAATTTTAGTAACAGACAGATTTTTGTAATAATATTATTATATCTAGATGAGTAGGCTCCTCTTACTTTATTTAACAAACATTAGAGTGCATAATACAATTAGAGATTTCAATATACACCAAATTTTTGTAGCGCTTTGCTTTTATAATGTTTTAGCTTTTACTGTTGGTTTTAATGGTTTTAGTGGTTGAAGCACATAAGTTTGTTTGTGAATTGGACTGTTCTTTATTTACTATTCATAAATTATAATTATAGTGATACAAATTCAAAGAAAATAAATAGAAACTGCAGCTGATCAGCTAACTTCAACCGTAGTAACTATTGGACGAAAGAACATAACCAAAGATAAATCACAAACATATTACTCAATTGGAAAAGAATTATAGAAACTCAAGAAATATGCATTAATAAGAAGAAAAGAAGAAGACAAGAGAGAGAGAGAGAGAGAGAGAGAGAGAGAGAGAGAGAGAGAGAGAGAGAGAGAGAGAGAGAGAGAGAGAGAGAGAGAGAGTAGACCAGCATCCACCGTCCCGGGTCCGACAGTCCGTATCAGCTTCCCCTGATTCTCTCTCTTCCCCCTTCATTTAAACGTTTCATCTCAATCTTTTTCTAAGCAAACAAACTCATATCCTCTCCTCCTGTGAGAGAGACTGTTTTTGAGAAGAAGCAAAAAGAAAAGACTTGTTTGATAGACCCGAGAATTCTTCTTCTTCTTTTTTGTTGTTGGTTTGCTTTTGCTTTCTCTTCTTTTTCTATGTGTGTTTGTGGTCACTCCCCCGAGAAAAAAGTAATGCTGTCTCCTACTCCCTTCTCTTCAAAACTTTATTGTTTTACTTCTCCTCGTTAGCTAAGCTAAAGCTTTCCCACGGTAGTAATAGTAACAAAGCAGACGATGATGATGACGATTCAACTCCATCATCTCTTCTTCTTCTTCTTCCTCTGTTTCTCTACTACTCTTACTCTCTCTTCTGAACCCAGAAACCCTGAAGGTAAAACTAAAACATTACAACAACTACTACTGTCTCTTTTATCCTTCAGTTACTTTAAAAATTGGATCTTTTTTTTGTTTTTGAACTCTGTAACAGTGGAGGCGTTGATAAATATAAAGAACGGTTTGCATGATCCTCATGGAGCTTTGAACAACTGGGATGAATTCTCAGTTGATCCTTGTAGTTGGGCTATGATCAGTTGCTCCCCCGACAACCTCGTCATTGGACTGTGAGCTCTCTCTCTCTTTCTTCGGATTTTGTTTTCTGCTTCTAGAGTTCCTTCATTAATGGCGACGATTTCTCTCTCTCCTTCTCTCCAATGGTAGAGGAGCGCCGAGTCAGTCTCTCTCGGGAAGTTTATCTGCGTCTATCGGAAATCTCACAAATCTCCGACAAGTGTAAGATTACGACATCCTCGGATCCTCCTCCCTCTTGTATAGTATATTTCTATAGATATTATAAAGTTTTGTCTTTTTTTTTTTTTTCTAAACCTCAAATTCCAATTTTGTATTTTTTTTTTATAAATCTAGGTTATTGCAGAATAATAATATCTCCGGCAAAATCCCACCGGAGCTCGGTTTTTTACCGAAATTACAAACCTTGGATCTTTCCAACAACAGATTCTCCGGTGACATCCCTGTCTCCGTCGAGCAGCTAAGCAGCCTCCTATATCTGTGAGCTTGCTTGCTTCTTCTTCTTTAATCTTGTTCACCCATGTAAAATGATGTTTTTGTTTTGTTTGTTTTTTTTCATCAGTTCATTAATCATCTAACCTCGTACGAATTGAATTTCAAATAGGAGACTCAACAACAACTCTCTGTCTGGGCCCTTCCCTGCTTCTTTGTCTCAAATTCCTCATCTCTCTTTCTTGTGAGTATACATACAATTTTTTGTCCTTTTACGTTCTGAAGAATTGTTTTGTTGTTTTTTTCTGTCTGAATTGTAAACCTTTTTTTTTTTGAAATTTCAGGGACTTGTCTTATAATAATCTCAGTGGTCCTGTTCCTAAATTCCCAGCCAGGACTTTCAAGTATATAACCTTTTAAGTTTCAAAATTTGAACAAAATTCTTGTATTTTAAGTCAGTACTAAGTCTTGATTCTGCTTTTGCTGTTGAATCTAGTGTTGCTGGTAATCCTTTGATTTGTAGAAGCAGCCCACCTGAGATTTGTTCTGGTTCAATCAGTACAAGTCCTCTTTCTGTTTCGTTGAGCTCATCATCAGGTAATAGTAATACTCACGTTCTTGCCTTGTCTTTTTTTTCTTGAATTTAACCATTGTAATGATAGTTTTCATTAATCAATTTTGGTTACTTGAGTGTGTGTAGGAGGCAGGTCTAATAGATTGGCGATAGCGTTAGGTGTAAGCCTTGGCTTTGTTGCTATACTAATCCTTGCTCTCGGGTCGTTTTGTTGGTATCGAAAGAAACAAAGAAGGCTACTGATCCTTAACTTAAACGGTCCGTGAATTCGAGCTTGTTTGTTTATACAACTTTGATTCAGGGAGATGTTAAAAAGTTTTTAGTTTTGCTTTGCTTTTTAGCAGATAAACAAGAGGAAGGGCTTCAAGGACTTGGGAATCTAAGGAGCTTCACATTCAGAGAACTCCATGTTTCTACAGATGGTTTCAGTTCTAAGAACATACTCGGCGCTGGAGGATTTGGTAATGTGTACAGAGGAAAGCTTGGGGATGGGACGATGGTGGCAGTGAAACGGTTGAAGGATATTAATGGAACCTCAGGGGATTCACAGTTTCGTATGGAGCTAGAGATGATTAGCTTAGCTGTTCATAAGAATCTGCTAAGGCTAATTGGTTATTGCGCAACTTCTGGTGAAAGGCTTCTTGTTTACCCTTACATGCCTAATGGAAGCGTTGCCTTTAAGCTTAAATGTTAGTATAACTCTTGAAACTGTTGGTCCAAATCTTCATTTTCAATGATTTTTAACCAATCTTGTTAACTGTTTTGTAGCTAAACCGGCGTTGGACTGGAACATGAGGAAGAGGATAGCAATTGGTGCAGCGAGAGGTTTGTTGTATCTACATGAGCAATGTGATCCCAAGATCATTCACAGAGATGTAAAGGCAGCTAACATACTCTTAGACAAGTGCTTTGAAGCTGTTGTTGGTGACTTTGGACTTGCAAAGCTCCTTAACCATGCGGATTCTCATGTCACAACTGCTGTACGTGGCACGGTTGGCCACATTGCGCCTGAATATCTCTCCACCGGTCAGTCTTCTGAGAAAACCGATGTGTTTGGGTTCGGTATACTCTTGCTAGAACTCATAACTGGATTGAGAGCTATTGAGTTTGGTAAAACCGTTAGCCAGAAAGGAGCTATGCTTGAATGGGTAAGCAATGAGACTCAGAATCACATTTTCTTTGAGTACTTTATACAATCAACCAAATTAACATTTCCTCCGCTTGCTGTAACTTTGGTTTAGGTGAGGAAGTTGCACGAAGAGATGAAAGTAGATGAACTGGTAGACAGAGAACTCGGGACTAACTACGATAAGATTGAGGTTGGAGAGATGTTGCAAGTGGCTTTGCTATGCACACAATATCTTCCGGCTCATCGTCCTAAAATGTCTGAAGTAGTTCTGATGCTCGAAGGCGATGGTTTAGCAGAGAGATGGGCCGCTTCACATAACCATTCACATTTCTACCATGCCAATATCTCTTTCAAGACAATATCTTCACTTTCTACAGCTACTTCTGTCTCAAGGCTTGACGCACATTGCAATGATCCAACTTACCAAATGTTTGGCTCTTCGGCTTTCGATGATGACGATGATCATCAGCCTTTGGATTCGTTCGCAATGGAATTATCCGGTCCGAGATAACACAATGAAAGAAAGAAAGATATCATTTGACAAAGCTCTACACTTTTATAATATAGACATGTACATGGTTCTGGTGGTGGTGAATTGATGCAAAAAAAAAAAAAAAAAAAAAGCCTACAGTTTGAGATTCTGTGTTCTTTATGTAGATTGTATATATTAACATTTTGTAAGGTATTTTTATTTGTGAGTGAGTTTCTTTGATTTTGGAGTTGGGAACAAACATTATGATGGCAAAGGAAGAAACCTATGAGACTGATTTGTTTGACTCTTTCTTTTGACCAGAATCTGATTTGCTCTGCCTCTCTCTCTCTCTCTCTCTCATACACTCAAAATAGACGTAACAGTTCTGAGAATTTTATCTTTTGTTTTGTTGTTATCATAACTCATAAGCTGGCTTTGCTTTGTGCCGTTGTGGTGGTCCTCTTTAAGCTTAATGTGTTTGTGTGACTTTTGTCCAACTTTGACTCTCATGTGTCGTTTTCAATTTCCTTGTCACAAACCAACAAATCTTATCTCACTCAACAACCAAAACGACGTCGTTTTGTAGAAAGAAACAAAACAGGAGGAAACGACAGCGTTTTAGGTAAGAAGAGGAAGAAGATGACGAAAACAGAACACATATATATATATATATAAATAGAGTTACTAGAGAAAGAGCTGCTTTGACGATTAAAGAGTCTTCTATTACAATTTTTGTGAGACATCAGACATGGCGAATCAGTCCTCTCCTTCTCCCATCTATTGTGTTTCTTTCAATCAAGATAATAGGTTAATTCGATTCTCTGAAGAAAAATAAAAACTCTGTCTTTTTAATTCTCAAGATAACGTAACTCAAAAGCTGCCCTTTTGTTGTCTGTTCGATTATTATTGCAGTGGTTTTGCGATAAGTTGGAAAAATTCCTTCAAAATATTCGATTCCACTACAGGCAGACTCTGCTATGAACGAGGCAAGTTTTTATCATTACCCACTTTGATTCTCTCTTCGTTTTTGGTTCTCTAGTTTCTGGGTTTTGATCAAAAGATCTAATTTTTTTGCTTTATATGTCCTTAAAAATTGAATCTTTGGGCGTTTATAATTGATGGGTTTGAAAAGGAAATATTGGCTAGATGAAAATTGAAATCTTAAAAAGTATATGATCTGATATTGAGAACAACTTCCTGTAATGCAGACGTTAAACACTCATTAATGTTTGTGGATTTTAGATTGGATAGTGTCTGAAAATAAAGCTAATGCAATTAGCTTTAAGATCATCTTAGATTTGTTTTCAAGCTTCATTTTTGTTTCTTTCTGAAACTATATATTGTATTGAAGTTGTTTGCCTTTGACTTGTTTGTTGTTGTTAGCTGCTGGGGCTTTTGTTATTGTTGAGATGTTGTATAGCTCAGATCTACTTGCCATTGTTGGAGCTGGTGAACAGGTTTGTGTGTTTGTGAAACATTTTTTTGTCAATAATCGGATTTGATCTTGTTTGATTAAGGAGAATTTCATAATATATATATATATAGGCTTCTCTATCCCCACGGCGTCTTTGTTTGTTCAAGACCACAACGGGTTCACCTCTTAGGGAATTGAACTTTTTAACTTCTATTCTTGCTGTCCGTATGAACAAGAAAAGGTTTGTTACTGAACTTAAGTATTCTGAAAGTTTTTTTTGTTTTGTATTTTGAGATTCGATTCATGGTTCTGTGATTGATTCTTATCAGACTTGTTGTTGTGCTGCTAGAGAAAACATTCGTTTACGACTTGAATACTCTTGTCATGCTTGATACTATCGACACCGTGCCAAATCCAAAAGGTAGTATATCTCATAAAGTTTCCTTCATCAAATTTTTAACCTTAGGAGTTCGTTGTAAACATTGAAAACATTGTCTATCTTTGATCAGGTCTATCTGCATTCTCACCTTGTCTTGAAGCCTGCTACTTAGCTGTTCCAGCTAGTGTGACGAAAGGATCTGTTCTTGTTTATAATGTCATGGATTTGCAGTCTCACAGTGAGGTTTACTTGATGCTTCACCTAATTTGAGATTAGATTTCTGAGCTGCATACTGAACTCAATTATTACTAACTCGTTGTTACAATTTCTCTGTTTTTGTTCATATCGATTACAGATAGATGCACATCGTTCTCCATTGGCTGCGATTGCACTCTCTTCAAATGGAATGTACATTGCTACAGCATCTGAGCAAGGAACTCTTATCCGAGTCCATCTTGTTTCGGAAGCTACTAAGGTGAATAGTTTGCTCTTTTGGTACATCACTGTTTCGTTTTTTCTACAGATTCTTAATTGTTTCTTTTTTTTTGCAGTCATTTAGTTTCAGGAGAGGAACATACCCATCTACTATATATTCACTGTCTTTTGGACCATCTACAGAGCTTCCGGATATATTAGTTGCAACGAGTTCTTCAGGCTCCATTCATGCCTTTTCTTTAAGGTTGGCCATAAACCAAAGGTGAGGATCAAGAATCAGAATCTTACTTCCCTTACATATTACTGAGGTTTCTAACAGTTTCAGAGTCTTTTCAGAAGCAAAAGGTCTACCAGCTTTCTTGGTTCGGTTCTTCCAGACAGCGTGAGTGATGCACTAGATCCAGTTCATCATCATGTGCTCCACAACGCAGTTTCTTCTGGAGTTAGAAGGTGCAGGGCTTTTCATTTGAACGCTGCTAATGATATAGAACCCAAAAGGCTTATGGTATGTTGCTTGTTTGTATTACAGTTATGCAGTGGTTAGGAAGATAGACAAACTTGAAGGATCATCATCTCCATCTCAGGTTACATCTCTTAGGTAAGATTTTAGGATAACCCCATTTTGAGAATCTGTGGTGAGATGACAAGTTTTGGAACAGAACTACACCACGAAAGCCTGATGATCTCTCTGTGTTTCTCGTCTTTTTCAGAGCAACGGTATCGGTGATTACGTATAATGGGTATTTCCAGGAGTATACGCTAAGTATCAATAACAAGAATGAATCTTTGTGGACACTGGAACGTGAATTCAATCTCTTCTCTATAACCACCACCAGGTGAAATTAACCCAATACCAAAGATATGAAAGTACATGGCAGCTTTTTTTGTATATATAACAAGTTGTAATTTGGGTTCATTTAGAATCTTTCATAGTCTCTGTGTTCGTTTGTTCTCAAATATTATTAGTTCTTCGGTGCCATTATATGTATCTTAGTCTTTGATTGTGTTAAAGAAATGAAAATATTATTAATACAACATGGTCTCTCTTGAGCTTCTCAACTCTTTCCATCATTTCCGCATAGTTACTGTCAAAGGTCTTATCTATGAAGCTTAGACGAATAGCTATGAATCTGAATTTTCAAGTCTCACATTTGTCGGTCTTATGGCTTACAAAAACACCATAATATTGCATGAATTTAAAGAGAAAAAAAAAAAAAAGTCTTTATCTTCAGAGAAATTACTGTCCTACTCGAGACAATTAGTATACTTCAGCTTTGACACAACCATTGAAGTCAAACAGTGTAAAGACACGGCTACATCCGTACAACAGGAACATGCAAAGCCAAGAGTATTTACCCTTCAGTTTGCATTTGTGTGTGTTTAGAGAAAGATTTGTCAAACTATGTTTGCTAAAGATGACATTTATCGTGATCTTGTCTTGACGACTTGCCCTCTAGAAGCTTTTCTCTCCATCTTCTCCCTCTTTTTGCGAGTCTTATCATCCTCTACACCTCCCTAAGTTCAGTCATAAAGACAAAACGGAGTCCATTTTAGTGCTCGAGTTTTCTTTCCCCATTGTTCATAGCACATTGAGAGTATTGAAATCCAAGTGATTACCTCTGAGCCGTGAGACAGGAATCCCTTAATAAGACTAGAAGCTTTGTAGGTTCCAAATGCAGGATTCTATAAAATTGCAAATGTAAATGGTTGCTTCAAATGTAAATAGCAAATGTAGGTTCCAAATTAGTTGTTGCCTAATAAGAAATTTGAGATGGGCGTCCATCGTTCTTACCACTAGATAAGCGTACCAAAACTTTCCAGAGATGATAGACCCAAGCTGCACGAAGCAGGTGATATACAGTACATCATGCAAGTATCTGCAAGGACAAGAGAGCATTAAGTAGGCTTGTGATGATGATTATGTAGTAGCAACTGATAAACGATAAAATCCAAGAGAGAATGTTAGATTTCCGATACCGTAAGCTCTGCTGATTACACGAACACACAATTACAACTAACTGATAAGAACAGAGAGAGGCTAGCACATCACTAGCTCAGCTCCCAACACACTATAAGAGAGAGACTAGCACATCACTAGCTCACCTCTCCAAACACAAGCACATCGCTTGACCAACATTCACAATACTCGACATAATGAGGAAGAAGAGCTTCACAGCTCTGTTAAGCTGATCCCGTAACGGCCAAGCCTCCTCCACAATCAGAGTCTTAACTCTCTTCTGGTCCACGTCATCAGCAACCAACTTGATACCTCTTGACGTGGCATTGTACAGTCGTATCAGAGAAGCACAACTATGGTGGCTCAAAACATCACTCATGATAGTGAAACAGTCCTCCTTACACTGCTTCTAACTAAAGAAGAGAATCAATGAACAGAGCTATATTGACTATGGAGACAAGAATCCAAGCACACTTGAGAGTCAATTTAAAAGATAAAACTTTTTCAGAACGTACCCACACATTCCCCAGAGCTCATGTCGAAGCCACCATCAATAAGTTCACCATCATCAGTAACACTAGGCTTTGCCATTTGATTAAGAAGCTTATAAGGAATCGCGTAACCTAACGAAGTTAGCAGAAGACCAATCCAATGTTTCCATGTAAAGCTTGAATGCGAAATTATCACCCTCACTATGATATACAAAATCTGCAAAACACAAATTGCAAAACAAACAAAATCAATCTTCGAATTCATCGAAACAGAATCATCTGATCTTGACCTCAAAAATTGAAACTTCAAGTCTCTAAAGATCAAATTCAACTGTTTTTGGTTCAAATATGATCCGAGTAACGTATCTAACCAAATCTGAGGATTAAGAATCAGAGAAACGAGGGAAAAGATGAAGTGTACGTTGCAAACGATCATTATAAGACGGAGCCTAGACATGTGTCTAGCATTCTCATCCTTACGCTTCTTTGCTCCTTGATTCGCCATGAGATAATATCAAAAGAGACAACGAAGAAGATAAGGCTTTTCAGTCTCTGTAACTTCGATCTTTCTTCTTCTTCACTAATGGTGTGACTTGTGAGACAAAAACATTTAGGTCGACGTCTGTTTAAACCAATCAGGTTCTGACACCTGTACATTCTTTCTCGTCTTTTCTCAGACACTTGTTTTCACGCAGGATATGTTCTGTTGGCTGCGTGTGAGTGTGATTACGCTTTTCTTTGGGTTTAGGACAAAGATTCTGAAACTTGGGCTTTAAAACTCTTTTTATTAGTAGCCCTGGCCCATCATACGAAAAAATCAACATTTTAGTTTCGTCACTATTATGGCAAAAACAAAAAATGTAACAAAGAAAGTAGCAGTATGGGGTTGGTCAGAAAAAGACATGTACGTTTACAATGTAAGCAAGCAGTGACGTGGACACGTGGGAGCATGCGCAATGCAACCAGTCACCATTATTAATAGGTCCATTGTTGTTATTTTCAACTAATACTCATTGTGTTGACGAAACCAAACTCTTTTGGATGGACGTTGAAAAAGATGGATCAAATTAAATATGTAGGCCGTTTGGTTAGATCATAATAAGGACTAAGACCAAGGTGAGGGGTTATCTTATCTTCCCTCCCACTTGGAAGATGCTTAGCCCTTGAGATAGACATTTGCTTAGTCCCACTTGAATGCGGTACGCTAACGCAGCATCGAGAAGCTTCCGTTTTTGAATATTCTACTTTTTCTTTTTTCTTTTCAGCCGAATATTCTTCTCTAACTTCTAATTTATCATTATAAAATTTCTAATTTGACTTGTATTTATCTTCACTAGGGTAAGTTTAGGTTTTAAATTACATTTAGCTTTTTTTATATAAGAATCAAAATAGTCAACTGTCTTAAAGAAAGGAAAAATCCCAAAATATTTATCCTCATGACCTGGAAAACAACTTCGCAAATCAACATTTAACAATCGTAATTAGAGAATATACAACACATACTGTTTTGGTTTAAAAAGATCGAAATTGAATTAAGAACAAAACAAAAAACACACGTGTTCTTACTTAGTCAATAAACAAAAACTCATTAATTACGTCTTCAAAACTTAACAGTTAAAATCTTCTTCTTCTTCTTCTTCGTTGATCTTCTTCCTTATTTTTGGGTCTCTCTTATCCAGATATTATTATCAGCATCCCATTACATAAACATCGAACCTTTAACCTTTTTCAATATTCTTTGCATCATTCACGTTTCCCTCTCTTATGCCCAATTCTCTTATCTGGATCAGATTTCTCATTCCTTAATTCAAAGATTTCGTTTTTATTTTTTCCTTTCGTTCTGTGACTTGGGTTTTGTTTTCCTCTGTAATCCGAATCGCAAAGTTTTCCTCTTTTCCTTTTCCTGCGGAAAAAATTCTTACTTTCTGAGGGGAATTTTGGAATTTGGACCTGTTCTTCTTAGTTCAAAAGGTGACTCCTCCATCAATAAATGTTATTGTAAATTGAGCGTTACGTCACATGTAGAGGCTATGTTATTTTTATATATGGGGACATAGATGCCTGCAATAATGCAATCATATATGAAGTTTTAGCTTTGCATACTTTATTCATCTCTTTTGAAATTGTTGTCATTTTTTTTTTTTTTTTTCTTCAGCAGCTGATCCTGTAGACTGAATTTGTATTGTTCGTAGATGAGACCAATCATTAGATCATCATCCCTCAGTAGAATTAGATGGGCTTTGAGGAACAATCAAGAACGCTATTCTTCATCTTTCTGCTCTAAAAGCAGCAAACTTTTGATCGGTGTCAGTCAAAACCAAGCACTGGTGAATACAACAACAAGCACTGATTATTCAAGTTTGTGTTCGAGGTTGAGTTTCTTGAGAGGTTTATCAGTTGAAGCAGTTGAAGCAGCTCATCCTGCTACTACTACTAGGCTCACCGTCTCATCAGGTTCTTTTGTTTCTCTTTCTTTCAATCGAATTCGATTCATCTCAGAGTTTGGTGTTTTATGATTTACTGATTTTGTTGAATTATAGCAGATGTGAAAAGAACAGGTCCGCTTGTTGAGTATGAGAGAAGAATCAGTGATGGTGAACTCATGACTGGTGATATCTGCCAAGTATGATTAACATAACAATCACTCTTTTTTACTTTATTGAAGCTTTGAGCAATGATTTTTAAAAATGCGATTCTTGTTACTTGCGGCTTAAGTGTGTGTTTGAAATGTTGCAGATTGGTGCATTGAGAGAGCTTCAGAGACTACATGATGAGCTTGTGGAATCAGTAGATACATGTCGTTTAGATCGGTACAACACTTCTGATAAATTCTCAAGGTGGTTCTTCTTTTCTCTTAGCCTTGAGCCTTTTTTTCTTCTCTGTTTAGGAATTGAGAACTTAAGTCTCACACAAATTTGTGTGTTTTGTGTGATACAGAAGCCGTTGGTTTTGGTCTCGGCTCATGCCGCAGTCTTCTAACTCACCTGTCAATGGATTATACCTTTATGGAGGTGTAGGCACAGGAAAAACTATGTTGATGGACTTATTCTTTGATCAATTGTAAGTTTTTCTTATCAAATTATTATCTTATTTACGGAGCATTGCGTTTTCATGATAGTTCTCTTGTTTTCTTTAGGCCTTGCACTTGGAAGAAGCAGAGGATACATTTCCATGATTTCATGTTGAGTGTTCATAGCCGCTTGCAAGTATGGATAACTAAGTTCCCATTGTTTCTCTATTGAGTTTAGTAGCAAAGCTTTTAGCCTTTTGAGTTACCTCGTTTGATTTCGGGTCATAATGTTTGCAGAAGCACAAGGGTTTATCAGATCCACTTGAAGTTGTTGCTCAAGAGATAGCTCATGATGCAATCTTGCTATGTCTAGATGAGTTCATGGTATACACTTATTACATATATTATCTTCTTGATAGTGATCATCTTTGGCTCAACCCATCTTAAGTTTTGGCTTTTTTGGCTAACGTTTCTGTTATTACAGGTAACTGATGTTGCAGATGCTCTGATACTTAACCGACTCTTCGGACATCTCTTCAGTAATGGCGTCGTAAGTGTGCTTTTTTTACTTACACTAAACTGCTACAATCATCTCTACTTTTATGTGGTGAACTGACTTTTGTCCATGCTTGTGGGATAAAATATAGATTCTTGTTGCTACATCGAATCGTAACCCTGATAAACTCTATGAAGGAGGACTCCAGAGAGATCTCTTCCTACCTTTCATCTCCTCATTGAAGGTAAATCTAGTTAACTTCCATTAATCCATTTTCAATCTTTTTTTTATGTTTCCAATTCAAAGACTCTATCGATGTTCCATTTTCGTAGGAACGGTGTGTGGTTCATGAGATTGGCTCATCGGTTGATTACCGGAAACTGACTTCGGTACTGCTCTTAAAGCCCCTTAAAAGCTTCCTATACTGGCTTGAATGTAAAGCAGAGTTTCAATAACTAGCACGTCACTTCACTTGTGCAGGCTGAGCAAGGATTCTATTTCATCGGTAAAGATCTTTCGACCCTTTTGAAACAGAAGTTCCAACAACTGATTGGAGACAATGTTATTGCGCGTCCACAGGTAGTAGAAGTGGTGATGGGAAGAAAATTACAGGTACACAGTTAAATACCAAATCTTTGTGTTATTCCAACACTTTCTGTTGTCTGCATATAAGTTGTTCATCAGACCCAATGCTGCTTCATGAACAGGTTCCATTAGGTGCCAATGGATGTGCATACTTTCCTTTTGAAGAGTTATGCGATCGACCTCTTGGAGCTGCTGATTACTTTGGATTGTTCAGTAAGTTACTCGGCTTTGACTCTCTCTCAACCAAAAATCTTATCATAAAACGTTTCTTATTCTTCTCCCTCATGTTACCTGGCCTGCAGAGAAGTTTCATACTCTTGCATTGGAAGGGATTCCAGTTTTTGGCCTTCATAACCGGAGTGCTGCGTATAGATTCCAAACGTTAGTCGATGTATGCATATACCCGGTTCCATCTCTTCAGTTTTTAGTTGTCCAAGATGACACAACCAAACCATTCATCAGATCTGACGTAACTTTGGTTTAAGAGTTGCAGGTGATGTATGAGAACAGAGCCAGGTTGTCGTGTACAGCTGAGGCAAGTCCTCAAGAACTCTTAGAAAAGATTGTAACAATCTCAGAGGCGAAATCGATGGCTCCAAGAACATCGTCGAGATCAAGAAAGAACGATGTTTCTGAGCTCTGTGTGGATAACGAATTAGGTTTTGCAAAAGACAGAACCATCAGTAGGTAATGTAACAAAAATCTTCGTGGTTCATTACTATACCTTCTATAGAATTTGTTAGATCTCACTCGTCAAATGAATTTGTTTCTTGTGTAGATTAACAGAAATGAACAGCAAAGAGTACTTGGAGCAGCATGCCATAACACATAATCTGTAACAGTCTAAAGGACCGTTGATGGTTTTTTTCATGGGATTCAATTGAATCCTATAATATAGCTTTGTTGTATGTTTTGTATCACACCAACAAACAGATAAGAATCATGGAAAAGGAAATTTATCCATTGTTGTAACATTGAATTTTGAATTTACAGCTATAATATTAATTCCAAATCTTTGCAGTACCAATGCACCAAGAACAAAAACACATTGCAGTACTAACCAGATTGTTGCTAACATTAAGTGGTAGAAGCAAAACATCAAAGACCACTATGATATTAAGGACTAGTTCTGGAAAGAAAGAGAGTAGGAGCCAGTGTTGGGATCTTTAACAGCCTTGAAGTTGTCCACACTCATCCCAAATCGACCCAAGATCGAATTTCCCATCTCCTTCAGCTTAGCTACAAACACAAATATATTCGACATCAATGTTAGTCTGTAAGACAATAATATATAACCACAAGGAATCACTCAAGATGGTAGAAGATCTACAATTTTATGATGAAATACTCCCAAAACTTACTTATAGCCTCTTCTTTCATCTTTTCTCGCTTCTCAGCAGCAAGAGGTTCAAGACGTCGTATCCCTTTCCTAGCATGATCACTTGAAGGATCAAGTTCTAAGATCTTCTTCAGGTCTGCATATGAGAAGAGCAGAGACTCAGTGTGAACTCTTCCAATAATAAAACTGATCTACAACCAAAAACTATCTATCCTGTAACAAGTGCCAGAAACTAACCTAGAACTCCTGGCTAATTATTCTAATAAATTGGTTTCATGAGTACACCTCAAGGGGAAAAAGACGGTTATTGCTTGCATAAATACTCGTGAACACTCACCCGTGACAGCATCTTCGAAGTGCTCAAGCTTCTCGTGTGCTTCTGCCCTTCGAACCAAAGCCTTAGTGTAGCTAGGATTTAGCTCTAATGCTTTCGTGCATTCCTTGATCGTTTCTTCATATTTACCCTGCCCAAAATTTTCAGAGAAATCTTGAGAACTATACTCATCTTCAATCGAAAATTCAATAGACCAAGAAGTAACCAAATAAACATTGTGACCGCTTATGCAAAAGGACATACCAATTTGAGGAAACATACACCACTGTTTAAATGGCATATGGATCGAAGCTCTATAGACTCAGGAAACTCCTTCACAAGCTCTAAAGCAAAAGCATACTTTGACAATGCCTCTTCATAAAGACCATTAACGAACAATTTGTTTCCTTCCGCTTTAGCTTCATTTGCTTCTGCCATAGCTTTCTCCTTCAACACAAACAAACAAACAAAAATACGAATCCTCAATATCTGTCAACACTAGTTTTAAAGCATTTCTCTACTAATTTCATCCAAAGGTTCAAACTTTCGCATGAAAATTGTAATGCCAAGTAGCTAATGAACCCCTAAAACCCAGAATTAGCCAAACCCTAAAAGATACTATCAAAGTGGAATCACCTGGTTTGATCCGTCGTCGGTTATGGCTACTCCTTCACTCATTAGCTCAACATGTTCTTCCTTCTTCTCCGAGTGCTGTGGTTTCTCCTCCTGACTAGTGACGGCGTCGTTTTTAGTACCATCTTCCTCTCCTTCCTCATCGCTGATTTCACGTTCGCTGGCAGTCTCGAATCCGTCGGAATCATCTCCGTCGACTTGTTTCGTCTCCGTCGTGGGTTGCTGCGGTGAAGACGAAGACGATGGCTTTGGTTCGGTTTTGATGAGAATCTCATCCTCACTCTCACTTGATTCGATCAGTACCATCTTTCAATCTAGGGTTTTTTCGAGAGTTTGCACAAAAGCTTCCAACGCGACTTATCTTGATCGTCGATCTATCTGGTGTCTTAGCTTTCTAGAGAAATCTGAATCGAAGCACAAGAAAGGTTCAATGGTGAAGAAGCCATTAAACGACGTCGTTCTTATTTACAATTTGTTAAAAAGTAACAAAAACTTTTGTACTTGGTAGGCAATCTTAGGCCTCGTATTGGCCCATCTAATATCTTCATTGGGCCAATACAAGCTAAATCTGTACATTTTTTTTTCTTTACTTCTTTTTCTACGAATACTAATGTAAGGATTTTACTATTCGTATATATTAAAAACTAGGTAGTTTAATATATGTCTAGTATAATCGGATTCTTGATTTCTTTAAAAAAACCTTTGTATTTTTAATCATTTTTAGATTTTTTTTGTCCTCATATTTATTGAAACTTTTAAAGTATCTATTTTCAAATTTACTATAACAATTTTCTCAATGCATAATAATTTTATTAAGTAATTATTTTATCATGTTTGTAATATTGATATATTTCTTTTAAAATAAAATATTAATTCTCTTTTTAACATTGAATTTCTTCATAATTTTACTTGATTTAAGTTTTTTTAGTTCATTATAATTTTTCTTTATATAATTGAGTAAATAAAATATTTACGAAAAAAAATATAAAATTATATGTGGTTGAACAAAAATCTGAAAGTGCCTCACGGTGGAAGAGTAGCTTAAACAATAACACACTAATAAAAAAAATCACAATAATCATTTTAAGGTGGAAGAGTATGGAGCATTATATTGTTTCAATTAATAGGTTGAAAAAAATAACCATATTAAAAATGACATAAGCTGCATATGATTAGTTTAGAATATATATATATATATATAATCTTATTATGTCTTATGATTTTTTTATTTATATAAAATTAACTTTATGATTATAATAAATGAATTTGATAAACCTTTCACACCTTATTATCCAAAACAAACAAAAAGACATATAAATAATAAATATCCATTGGTAGTAAAGACATGTCATACAAAACTCACTAAATAAAGTTCACGAATCTTCTCCTTCGATTATTTAAGACAAAGCTTTTATACAGCTTGATTGACCACACACTCAAATATAAGATAATATGGCACATATCGTTATAGTATTTGTGCCATATTAGAACATCTTATATATGCTGATTTTCTATTTTCACATAATATATATAGAATAACATTAATATTAATAAAAATAATATTTTCATAATCATTATTTTGAACAATGATGACAACACAAAGTAGAAAAATACAGTATAAGACATGGTAAATGTTGATAAAAATTGTAAAACCTACTTTTCAAACTTATAAAAATAACATAACCAAAAGAAAAGAATTATAATTGCATCACACATGAAGGTTCAAACTTGAGAGAAATTGAACATTCAAAACACTATAAATAAATTATCAAAACATTTTTTTTTTAAAATGCCGTCATATGATTATGTTAATAATATAGGAAGGATATGTATTACTAATAGAACAAAAAAATGAAATATTAGAAAAGAAGACAATTTAGATAATTTAAAAATAATAATATTTTAAGACATAAGTAAAATTGAATACAAAAAAATTATGTGAGATTTGAGATATGAAGATTAGTGATCTGTGTTTGCTATTTATAGGTAAAATTGTAGTTAAAAGCAGATTATAAATTATTATTTAATTGGGTAGTTAATGCATTAATATTTATAACCAAAATTTATTGTTTTTGAAATAAAATATGCAGTATTTATAGACGAAATTATTGGGTTATTTGGGAAAAAAATTAATTTTTAGAGTTATTTAAATTAATCTTTTTTTTTTTTGAACAACCTACTTAAAATCAATCTATGACAGGAATTTCAAAGTAATCAAACACTAAGTATATATATATATATATATATATATATTAGATTTCTCTTTATCATTAAAAGTTATTCAGTTCTTATTTCTATATATATAAAATTAACAATAATAATGTTAGATTATTATAAATTCTATATAGGAAAAGGGGAATTTTAAAAATGACCCTATTAAAATATACTTTAGTTTATATTAAATTGTAATAAAATTGAAAATTATGTAATAATCATTTCGTGTAAATTATTACAATTAAAGTGAAGAAATACAAAATAAAATTATTATTGGACAATATATAGAAACAATTAAATAGAAGTTGGAAAATAATGTGACAGTAAAATTATATACTTATATTTTTATACTTATGAACATAATGTGAAAACATCAAATTATTTTATACTTATATTTTTACTTTAAATTATGTGACAGTAAAAAAAATATGTAGAAAAATGTATATTTTGTAAAGGCAATTGTATTTAATTTGTTACATTCAAATAGTTAAAGAAAATGATAACACATGTTGAAAAAAGATAATGTCAAGTGACAACTTCTTAGACCTTGTTAAAAGAGAACTTTGGTTTATTATATAAGAAGTTAAAGAAAATAATAATACATGTTGAAAGAAGAGAATGTCAAAATGGCAACTTCTTAGACCTGGTTAAAAACAAAGAGAACCTTACTTAACTTTATTATATAAAATGCTATAGGTTTTATGATCTTGTAGTGATCTAAAAAAATTAAGATATTCTCACTATTTGCCAAGCATAGATCATTTGAAAACAATACTATTTTTACATAACGTAAGACGAAAAATAAAAAAAACTTCTTATTGATTTTTTGAGTAAATATTATGTGTTCAGGTACGAAAACAAGCACAATCTTTCACGTAACGCATTCTATTATTATTGCACAATTATAGGAGACATCGTTTTAAAAGGTTCGTATACGTGACAACTCTCTCACCGATTTTTTAATTACGATGTCTAACCAAAATAATAATAGAAAGCATTCATATTGTGCCCTCAGCAATATTAATTAAAAAGACTACTCATATATATCTTAATCATAAAATGAGAGGAAATGTATACTTTTTTTTATCTGATGATAGGTCACGAGCAACAGATGCTACTATGAGAAGATCAATATACAAATTACAACATTTTTTTTTTGTATAATGTCTTCATTTTCAATTTAAAGTATAAAAAGGTTTCTTTAATTAACAAGCAGAGCCAGCTTCTACCAGCTTGCTTAATTTATTGTTCCTTAGTCTTTCTTCGTAAACTTCACTTCCGTGCATCTCATTCTCATACCTAAATGACATAAATACATATATAGTATTAGACTAATTGAAAATTGCATAAACTAATAAACAGAATAACTCAAATTAAAACGAGACAATAAATTGTACCTCGGTGGCATAGGTATCAAAGGAGACAAACTCTCCACAAGCTTGAGAGCTTCTTCTTCTGTGTTGACGATTTGGTTGAAGCAGAAATAACGACCGCAAGCTGAAACATCCTCGAATGCTCTAATATGAACATCCGCTAAAAACGTAACGTCTACGTACGCTAACACACCGTTCTCATACATTTGTGCAGCTCCTGTTACCAAAAAGAAAAAAAAAAACATTTCATCAAATTCAAATCCCGAGTGCGTGTACAGTATTGTTGTGACATTTGTGGAATTTCTTTATATTATGTATGCACGTACTTACCTTTCAGGTAGGACATGGTGGGCCTAGCGTTGTGTTGCGCGACCAAGGGTCCGACGACGAGACCAGGGTTGATAGAGACCATGTTGAGCCTACGGTCCATGGCTAATGCCCAAGCTGCTTTCTCTGACAACATCTTTGCCAATGCATGCCACAACTGCATCCATCCACATACAATTTGTGAGTTTGAGCTTGTACGTATGAAAAGTAAATAAAGAGAGTAATAAATTCCTAAAAATAAAAGCATCAAGAAACAGCAAAAAAAAAAAGTAAAGGAATAGTCTCCGATTTCGTATTGTTGACTGCTGGAATTGAAGTCGATGATGACATACAGCTATGCACGTTAATTTTGTCCCCGAATCATTTGTTGCATAAGTTAGCTAAGTCCATTTATGATGATCATTATTTTTTTTATTTTTTTTTAAAGGACAAAAAAATATGGCACCGTCTAATCTAATAAAAACTACAGTACTAAATCATCTGTATCTAATTATTTCAAAACATAATAAAATTAAGAGTATATGTGTATATATATGCCCTTTAATCTTCCCAAAGGCAAACTATAATCGAATCAAGAGGTTGTACAATGTATGTATTTATGAGTCATGGAAAATGAATATATTCAATTAATCTGACCCCTTGCGAATTTTCTATGTCGCCCAACCAAATGATTCGAGATAGTGTGACAATACATTTGATGAAGACCTATCTTTGACTCTTTTTTGATATATAAAAAAGATACCACAAAATAATTCCTTATAATATAATAGTTCAAAATTCAAACTTTTTTAATATAACTGCTTTCTTCTTAGATAATAATATGAGCTAAGCTACAATAAACAAAGATGTCAGAAGATAATTAGTTATTCCAATCGAGCCTATAAACTTTAAAATTTGTGGGTCCAAATTTATTCACTAAAATTCATAATTCACGAAAACTTTTTTCACTTAACTTCACGTAAAATTTCAGAAAATAACTATTAATATTTAATATTCCAAAATTCATAAAAACGGAAGATTAAGAAAAAAATTACTAGAAAAAACCTTTTTGTTGCGACAGAAGTCTTGATCACTCCAACACTTCTCATCAACATCCTTCTGAGTTCCAATGTTGTCTCTCCAAATTGAAGCTGTTAACGAAGAAGAGAACACAATCTTCTCAATACTCTCTGTTCTTCCACATGCTTCCACCACATTGATCGCTCCTCTCACTTCCAAATCCACCTCTTTCTCCTATAATTAATGATAATTAACACAATGATCTCAATCTTAATCTTAAAACTCAGAATCTAAACAAGCACAGAAATGATGATTGATGGAGTCACTTACATCGTATCCTTCTGGACTATCTAAGCAGCAGAAGACAACGTTACATGTCTTGAGAGAGACAAGTATGCTTTGATAATCCAACACGTCAACATCGTACACAACTAATCTTTCTTCCGTTGCTTCCATCTCTCTCACCTTCTCCTCAATTTCACTATCCCCTGATTACCAAAACACACACACACAAAAAAAATCGAATCAAGAACCAACAAAGAACAACTTTTATACCTCGAAATCATCGGAAAAAAGAAACGAAACCATTAGCTGCATGAACAGAGAAAGGTACCGTTTCTACGAATAGCTGCGTGAACAGAGTATCCTCTGCTAAGCAGTTTCTTGAGAATCCAGAAACCAACATAAGTGGAAGCATCAAGAACGCAGCAACAAGAAGTGGACTTGTCGTGATCCATTTTTGTTTTTGTTTTTTTTTTATCTCTTTTGCGTCTGATTAGTGATTGAATCAGGAGAGAGTTAAACGAAAGCGTGTGTATAAGTGTGTGAAAGGAAGAAGAAGGTTAGAAGTAGGAAGAGAGAAGAGGCAAAGTATTAATAGGAGCAAGTTGGGTGAACTATTTTTCTGTTGCACGTTCCCAGCTACTCATCTTTTATTATACCTCATCTCTTATAGTATTTATTAGTAATTTTTTACACCTAAGTATTTTTGTAGTATTTCTTAACCATCTTAATTAATAACTTGGTTATCCAGTATCCACAAGTCAATCCCTTATTGGGTTTTGTTTACGTGTTGATAATTTTTGGAACGTGTGTCTTCTTTCATAAACACTCCAAATTTAGTAGTACCAGCTAATATTAAATTCCAAATTTCTTATTTTGTTTCTTATTGAATACTAGTACAAATATATATTACCAAATCAAATTAAAGATGAGTTGTCTAGGTACTTTTTTTGGTTTAATTCTGACATGTGTCACTTCTAGAAATAGTTAAATTAATTATAAATTATATAATGAGTAATTGAATAAACATTAATTCATTATGAGATAAGTTTCATTCGAACAATCGTAATTATTAGAAGATATAACAAAAGTATATATAATTTGGTATTTAGTAAATTTAATAAACATATATATTACAAATGTTAATTTAAAAATTGATTAGTTCTGTTTATATTTCAAACTATAGACCAGTAATATTATGAAACTCTCCTGATGTTGTTAGATATGAGTATACTATAAAAAACAATCTGGATAGAAATGAAGGTTGGAATTAGAAAGATGTTGTTAGGTTTGAGAATGCCAGAATGGAACAAACTTGGGTCGGCCATTGCATAAGCAAAACTCACACAAAGGTGGCTTCTAAAAGATAACTATAATTCTCTAACAAAAAAAAAAAAGATAAGATATCTATAATATAAAATTTAAAGATTGTAAGAAAAAATGGAAGTAGAAACAAGGAGTCAAGGAGATACATAAGAGAATTAATAAAAAGCAAAACAGCGAAAGGGCGCTGGACGTAAAGTAGTTAGCAGTTAGTAGGTAGAGATTGTGGTGGGATGAGAATTTACGTGGGGAAGTTTCACCACAAGCCACAACCTACCAACGTTCTCTAAACTCTTTATATTTAATTCCTGCTATAATCTATAGTTTTTTATTGACTAATTTACTCTTTATAGTTCTCTAAACTCTTTATAGTTGTGATTGTAGAAAGATCCAAGAGATATCTTAAATATTACGGAGATATTTTATTGATTTGTACGTGTTTTAATGTGAGTGAATTCAATTAGTTACAAAATTAGGTTACATGTTCGGTCTAGATAACATGTATCCTTTTAACAAAATGTATACCGTCACTCCAATAGTGATGATTGAAAAATACGGTTTTATACAATTATATATGTGCATTTAATTCCGCAAGTTTGCAACCAACTGTTTTTTTTTTTTTTTTTTTGTAAGGGTCGTTTAAGTTTTTAATTTAGCCATCGGGTTGCAAAGTTGCAATTGAGCTGTGAAATTCTGGTTCTTTAAATGTCATACAATGATTCAACCATTCTGATTTGATGTTTCTTTTATTGATGATGAATGGTGATGACTGATGAGAAGAAAAACAATTCAATACTTATCCCTTGCTGAATTTATTTCTTTTCTAGGTCAACCTCTGTTTTTTTTTTTTTTTTATTATAAATTGTTAAAACGAAACTGAGAAAAAATATATGTAAACAGATAAAACTTTGTGTGGCTAAGGATTGGCGAAACAATTTCAACTGAAATACACGACTACCCTCTTTTGGGCTTAAGATCTTCTTATTCAATTAGTGGCTTTCACTAGGTTGAATTAAGATCTTTTAGATTGTAAAACATTTCCCTTGTAGCCGTTTTTTCCTGTTTACCATCTTTTGTTACCTCTTTTGCTCTAATTCGACTAGACAATTAGGGTTTGTTCAAAGTTCTTTTTCACGAGAGTTAAAGGTATCAAGTCAATTCAATGTCTTCAGCTATGGATAAGGCCCTGATGGCCATGTCATTGGAAGAAGTGGAAGAAGAGGTCCCATTTGAAATGCCAGACCAACCGGAATTCCTTTCTATGGAGAGAAATTCGATTAGTCTCATCGGTCGGACGCTCAACCCTCCATGTCAACCTATGAAGAATCTGATACGCGACATGCCAAGAAAATGGCAGAAACCGGGAAGAATGAGAGGAGTTGCGTTATCAAATGAAAGATTCCAATTCATTTTTGATACAGAGCATGATCTCCTGGAAGTTCTCGCTAAAGGGGCTCATACCTATAATGATTGGTCTATAGCTGTGGATAGGTGGTATGAGAATCCTCCGGCGAATTATTTGCAGCGAATTCCAATCTGGGTTCAGATCTGGAACCTTCCAGTCAACTATTTTACGGCTAAAGCTATCACAGCTTTGGGAGAATTGATTGGTGAAGTTCTTGAAGTAGCTTTTGATTCAGAAAAACCGCAGATTCAAGAATTTGTTAGGGTGAAAGTTCTCTTTGATGTCTCAAGGCCATTGCGAAGATCAAAAGAACTCATACTGTCTAATGGAGAAACCACGGTGGTAAGGTTTCAATATGAACGAGTCCAAAAAAGGTGTTATGAATGTCAGAGATTAACTCATGAGAGAGGTGATTGCCCTTTTCTGGCTAAGAAGCAAGACTTGGAAGCAGCAGCTTCGAAATCAGGAATCCCTCAAGTCAAAATACCAAAGCCTTTGTTCCTTAAAGAATCTGACCCTTTGTTTCGAATCCTTAGAGAAGACCAAGTTGGGATTGACCCATCTACAGGAAGACAGCGTATTGCAAATGATGTCCTGGAGGGAATGAGACAATACTTACTGGTTGATAATAATGAGGATAAGCAAGTTAAAGCTGATCGAATCCGAAAATCGGTATGTGAAGTTGAAAAAGATCCGATTGCTAAGAAGACTGTTCTCATATTGGAGCCTGCTCCAGTGGTGTATATGGATGTCAACAAGGATAAGGGGTTAGTTTTTGGGTTTGCGGGTGATGATGGCCTAGCAGAAAGAGAGAGGTATCTGTATAGGGGATCTCAAAGGAAAACCTTCTCTAAGGAGGATCGTGGTTTGGGAATCTCGGGTTTACAGCAAGAACCTGCGTTTCTAGGATCTTTTTTGGCCTTATCTCAGCCTTTTCAGGGTAGAGCTACGGGTTTTAGGATTGGTTTCAATGAAGCTAGTCCTTCCGGCTCTAAACCAGTAAAGGCCAAGGCAAGGAGCAGACCTCCAACAAGAATCAGAAAAACGAAATCAAAAGGCATCAACCTCCCTGGGATTGACAAAAAGTCTCAGTTGGACCTATCTAGGGTGTTAAAGGATAAGAGGAAAGCAGATGGAGGAGGAACAAGCACTGCGAAAGTTTTAAAGCTTAATCCTTCGATGGTGATCCCAAATGAGGGATCGCCCAATGCGTAATGAGCTTAATCAGCTGGAATTGCCAAGGCTTGGGACGGTCCCAAGACTTGGCTTTTCCGCGTCTCAAGGAACTGCGAAAAAAGTATTTCCCTGAGATGTTGTTCCTTATGGAGACTATGCACAGTAGAAATGTTTTAGTTGATCTTCAAGCTGTTTTAGGTTATGATAGAGTTTTCACTATTCAGCCAATAGGGAGGAGTGGTGGTTTAGCCTTGTTTTGGAAAAACTCTGTAAATATTGATTTCAAGTTTGCGGATAAAAATTTGTTGGATATGGTACTTCAGTTTGGAGCAGTTTCTTTCCACCTTTCCTGCATTTATGGAGACCCTGATTTCAAAAAAAGACAGAATGTGTGGGAAAGAATCTGCAAGATTGGAATCAATAGGAAAGAAAGCTGGTTTATGGTCGGGGATTTCAATGATATTTGTCACAATGGAGAGAAGATTAGAGGTCCTAGAAGGTCAGACTCTTATTTTAAACCCTTTAATGAGATGCTAAAAGGCTGTGACATGATTGAATTTCCAAGCAACGGGAACAGTTACACTTGGGCAGGTAGAAGGTATGATTTGTGGATACAAAGTAAACTTGATCGAGCCTTTGGTAATAAGGAGTGGTACAAGTTATTCCCATCTTCAAATCAACAGTTTCTGGAAATGAGAGGGTCGGACCACAGACCAGTTCTCGTGAATCTGATTATCTCGCAAGACTCTTATAAGGGCCATTTTAGATTTGACTGTCGGTTCTTGAATAAACCCAGAATTGAAGAAGCTATTCTAGAGGCTTGGGGTTCAGGCGAAGGGGATCATCTTTCTTCGGTGGCAAATAGATTGAGAGCCTGTCGTCGTTCTTTAAGTTCTTGGAAAAGAGTAAATAATATTAACTCTAATGAAAATATCAGAAAGATAGAAGTGGACCTGGAGATTAATCAGTCAGCAATCCTTCCAAACTTCTATAGAGTTATATCTTTGAAAAAGGAATTGGCGATTGCGTATAGAGAGGAAGAGGTTTACTGGAGACAAAAAAAGCAGAAAGAAGTGGATGAAGTGTGGAGATCGAAATACTAGATTTTTCCAAGCTTCAGTGAAGGACTCGAGGGCAAAAAACAAAATCGTTAAGCTGATTGATAAAAATGGAGTTGAATGCTTTTCAGATGGAGCTAAAGGAGAAGTGGCTTCTGCCTATTTTAAAGATTTATTTAAATCTTCTAATCCTCCAAGCTTTAACAACTAGTTTCAAGATCTTCTGCCCAGGGTGTCGGATCAGATGAACTCTCGTCTCATTGAAGAGGTATCGCCGGAAGAAATAAAGAGTGCAGTCTTTTCAATCAACCCGACTAAAACTCCAGGAGCGGATGGCATGTCAGCCTTGTTCTTTCAGCATTACTGGAGTATAGTGGGAACTCAAGTGACAACAGAAGTTCAAAATTTCTTTTTGAGTGGAGTGATGCCTCGGTTTGGAACTACACTCTTTTGTGTCTTATCCCTAAGATTCCTCATCCATCTTCCATGCCAGACTTGAGACCAATAAGCCTTTGTTCAGTACTCTACAAAGTGATCTCGAAGATTTTATCAGCCCGTCTTCAACCTCTGCTACCTCAGATAATATCAGAAACTCAATCGGCCTTTGTGTCAGAGAGACTCATTTCTGATAACATTCTGATAGCGCATGAAGTGGTACATTCTCTAAACACCAAACATCCCTTTACATCTGAGTATATGGCGGTTAAATCAGATATGTCAAAGGCTTTTGATAGAGTGGAGTGGAGCTATCTAAGATCCCTGTTGTTGGCTTTGGGATTCCATCTGACTTGGGTGAAATGGATCATGTGTTGTGTATCCTCTGTTACATACTCGGTTCTAATCAACGACAAGGCTTCAGGTTTGATCACTCCTGAGAGAGGATTAAGGCAAGGGGATCCTTTATCCCCTTTCCTCTTTGTTGTTTGTACGGAAGGGTTGTCTCATCTTTTAAACAAAGCTCAAGAAGCCAAGAAGATCACAGGTTTTCAGTTTTCCGAATCAGGGCCATCGATTCATCACCTCTTGTTTGCCGATGATAGCCTTTTCTTGTGTAAAGCAAACAGGGAAGAAGCTGTGGAACTTCAAAGTATTCTCAGACTGTATGGCACAACTTCAGGACAAGTCATCAATGTCAATAAGTCTTCCATATCTTTTGGAAAATTGGTTTCTCCTTCCATCAAGTTAGAATTACAAGGCCTATTGGGTATTTGGACAGAGGGAGGAGCAGAGACTTACCTGGGTTTACCTGAATGTTTTAGTGGCTCCAAGATTTCAATGTTGAGTTACATCAAGGACATGGTCAACGCTAAGCTCTCAGGTTGGTATGCTCGAACTCTCTCCCAAGGGGGAAAGGAGATTATGCTTAAGACAGTGGCAATGGCGATGCCAGTTTTCGCTATGTCTTGCTTTAAACTTCCAAAGAAAACTTGTGCAAATCTCTCGACCATAATGGCAGATTTCTGGTGGAATTCTTCTGAAAACGCGCGGAAAATACGCTGGATAAGTTGGGAAAGACTTTGTCTACCTAAAAGTCTAGGAGGAATGGGTTTCAGAGACATAGGTCTCTTCAACCAAGCATTATTGGCTAAACATGCTTGGAAAATGATTCATTCTCCAAAGAGTCTTTTTGCAAGATTTATGAAGAGTTGATATTTCAAGGGGGGAGAAATCTTGACAGCAGTACTGGGATCTAGACCTTCTTATGGTTGGAGAAGCATACTCCATGGCAGAGATCTTCTCAAGCAAGGAATGATCAAACGTATTGGGAATGGTGAAAGTACTAAAGTCTGGTGTGATAGCTGGCTTGAAGACGAGGGAATGAGAGCTCCTTCGATAAAAAAATCAGATTATCGACATCAATCTGAATGTGAGTGCCCTTATTGATAAGGACAAAAGAGATTGGAATGAGGAAATTCTGGATGATTTGTTTTTTCCCGAAGATGTGATCAAAATTAAAAAGAAAAAACCAGTGGTGGACTCGGAAGACTTCCTTGTCTGGAACCACAATAAGAGTGGAGCTTACTCAGTTAAATCAGGGTTTTGGCTAGCGTTTCAAACCTCAAAAGAGATACAGATAAGAGAAGCTTCAGCTCTCCCCTCAACTAATACTCTGAAGGAGCAGATTTGGAAACTGCAAACTGAACCCAAAATAAAAGTTTTCATGTGGAAGTTAATGAGTAGAGCTTTGCCAGTCGGAGAACTATTGGGGCGAAGAGGGTTGCATTTTGATGAAAGATGCCAGGTTTGCGGTCAGGAAAATGAGTCTATCTTCCATGTTCTTTTTTATTGCTCCATTGCTAGACAGCTTTGGGCTCTCTCAAACTATCCATCTCCTGAGGTAGATTTCGAGAATGCATCAGTTTTCACCTATATACATCATTTCCTTTTAAATAAGGATATTTTGTTGTGGCCAAATGAACTAAGGAAAAGTTTTCCTTGGATCTTATGGAGGATATGGAAGAACAGAAACTGTTTAGTTTTTGAGGGGAAGAGCTTCCTACCTCTTGAGACGGTGTCCAAGATCAGAGAAGATGTGGAGTGCTGGCTTGCAGCACAAGTGGTTGAGTCTATCCCTAGAGATGTGCTTGGAAATGAGGCCGCTCCAAGAGTATTAGACCCGGCCCCTGAGAAAAATGCTTCTTGGCTACCACCTACGGTTGGATGGCTAAAATGTAACATTGGTTCTTCATGGTCTAAGAGGAACTTGTTAGCAGGAGGGTCATGGGTTTTAAGAGACTACACAGGGAGAGTGGTTTTGCACAGTAGAAGAGCTTTTGGAAATATAAAGTCCAAGCAAGAAGCTCAACTCATTTGCATCTTATGGGCTATTGAAAGTATGATCAGCCACAAAGTCAACAAAGTAGTTTTTGCATCGGAGGATACAACATTGGTGGGGGCAGTGAACAGACCAAAAGCTTGGCCATCCTTCAGGTATCATTCGACGCTCATCTTATCGGAATTATCCTTGATGGAGGAGTGGCTTTTGTTGAATGAACTAGGTTCAGCTAATAGAGGAGCGACTCTCATTGCAAACAGTGTGACAGAAGAAGGTAGGTTTCACTCCTACGTAGCAGGAGGACATCCTTTCTGGTTAACAGGTTTTTTTAGCGATGAGAGAGCATCTTCCTCTATTTAAGCTCTTTTCTCTGGTCATTTGTAATGTACTCTACGAGTATCATTTTTGTAAAGTACAAGGAAGGGTTAATGAGCTTTTAGTGGCTTATATAGTTGGAGGGTAGGAATTTTTTGGGTAAATAGGCTTTGACTTTTCACAAGTCAATATATGTAATTTTATCATGATATCAATATAATTCCAGTTGACAAAAAAAAAGGCTAAGGATTGGCGAAACATGAAAAGTGGTGAGAAAACACGTGTCAGAGTCCCTCAGATGTTTTCGTACTTTTGCCCCAAATAGATGATGAACACTGCGTGTCGTTCTGAACAAGGAAATTACTTTCACCAAAACTGGTAACGCTCATCATACCAATCAATTTCAAAGCTCAATGAATGAACTGAACTAACTATGAGCCCACGTGTTCATCAACCAGCACTTTTGATGAAAGACCACACGACAAAAGTGTTTGGATTCCTTCTTTTGAGTTCAGCAAAAGTTGACTTGCGTCTCGCAGTTTCCGTTCACCTAATTCGATTTACCATCTTCTATATAAGTAAAAAAAAAGGTTGATTGAGGATAAAGACAAGACTAGTGGTTAATTATATAAACAGTATCATATTGTGAGTTATAACATTTTATTTACTTCAAACATTAGCTCCACCAGATATATCTTACAATTATTTATATTGAGTTATTGACCCCTTATACAAAATATTGAAGACATTTAACCGATGAACTGATGAGAATAAAAACACACAAAAATATTATATCTTGACTCTGGTAGATTTTATTGATTTTTGTTCTTAGTATTACCAAAACAATTCATCAATGATATCCAAAGAAATAAAGAAAGTGTGAAATGAGCTCTTTCCATTATAAGGAGGATATATATCACGGGTTCCTAATGGTCATATCTTACTATATCATATATGTAATCCTTTTAAAAAGCAAGACTCCGAAGTGAGCGGCTTAGGATGGGGACTAAGAGATGAGAAATGCGACATTTTTCTGGTTATGTGCGAACTGAATTTCATAGTTTAGTGAACGCACTTACTGAACAAAACAGATAGTTTGTTGAGTTTACATAGTATCAGAGCCGGCGCTGAACTCTGTAGGGCTACAAGCCAAAAAAAAACTAAACACACTAAATGCAGCTTATGGGGTTTGAACCTGAATAGTGGTGGCAATGACACGACAACTTAACCACTGGCCTAAGGAAAACATTTGTAGAAAATGGCCAAAATTTTGATTTTATTACGTACGGTCGCAAGCCATTGCTTGGCTTGCTTGGCCTCTCGGCCGGCTCTGCATAGTATTTTAGATGTAGTCTGAGTCCTGTAAGTCCTGATAAGAGAGGCCAATAAGGTAAAAGTTGTTTACGCAACAAAACCCTTTGATCGAGTATGCACTAGCAAATAACAATAGATTCTTGGTTACCAAATTGGTTAAGGCTTTGGTTAACAATAAACCAACTATGTTGTTTATTGGTGGCAAAAGCTTTATGTTGAGAGAAGAAGAAAAAAAAAAAGAAGAAGAAATATTTAAAATGGTGGAGACATGAGAAAGTGTCACGGACCAATGATTTCAGGGCCTCAATTTTGTTTCAGCATTATTCAGCCCAAATTTCTTTGGGTAAGGCCATTCACTCTCATTTACTCTCATTGTTTCAGCATTTTGCACAAAAAAAAAGGCCATTCACTCTCATCTATCATTTGAGTCTTTGACGGTTCAAATACCTTTCGATTGACCAGAACATCCAGAACAAAGATGGTTTAACATCCCTAAACATACTTCGGGCCAACGGTCGGTATATGGACAAAGACACTGAAAAACTGATAAAAAGCTGGGGTGGAAAGAGCAAAGCTGCTCTACCTAAAGTCAAGGCATCGTCAGAATATTTGAGATCACGGGTTACGTCACCACGGCTACGTATACAACAGCACTACAGCCACCAAAATGCCTAAAAGACGACTTTTCAAGTAATTACGGAGAATTAATATATCTACAACTTTGAGGATTCATTACCATGTCTTTTTTTTTGTCTCTATGTTTTTGAACTCCATCCTCCTACCATCTAGTAGAGTGTACACTTGGTTCTATACTTCTATATCTTGATCGCAACTCCTCTCTACTGCTCTTACGGATTGCAATGTTGTTGATCGGCCAGACAACATAACTCTTTCCAATACTCCTTGCGATTGCGACTGTAATTGGCTTTCTTTGTCATCTGAATTTCGTATTCTTGAAGTGGAAATTAGCTCTACAGGCCTCCAGCTGAGGACAGTAAAGCCCAAAAGTCCGATGGTTTTGGAAGGTTTATCGACAGTAGTACATATAGCTTAAGATGATAGCTATGTTGTAGCTTATTGACCATGGACATTTCGAGTAAAGAAGTAAAGACATCAAGAACAACTCAAAGCAAATTGTGGCGAAGAACTAAATGATTATAAACACTCACAAAAATAGAAGAAAGTTTAATGATTCTACAATTGCTTTGGTTTGAAACGGTTTTCAAGCCCATTAAAAAAAGAACCGAAATAAACATAAATGGGAACTTTGGGAAAAATATAAGTCTTGTTCTTCAGAAACTTCTATATGCAGTCCACTTGTATAATCACTCACAAGGAGTTCGACATTGCAACTCGATGACTTGTTGCCCACTTTGGGCTGCGAACAAGTCAGGCCCACGTAGAAGCCCATTGGTGATATAACCTGACCTGAGAATCAAAACAGAGAGCTGAAACGTCTATGGTCAGTCACTGATAGTAGCCACTATTAAACACATTTTAGTAGTTAATTATTTGAGAATGATCAAAATTTAAAAGCAATCCTATTTTCCGAAAAAATGGCAATCACTCTGGTTATAAATATAGCGACACTCCATTCATCACTTTCTTAAAAAATCTACAGGTGGTAAACGATAAACCAGTTTTTTCTACCAGTAAAATCAGTTTAATCATCAGTAACTGAAACAGTATCACGGACCAACGATTTCATGGCCTCGTTTCAACATAATTCACCTCAAATATTTGGGTCAATTAAGTCCATGCACATGCACTCTCCTTTATATATATTTTCATCCAACGGAGTTTGCGTGGTTGTAACTTCTAACTCCTACAAACGTAGATATCTATCTATTCAACAAAGATGATCTTAGTATACATATAATTTTAAAAAAGAGTGTTAATGACAAAAATCACAAATAAGAAAGCGTTACGAAAATAATAGGCTTCTTTTAATCTGATGTCAAAACTGAAAGTGATGGATGTTCATTTTACATTTCTTAACTAGTTTGGTACTCGCCTAGCCACTATCCCTCCATCTAGTCATTTATTTACGTGACAACTGAAAGTCTGAAACTATACGGTTTGTATCTTAGACTAAAACTGATCTAAAAGAAAAAGAATAAAAAAAACCCTTTAACGTATATATACATCCTTACAAAACTGAATTATGTATTCTTAATCTTTCATAGCAGAAATCAAATTGAGAGAGTAAAAAAATGGGCTTGGGCATGGTAAAAGTCATCACGACGTTACCAACTTTTGGATAACAAATCGTTGGAATCACATTGAACTTCATTAATATAGGAAGTTGAAAAGACTTTGTCGTTGGTAATTAACATCATTAGATGTATTATTAATCTATAACAGGCTTATCAGTTGGTTATAATGTTTTTTTTTTTTGATCGATGGTTATAATGAGTTAGTATGAGTGTACATGCTAAAAAGAAAAACAACTTCTTTGAACCAAAAAGAAATAAAAGAATAACAACTTCCAAAATAATTTTTAAATATCAAAATATATAAATTAGATGCATGACCGACCTACGAGAGAGAGAGAGAGAGAGAGAGAGTGGATCAGACACCGAAGGACTGTTCATTGCAACGTTGTACATTTTTGCATCCACATATCTATTTTCGTGCAAAAAACAATCATTACACGTTTTTCATTTTCTGCTTGATCTCTATCTTCATCTTGTATGTAAAACATTTACGTGGAAGCGTTCATTAATCAGAACAATACTTTAGTTTGGTTCAAGCATTCCAATTTCTATTCTCTTCAATTTTCTGCAACATATGTGATATGTTTGACCTGCGTGAGCTAAGGCTTATTGAAGCAATGTCAATGTTCCATCAAAACGAGCTGAGTCGAAACAAATACATTAGTTAGAGATTACATTAATTACGCTCTACGCCCTAAAATAACACTTTTAAAACTATATAATAGAAATCGATTCGAGTGAAATCCGAATTTAAAGTTTGTCAAGAAACCTGAAATCAATCTCGACTGGATGTAGATTATTTGAAAAAAGTAAATTAAAATAAGTATTATTCTCGTTGACAAACAAACAAAAAAAAGTTTATCCTCGTAATTAGACATTGACATTGTAGATGCGATCACCTTCAATTTTTGAATATTTTTTAATGTTAATAGTTTATTTATTTTCTCACAACGCGAATGTTTTAAAAGTATATATTCATAAAGCCATGCTTGATAACCAATGTTACGATTATAATGTGGACAGTTGGATACAACTTTTGACTTGTAGGAGTTTCACTACCATACCATACCATACTACCATATGCTCTGGAACGCCTATAAATACATTCAACATGTTGTATCATATTCATCAAGAGCTCTGCAAAAGCACTCTAAATTGGGCATTACCACACACAAAATAACTATGTCTCTCAGTAACTCATCATCACTTGTTCTAATAACTTTGATACTGGCCACATCTGTCCTAGTCTCCGAGAGCCGGGTCGCAAGGAAAGACTTGGGTTTGGACCTTGGCGGGCTTGGCGGGATAGGTGCTGGTCTTGGTATTGGTATAGGTATCGGTGGAGGAGGATCCGGATCCGGAGCTGGTGCCGGATCTGGCTCTGGAGGAGGAGGGTCAAGCTCTTCTTCCTCATCTAGCTCCAGCAGTTCTTCGAGCTCCGGTGGTGGTGGAGGTGATGCGGGATCCGAAGCTGGATCGTACGCCGGATCACGTGCCGGGTCTGGTTCGGGAGGACGTTCGGGGTCAGGCCGTGGAAGGGGAAGTGGAGGAGGAGGGGGTCACGGTGGAGGAGGCGGAGGAGGAGGGGGTAGAGGTGGAGGTGGTGGATCCGGTAACGGAGGAGGGTACGGTGAAGGCGGTGGATATGGAGGAGGATACGGTGGTGGTGGCGACGACTGAATTAATGAAGAATATTGCATGCATGCAAATAACACATCGGTCAAGATTGTGTTTTAAACGTAATTATATTATGTTATTAGTATGAAATAATAAAACTATAGAAAAGTAAATTTTCTACAGTGGGTGAATAAAGGAGATGGAAAAAGATTCTAATATTGTTTGGTTAGCTTATGTACTATTCCATATTCGAATTGGATTCTTGGTGTTGTGGATGTTTTACTTTGTACTATATAAGTTGTAATGTAATTTTCCCAATTTACATAGTTGACAAAATAAATGTCATGTAGAATTTTTTATTCCCGGCACGTCTGTTTCTTCATTTTTTTAAATTTTTTTTTAAAATTTTGGTTTTAATGTTTTCTCCTTATTATTCTTCTGCTTTCAGTATTCGTGCGCTTATATTATATAACAGCATACATATAACACAATATATGATTTTTGTAAATCAAACAACTGAAAGAGTAAACAGCTAAACAAAAAGACATCAACCAAACAAAGTTTATAACGGTTATTTAATCTCATTAACAAAATTCAGCACTGCTATCTTTCATTTTTGAGGATTTGATTTGCTTTTCTTTTTTTTTGTTTGTCATGTGTTAAGTTCAATATATTAGAATAAATGAACTAATCCCAAATATACATATGTATTATCTGCATAAGAACTTCTCGTAAAGTAAGAAAGATTAGACTCAAGCATAGGATTCAGAAGTCTTTACAGTTAATGGATTTAACTAAGGAAACGTGTTTGTAATGTTTAGATTATATTTTATATATAACAATAACAATATATATTGAAATTTAAGACTAGGATTCAATTTTAGATCCAAAGAATTAAACAGCATGACCGTTATCATAATTAAAATTATAACATATACTTGAAATTAGTTGAATCCAATGATTAAATAAACTTATTTTGCACAACATTTCTTAATTTTTGAAAACTAAACACTAATTCAAAATATATATATATATATATATATATATATTTATGTTTAAACTTATTAATTGGTGTCAGTAAAATTGCGTAAGTGACAGCCAGAGAATAATTTTCTCTTGATAAAAAAATGAATTCAATGACTTTTTTATATTTCTATATGAGTATTGAACATTATGGGTCATACATAGCAATAAAAAAACATAACCAATGTGAACGTATAGTTTCGATCTTTCTCGAACAATGATTTAAGCACGTGTCATAGGTTGAATAAATAATGCATAGTGGAACCATAGATTAGTGACCATATATGAGTGATTGGTTTCAGCGTGCATGATCCACTACCACGCTTCCACTCAATTTAGTGGACCGTCGACTCTGGTGGGTTTGGTAGCAGCAAAAGATTAATGCACACATCACCTGCATCCACATTTTTTAAAATATGCACTTGCCAGAGCTCTATTATCTTGAAAGTTTCGTTAAATTTGAACTAAAGTGAGATAATATATACTCTTACTACGCATTTTGGATAATCATTATAGACCTGTGATAGCTAATTTGTGGATTGGTGTAAGACTGTCATATATAATGACGTAGTGGTTTTTGTCACTAAATGATTTTCTTAATTTTTCATCAGTGGTTTTAAACTTTTAATAAACCTTGCGAATTAACTTGGGTTAAGCTACTATAATATTTAATTCACTACACGTAGGAATTCAATTTCCTTTTTGCATATTGCTAATCAAAACATACATTAGACTAGCTACAAGTTAAACGTGCTTAATTAGTATTCGTGGTAACAAAACGAAATATATATGTTAGGTTGCATTATATTTGGTGATATACACGTAACGGCTCATACTATCCCAAAGCTTCTATATATACACGAACATGTTATTCTCTTATGTATCTAATTAATCAAGTTAGTGTATAAACTCAAACATACCAGTAAAGCAAGTCTTTAATTACACTCGAAGATTTCCAAAATGGCTAGGGCCCAAGGTCTAGTTCTTCTTGGTTTATTAGTTGTTTCAAGTTTAGTTATGTTAACTGAGAGCCGAGTCGCAAGAAAAGATTTGGGGCTTGACCTAGGTGGGATTGGAATCGGTTTGGGCGTTGGATTGGGGATTGGTCTTGGCGGCGGGTCAGGCTCTGGTGCTGGTGCTGGTTCTGGATCAGGTTCAGGTTCCAGATCATCATCTAGCTCTAGCTCGTCATCAAGTTCGAGTTCTAGTGGTTCTGGTGGTTCAGCTGGTTCATCTGCTGGTTCATTTGCTGGATCCAGAGCCGGATCAGGATCTGGTAACTAATTTACAATGTACAATTAATTTTTCTACTGAAGGTGTGAAACTAAAAGTATGTTTTATGTTGGTTTGTCGCAATTAATATCGTATGTAAGGAGTGTGATGAATAAATTTTCGCTTCGCTATAACTATTACCGCGTATAAGTTATGTTTTGTTTGAGTGTGTCCTCGCTTAGTGCCTATTCAAGTATTTCACCGAAAAAGGTTCCTCCTTGGCTAGCCGCCTAGCCGTAGAATCTCTTTAGATTTTGGATCAAATTAAGCATGCATGTGCAATCAATCGTAAATTGGAAATTATAATTTTTGAGAATAATCTTCAAAAAAAAAAAAAAAAATCAAGTGAACCATATGTATATATACTGTACATGACCACAGATTATAGTTACTGGATAATTTAGTTATGCGTGAATGTTACTTTATATTTAATCGAGTTAGCGCACCTAGCTAATGATGGGTAGATGGTAGTATATACAGTATGTATTTTAACAATCGTGTTTGTATTTGTGTCATTTGACACGTTTACTAAACAAAATTGACATTTTCTTTGTATAATTCCCGAGAAAATAAAGAGAAACGTTTTTTTTTTTTTTTTTGTTCACCAAGGTTTCCATTCATTAAAGAACGTTATCAGCATACAAACTTAAACATCGTTTGGCAAGAGTATCAGCTAATACATTTGCTGATCTCGGAAAAAAGTTACAAGAGAAAGTAGTAAACTTTGCCGCACCAATAAGGATATCAGACAAGATACCATGTAACTCCAAAAGAATCGATCGAGAGTTGATAGAAGAGAAACGTATTTATAGTTTATAAATATAGAGAAACAAACAGACTATAAAGCATGAAAGTTTCAATGTTAATTTTTTCTAATTACAATTAGATTTGCTTTATTTTGGTATGTACGTTACCGAAAGAATCAACGTCGAAAATTCATACTACTGAGAAAAATGGAAAACCAAAAAAAAAAAAAAAACAAAGGGAGCTGAATTTAAATTAATTTCATCAAGCAACCGGACTAAAGTCAGACCTAACATACTCGAAAGCTTACACCAAACTCAGTGTAATTTTCATTGGCCTCTCTAGTCTAGGTACATCTTGTTCCGCAAAACCTATAAGGCTATATAACCCAATGATTAAAGTGTTAAACATTCCTAGTTTTTGGTAATTATTACTGTAATAATTTCAAAATTTTCGTATAATAAATGAAGTAATGCTAGGAGTTAAGCATTGGCCAGTAGCTTGAAGACAAAGTTTCAAACAATGGTTAAGTAGTGCTAACTGCTATGTATTTACAGGTATACTAATAGTATATATATAGACTTGATGGACCCTAATTGCTCACTCCATTAATTATAGAAAAATATAATTTGTAAATAAAGCAAAGATCTCTCGGCAAATCTTTTCTTGACCAACAATACAATTTTTAGTCTGGAAACAAAGAATCTTTCCCCATATAAAAAAAAAAAAAAAATAAAGAATCTTTCCGAATAAACAAAGAAATAAATATGAAATAATAGCCATGTAAAGAGTAAAATCGATTTTATCAACTTAATTCACGCGTTTGTAACTTGTAACATAACCTTACCCAATGTACTAAACCCTTTCTTCTACTAACATGAGATATGAATCTGTCTTTGAGTATTAAGATAGTATAAAATATTTAAATTATGATGTTTAGGAACAGAAGAAGAGTAACGAAAGGAATAATATTCTTTTTTTGAAAAAAAAAAAAAAGAATAATAGTATCAAAAATAAAAAAAGAGCACCGTCCAAAATTTACTGGGTATCACCGGTAGTACAAGATCGGGAAAGACGAAAGACTCAACCGATACATCCGGTTTCCGGTGAGCGGTGACCCATCCCTTGTCTTTTTTCTATGGTGAAACCGCGACTTGGGGAAGCGGTAATGTTAAGAGAGATACGTGGAAACGGCACGCAGTTTAGTTAAAATTATTATTATGAACATGTCAGTCATTCTCTCATCGCTTTCCCAAAACAGCCAATGGTGAATGCTGTGGTCCGCACGTCCTCCCTCCTCCTTCACATTATCCTCTTTCAATATTTACATTACTTTTTTGCTTTTTCCCCCAAGCAAACAAATTGAAACACTCTTTGATTAACTACAAATCTAAGATATATTAATACTATAAAACACTACGATTTTTTTTTAAAATACTGAACTTGACCCAGTGCGGGCCAGTCGGCAAAATCATACAAAGATCACTATAATTTTTACGAGTACTAATTAAGCAAATTACACATCAAAATATCTGCTTTTTATTTATCTGCTTTTGTTATCTGAAATTCGTAGTCCACACTGCTCTAAATGCATATACTACTCACAAGACTTACAACTTATTGACAAAAGTATTTTTTTTAATGCCACCGTTGATAAAAAGTTTTATTTTGTATATGTGAATATAGATTGAAGATAGATACACCTTTTTAATCCACGGACCAAGCCTTGCGATCCGGACTTTTGTTTTCATAAGAGCCTGAGCCATCATATAAACAAACCACAACCGATGACCTAGGCAAGTGGTCTTTATGAAACTTAGACAAAATTAGTTGTAAGTCGGTCGCACGTTCTTGTTTTACAATTTTTTAATTAAATTCCGATTACAGAGGTAACATGTGTTAATCTTGTTGAATGAGCTCAAATGCTACTATTAGACGCTTTTCCACATTTATGTATGTATGATGATTTCAAATTGTATAGAAATTACAAAATATTTAATCGTAACAACACAAAATACATATAACGAAATTCTGAATCTCAAATGAAAATCTTCAAACTTAAAACTTTGTAGTTTTAATATGAACAAAAACCAAAGAAAAAACAAGACGCCATAAAATTAAATATGTTTTTATACTAAGAGTTTGATATAGTTTACCAATGCTAGTATGAATTAGTTCACAAGAAAAGGTAGTTTATCTTTGAGTTTTTTAACTAATGTACCACATTCAGAAATAAAAGTTGTGCGTTCTACCACATTGGTTCAATCCTTTTCGGGAATACCACATCTAATAGATGAAAATACATTTGTACCCTCTAACCATCAAATGAAAAAAATCTTAGAAATGTTTTTTTTTCTATGTCGTGTCTTTTCATTTTTTTCCTGAAAATTTTTAAATTATTTTGAACTGAATAACTTTTAATATTAGGATGCATTAATGATCGACCTCTTCATCTCTCATAGTCTCTCTCCTAATCTTTTCATCTCTCCTAGTCGAACTGAATACGTTGTAACAGAATTTTAGTCTCTCTTTCCGTCGGTAGACATTTTTATTAAATTTGTTTTGTTATGTCATACAGAGATCATCCAGAGGGTGAGAATATCGCAGATCCTCACCCGCCTTCTGTAGAATTTGTTAAAACAATTGATGGACAACTTCTTCGCGTCTATGTCGATTACTTGTCCTCCGCGTCCAAACGATGGACAACTTGTCCACCAATTTCTTTGTCGATCACTTGTCAGAGATACCAACTTTGTCTACTGTTAGAATTGCCAACTTTGTCTACTGCCATCATTTTATAGTGGACAATGGACCTCAACATCGCTAGAGGTGCCAACTTTGTCTACTGCCATCATTTTGTCCTCCAGCTCTCTTATATTGGACACTGTTACATCACACAAGCGATGTTCTCGGTTGACCATTAGATCACCATTGTCCACCACCATAATATTGTCCTCCGTTTCTAATTCAGTAACATTTATCTCATATAACCCCTCTTTTAGATTGGACTCTACTCTAGTCATATTGTCTACCTGCAAAGATCTTGTGGACAACAGCTCTGCATACTTGTCTACATTCTCATTATTGTCCACCACTTTCGCCAGCAACAGGCCAACTCGTTCGCAAAAATCAAAATTTTGTTGACACAAAACCTCAATTAATACTTCATTCTCATTTATTTTATTATTTAATCGCATACTCCCTTTTACCCAGCATTACTCTCTTTTGTCCGCATTTAATGCAAATTTGGGTTACCAATGCATTTAATGCAAAGTCACATATTGTCCTACAGCCGCACATGATATTTCAATGGCAGATTTCAGGGCTATTTAAGTCATTTACCCTCACTGTTTTTGGTAGATCAAAAAAGGTTTTAGTAATATGGTAGATTAGAAAAGATTTATAACGAATGTGGTAGATTACACTAAATTCCCTTTATCTTTTAATTACTCTCTCTTTCATACACATATATTTGTGATAGGGTTGTAAAATTCCTCCTTAAATTACGGTAAATAAAAATGAAGATTTGCGGTAGATTTTAGCCATTTTATCCAGTTTTTAATCAGTAATAATTAATTTAGCAGTAAAATTTTTTGAAAAGAATAATTAGTAGATTGTTTTGATTGTTCTGTTTATTGTTATGTTATAAAAGAAAAGAAAAAAAAGGAAAAAAAAAGGGTGACAATCTGGCAATCAAAATAACGCGTCTCCTTGTCCCCTAACTCCAACCTGTATATAAACTTGTCCGTCTCTTCCTCTTCTCCTTAGCAGATGCTTTTTTGTAAAAAAACCCCAAAACAAAAAAAAACAAAAAAATCTGCATCTGTCTTCTTCTTCTTCTTCTTTCCTCTGTATTTGTTTTTGTATTCGATAAATTTTTGTTAGGAAAAAAAAAGAAATTTGTAAATTATGCCTTCAATAGAAGATGAGTTGTTTCCGTCAACGCCTGGTAAATTCAAAATTGACCGGTCAAACCGTCAGCTCCACCGATGTTTCGCTTCTACAAGCACCATGTTCCTTTGGGCTCTCTTCCTCATCGCTCTCACCGCTTCTTACTTGAGTTTTCAAAGCTTCGTCGATTCCGGTAGCCGTTACCTAACCGCTTCTTGGGGTGGAATCCAGTGGGAGAAACAGGTTCGTACCTCCGCTCAGATCCATCGTTCCGGCGGTATCTCCGTCCTCGTTACCGGCGCTACCGGATTCGTCGGCAGCCACGTCTCTCTCGCTTTGAGAAAACGAGGCGACGGCGTCGTCGGACTTGATAATTTCAACAATTACTACGATCCTTCCTTGAAACGCGCTCGCAGATCTCTCTTGTCGTCGAGAGGGATCTTCGTCGTCGAAGGAGATCTCAACGACGGCAAGCTCTTGGCGAAGCTCTTCGATGTCGTAGCTTTCACTCACGTGATGCATCTCGCTGCTCAGGCCGGGGTTAGGTACGCTTTGGAGAATCCTCAGTCGTATGTACACAGCAACATCGCCGGACTCGTGAACCTCCTGGAGATTTGCAAAGCGGCGAATCCTCAGCCGGCGATTGTCTGGGCTTCTTCTAGCTCCGTCTACGGCCTCAACGAGAAAGTTCCGTTCTCTGAATCGGACCGTACAGATCAACCGGCGAGTCTCTACGCCGCAACGAAAAAAGCCGGCGAAGAAATCACCCACACTTACAACCATATTTACGGTCTTGCCATTACCGGTTTAAGATTCTTCACGGTTTACGGACCTTGGGGTAGACCGGACATGGCGTACTTCTCATTCACCAGAAACATCCTACAAGGTAAACCGATCACAATCTACCGGGGTAAAAACCGGGTCGATCTAGCCCGGGATTTCACTTACATCGACGATATAGTCAGAGGCTGCTTAGGATCCCTCGATTCGTCGGGTAAAAGTACCGGGTCGGGTGGTAAAAAACGCGGATCAGCACCGTACCGGATCTTTAACCTGGGGAACACGTCTCCGGTCACGGTACCGATCCTGGTTGATATATTGGAGAAGCATCTGAAGGTGAAGGCGAAGAGAAACTACGTGGAGATGCCAGGAAACGGCGACGTACCGTTCACACATGCGAATATAAGCTCAGCCCGAAACGAATTCGGGTATAAACCGACAACCGATTTGGAAACCGGGTTAAAGAAGTTCGTTAGATGGTATCTTTCTTATTACGGATACAATACTAAAGCCAAGCTTGTTGTACATTAACCGTGACATTTTTATTATTACTATTATTTTTAAATGAATATTTTTTTTTTCTTTCTCTTCTTCTACATTGTTATTGTGTGATTCGTTTTTTTAGGATTACTACTGATGAAAACAATTTTAAAATTATTCGTTTCTTTTAAGACAAGCAAAAAAACAAAAAAAGATAATACGAACACTTACACCGTATCATGTTATATAATTTAATAGTGTTAATCGTGATTGCTAATACTAGGATTGGTGTAACATTACAATTAGCACTAGTTGTTACGGGATCATTGGAGGCTAATTAATTAAAAAGAGATTATTAGGAATATCACTGGACAGCTGGGGAGAGTAGGACAGCAGAGAAAGTGAAGGTAATATATAATTTTTTGATGTAAGTGGTGGGTGGGGACGACTAAGACGAGACTTGATTAATAAAAGGTGTACGGTAACCGTTGGATCCGCTGAGGAATTTAATTGTAGGAGTCGTAATCTTACGGTCCAGCTGTGAAGTACTCAATGCCACGTTATCTTCTCCACCGACAGTACAGTACTACTAATCTACTAGTACTAATTATATCATTTGTAATGTATTATGCAAAGTGAGGAAAGGGTGTACGAGTTTCCCTTCTAATTACTATTGTTAGAACGATTTAGTTTAATTTAGGTCGGTACGCTCTAAATTGTTATTGCATAATACAATGATGCAAATGCAGCTGTGGAACATATGAAACATTTTATATCCCGTATAGGCAAGGATTTTATAATCATTGTGTCATGGGGTTATGCTTGTCGGCTTTGACCATTACGCAGATATATATATGCAAGAAATCGGAAAATTCCGGTCATGCTCTGACCTCAGCCAATTGAAGATTTTATTTTTATTATACACAGGATATTTATATTTTGTGTTGGTTTTTCTGAATCGAGGAAACCTGTTCGGTTTGGTTAACAAAACCAAACTAGCTTATGTTTATTCTTCGTTCTAAACAAGAGAGATATATATATACTGTAGATAGTTTTTTTTTTTTTTTTTTTTTCTTGAGGGAATGACAATTTTTGTGTAGGGAGAAGATAATTGAAAACTGCTCACTCCATCAGAGTTCAGCGGAAACGACGATTATAGAAGCTCATCTATGCTTTGATAAAGCTCAAATTTCCATAGAATTTTTTTTTTTTTTTTTTTTTTTTTTTTGTTCAAACATATATGGATTCATTCATTCAAATCAAGCCACATACAAGGAAGGAGGAGGGCAATGCTCCAAGGTTTAAAAGGTTACAAAGAAGGGTTTTCCCCAAAGCCTTAAGTAGAAAAGTAAAAACAAAATACATCAAGTAGTAGTCCATGAAAGCTGTGATACAAAAGCCGAAAGGCAGTTTGGAACATGTGAGGTCACGGTTACTTGAAAGCGCATCTTCGAGGAACTCGACAGATGAAACATTTGTCATGGTCATTAGACTCTTTGACGTTGAAGAAAGGATCATTTCCAAGGGTCTCCAAGCGAGAGCTTTGTCAATGGGTTGAGCACGGTTGATGGTGTTCAGGTTGTGGATAATAAGAGCATTGGCTACGGTTGATTGAGCAGGTGTGAGACACTTGAGAAATTTGTGGTAACCCCAACTCCATTGGTTTGGGATCATAATGCCACTAGTCTTCAAGTGTTTAGGCAGGGACTTCAAAAAGTTGAAAATAATCGGTTTAAAGGGCTCAAAGATGAGGCGGGTTAATGAGGAGAGCTTGAAAACACATCGGTAACCACAGTTCCTTATGGACTGGATCATAATGCCGACTGTATTCAAACTACTAACTCCAAAAGCAAGTTCCCAAGGTGATACTAACAACAGGTTGTCTAAAGGAATCTTTAACCGAACTAGTATCAATGGTAGTTTACTGTCCAATTGCAGTCTTCGAACAAAAGGTTCCGTCAATCTACACAAAGATTGGCTAGTGTGGGAGAGATTTGAGTTACGGTCTAACCTGGATAAAAGCGGAGAAAGTTATTGTGGGTCACCTTCTGTTGGTGGGCTCAAATGTCTTAATGGGCCGAGATTTCGTAGGTCCGTCAGTGGAAACCCTAGATTTCCAGGCGGAGGCGGAGGATTGCTCAAGCGGCGGCCAGGTTGAGACGGCATCTGAGACAGGGAAACTTGCATCTTAGACGCAGGGGAGGATGCTCGTTGGGGATTCAAAGCGGGGCTGGAGGCATCAGAAGGGAACATAGAGATCTCAAGATCTCCAGGACTCAAGGGCAAAACCAAGGTGAGATGGCCGTCGTGTGCCGTCAACGACTCCACCAGGCAAGGCAATAATGATGGACCAAGCGGATCTGCTCTTGCCATCGCCCAAACCTGGTCTGAGATCTCCTTGTGGTTAGTCGAGAACCTAGATTTGAAAGTTGCTGGGTCTTCGGATACCTCTTCCGGGAAAGGGGTGGTTAGTGGGTAGGAACTGTGAGGCTCCAAACAACCAAGGACCTCTCTTGATTTACAAGCGGCTAATTGTTGCATGTGGTCGGTAGGGGTTTGAAAGGAACAAAGGGGAAGCCAAAACATAACTAAAATTAAAGAGGCGAAAGAACAAAGAAACCAGGAAGCAGGATGAAAAGATCGAGTTAAGTCCCGACGCCGGCAAAGTTTTTCTTCGTCGGCGTCGGAAGAAAGCAGGTTTGGGAGTTTCTCGATTCTCGTGTCTGAGAGAGAAAACCACTTATTGTTTCATTTCCATAGAAGTTTTGTGACTTGATTTTATATGTTTTGCATTCGAAAGGTTGGTTAATCACAACATTTCTGAACTTTAGTAAGGCTATATGTTGCATAGTCTATCTACAATTCAAGGGATGTTGAGGAAATCACACAGTTAATTCTCTTTCATTTAACCGATATTTGACAGGAGAATTTTCTACCTATTGTGGATATATGATTTAGTGCACTCCTATAATGAAACTGTTAATTTTAGTTTTGTGTTCTTGCTCTTGCATTGCTATAGTCGTTATATATTCTTGTATTAAAAAAGATTGGTTCCTTATAAGTTATCTATACTATTAAAGTACTCATGACCAACTTTTGGACCATGACTTTGTTTTAATAGTTTTTAAATAATATGGTTATCATTCAATAATTATTAATACATTAGTATATTAAGTAGTATCCCGTGCGGATCGTTTAATATCTTATTAGTTGATCCGATTTTTCATCAAATCTAATTAATATGTATTAAATCAAGCATAATCTTGTCTAAATCTTAATCGGTTAAAATATTTAATTAAGGAGATATGTGAAATTAATAAAAATCAATTCAAATTTATTTAAGTTAATTAATATAGAAGATATGTGAAATTAATAAAAATCAATTCAAATTTATTTTAATGGATATAAAAAATACATCTAAAATCAACTTATTTATAAATACTCTCTAAAACACAAGATATGCAAGAAATATTTTTTAAAATATCCTATGTAACTAATATATTTTGTAATCATAAAGAAAAATAATATATATTAAAAATAAACTATTTCATGGATTACATTATCTGTTTAGGAAAATTTATAAAAATTCATTTATAAAAAACAGAAAAGAAACAAAGAAGTTTCAATTTATATTTGTATTTTTAAATAGTAATTACCCTAAAATAAGTATTTAAAATTCTAAAATTCACTAATTACAATTGGTTGACTATATTGTATTACTATATATTTATGCAAAATTGAATATTAATAAGTAGCTTTTTAATTTATTTACTATGAACAAATCTTCTTTTGCAGAAAGAAATTATATGTAAAAAAATGTGAGAAATCATCAAATTTAGTTATGTTCTTATCCAAAAATTTTGGAGTTATGGGACATAAAAAAAATTTACAGGTAGGGACGAGATGAAACAAGACAAGACAGAACAAGACGGGATGGGACGAGATGTCTTTGCCATTCTAAAATAGTTATGTATAGGTTATATACGTGCAATAGTCCAAACTAAAACCACATAAAAATCTGATATTTGAATTTAACATCTGTAAGCATACCGCCATAGTTTAAAAACTTCAAACGATCATTGTATATCTGTTAACACTAAATATACTACTACTTAACACTATTTAAAATTTCGAAATTATAAAAAACACATAAACCAAAATATTTTATGCATTCGAATTATACATAAATTAATTACAATATGTGTCATCCCGTATTGTTGCACCCCCTTTCTATATTTCTGTATACCTGACTACATTTCTATATCAATAAAACAAAATGTTGGCTCATCCTCTTTTTTTTTCACTCCCTTAAAACCCATCATCTTTAAAAACTACTTTCCGATATAGCGATGTGTTTGTTTCAATGAAAAGTTACATTCTCTAAACAATTTATTCTATCGGGATTTCCAATTTACCGTATATCACCAAATATACAACTCAACATTATATAAACAAAGGAAATAAGTCAAAAAAAAAAAATTACTTTAAATATTCAAATTATAAATTTTTTTTAATAAATTATATAATCTCGTGCTGAAACACAAGTTCTCTCCTAGCTTGTGTTTATGGATATAGACGCACAGAGCTCGATGTTATGGTAAATCCAAATACATTTCTAATCGTAGTTTTTAGGGACTATGGTCTCGTGATAACTATTCACATGCATTGAAGAGTTGCATGCATATAATTTACTGTATCATAGATTCATACAAATGGGATCACACTTTATTCTGTTACGCTATTGTATGTTGTTTTTCTAACAATATATATATTTTTTTGCCTTTCTTATTTTATGCAAACATTTAATTACATAGATATTTCTTATTCTATATTAATCTATATATAGATATCCCAATCTTTATAATTATTATACTGTATATTTCCTCAATATATGAAGATCGAGATTGTACCAAACGAAACATCTCAAGATCAATTTGACGTGTCTATCATCAGTCTATTGTTGAGATAATGGGATTATATATAGTGTAACGTCGTCGTATATAAATTTTCTATAATCACAAATTCACAATGTTTCCAATCTATTGAAAAGGGAAATACGTGTGGAAATCATGCAAAAAAGATCAGCTCTTTCACACGTTAAGTCATATACTCATATGTGACAAATGTCGATATGCTCCTTACCGAATTTCCGGAGATTGTGACCATCAAAAAAATATGGAAAGAGATCTGTAAAAAGTATGTTCTTGATAATTCTTACAACAATCTGAGATTTTATAGATCTTAAAACTTTAAATCACTCATTCGAAAGCGCGTGAGATTTATTGAGACATTCCTTAAGAAAACATTACTCAAAAACTCAAAAGTACAAAACGTTTTGAAACCGTTTGACGAAGAAGAGACATTAGTACTCCTCGTGTAGATAAGGCAATAACTAAACTTCTTTGCAAATCTCTTCACCTCCCTCGTCCTCTACGCGTTTCACGTCCCACTTTATAAATCCAGATTCGTCCTTCTAAAACCTAATCACACAACACAGATCCCTTTCTTTAGTTTCTCCAACTCTTTTGATTCTTCTTTCAATTCTATCATCATCATCACCATGGTACGTTTTACCAACACCCTCGTAGGAATACTCAACTTCTTCGTCCTCCTCTCCTCGGTTCCCATACTCATAACCGGAATCTGGCTCAGCGCTAACGGCTCGACGCAATGCGAGCGGTTCCTCGACAAACCCTTGATCGCTCTCGGCGCTTTCCTCACGATAGTTGCAATCGCTGGAGTCGTGGGATCTTGCTGCAGAGTCACGTGGCTCCTCTGGTTCTATCTCTTTGTCATGTTCTTCTTGATCATCGCTATTCTCTGTTTCACCATCTTTGCCTTTGTCGTCACTAGCAAAGGCTCCGGCGAAACTATCCCTGGAAAGGCTTATAAAGAGTATAGGCTTGAGGCTTACTCTGATTGGTTGCAGAAGCGTGTCAACAACGCTAAACACTGGAGCAACCTTAGAAGCTGTGTTTTCGAGAGCAAGATCTGTTCTCGCTTCTCTGATAGTGAGCCTGTTTCTGCTTTCTACAAAGAACATCTTACTTCTCTTCAGGTAACCATTTCTGAAACTCCTTTACTCCAATTTATTTCAAGGGATGGCTTAAAAATTTGTCTTTTTAGGGTTCCTAAGTTACAATTATTCTAACCTAATCGTCTTGACCTTTTTCGTTTGGATCATGAGTTTCTATGATTAAATATTGATTTGTTTGTTTTGTTTACAGTCTGGTTGCTGCAAGCCTTCTAATGACTGTAACTTCACCTACATAAGCCCAACGACTTGGAACAAAACCTCAGAGACAAATAAAAACTCAGATTGTCAACTTTGGGACAACCAGAAAGATAAGCTATGCTACAATTGCCAAGCTTGCAAGGCCGGTTTCATAGACAACCTTAACAACTCATGGAAAAGAACTGCGACTGTTAACATTGTCTTCCTTATAATCCTCATTGTCGTCTATGGTATGGGATGTTGCGCCTTCCGGAACAACAAGCGAGAAGAGAGATATGCCCGTCCCAGTGGTTTCAACAATCTTTGATTTTTAGTCTTTTTTTATATTTAGGAGTATGTTAGTCTTATTTAAGCTAGACTTTGATTTTTCATTAATAAATCGTATTACGTTTATTTATTAAAGTAAAACAGCTTTCAAAATTTATGAAACAGATGGAAGAAACTTGAGTTATTTTAGTTGTTCATGTGTTTGAATTTCTTCTGTTGATTTGTGTTTGGAGAGAAGAGGATTCTTCAGATCTCCGTTACAGATTGTTGTCTTTGATGAATCTTGGATATGAATCTTTACTTCTGAGTTCTTCTGATCATTGTCTCTGATCTGTTCTTGATTCATCATGACATCTTTTGCTTTACCCCATAACACAGTGTAAAGTCCCATTATAACCCCTAGTCCTCCGATTAAGCTATTCCAAAAAGATAAAACAGATTGTGGTGTTATGGATTGTAGTTTTGTAAGGTTTCTTCAAGAGAATTAATGTTTTTACCTTCCAGTGTAAATCTCTTCCTGGAAGAACAGAGCAGCTAAGATTGTGACAATGACTGTACATAGAGGATTAAACAGCGCAGAGAACACAGGACCTCTCTTTGATATAGCCCATGCTTGGACAGTAAACGAAAGTGCCGACGCCCCAATTCCCTTGCAAACGCATTTCATGATTAGAATTTGCGCTAACCTTTGGATTTACTATAAAAGAAAATGAAAAAAACAGAGCAATGTTATTTGTGCGTACTGCATAGAGACATGTCGCAAACTCGGAGTAGGAATGAAGAATCCAAGCGTTTGAGTCCTTCTCCAAGAAGAAAGTGACAACCGCACATTGTATTGTTCCAAATAAACACATCCATGCTGATAAAGAGAGGTTATCTGGATAATATGTAGAGATTGGTACCTAGGGTTTTTTTTGTTGAAACAGAGTTCACTTTCCTTGTAAGACAAGAAACCTTACCAAAAACGCAAGTTTATGTTCTATGTTTTGTTTAGTAAATTTTACCTGAAGTATAAGCCAAAAGGACCAGCAAAGAGTGCTAGAGAACAAGAACAAACAACCAACTAACCACATGTTCTGATCTTTAAGAACATCTCCCAATACCGATTTAGCTAGCGGTAAAGCTGATTCTGAGTTGAGAATCTTTGGTCCACGAAGCAGAGTCATGGAGACCGCTCCTGCTACACAGAGGATCGTCCCTGCAATCTTGGCTAAGCCTCTTATATCCCGGAGATTCAGTTTCTCGTATCTAAATAACAGTAATAATTAGTAATACACACATCAATCACAATTTCCATACAAGTGTATATATGCATATACCCGGCAAGAAACGAGATGAGGAAGGTGATTGCAGGAATGATGTTACCAACGGCACTTCCCATGGACGATGAAGTTAAGTAAAGACCTTCAAGGTACAGATTTTGATTGACTGTAACGCTGGAAAGCAAATTAATAATACGAATAAGTTTAAAATTCATCTATCTGGAGTTCTTAAGAGATAAAAATTACAACTTATTCTATACACACTTACCCTATAAGCGAGACCACAAATATTAAAGAAAAGCTCTTTAGATCCAAAGATGCTATAGCTATCTTTGATTTTCTCCTACAAACCCACAAAAAGAAAAAGGACACATAGTTATGATAATAATTAACAATGAGATGTGATGTGAATAAACAATTTATATGTGATCAGTTCACCCTTTTTCAATTAGTTTTGAGTTGAAACCAATTAAAATTTAACAAATTACAAATGCACATTGTCATTTAGGGGATATAGAGAAAGGTGATTTAGAAGCAAATTAAATTAACTTAGGGCTGATTTTTAATATTACCTGGAGAAGAAGAGAAATGGGAAGATGAAAATGGTTGCAAAGGCTTGCCTATAGAGGATAAAAACCCGAGGGCTTAATCCATTAACCAAAGTAGCTCTTGCAAATAGATTCACTCCTGCATAACACAGTTGAATCATAGTCATTGCCATTTCCGGCTTGTAGTCCTCTATCTTCCCCATCTCTTCTCTCACTCTGTCTCTCTCCTTGTGAATCTTACTTTTGCTCTCTGCGTTCTCTATATATCTTCATGTTATGTGTACAAGTGTTTATATTGCTCGGACGATCTTATTAACTATACATAAACTATTAGTCATCATAAATGATAGTTGATCATGTAGATGCTTAACAAATAATTTTTTTATTCGGTTGGCAACTTGGCATTGGCAAATACGACTTCTCTGTCATATTGTGGTTTTAATTTTAAATATTCATTTGATTTTTAGTCGAAGTTGGATGTACTCGACCGACGCCGTATCATCACATCTTTTGTTTTGGGAATGACAAGTCCTTCACGAAAGAACCATTTCGGATATTTATTTTGTATTTTTGGGTTATATTATGTTTAGATTCGAAGTTGTATGTGTTTCCAAGACTTGATAGCATGCATGTCAGCATGTGTGGTAGTGGTAGAAAGTAGATTAACAATACTGAAACAGTACATAAACTTTTAGAAACAATAAATATTTTAAGTTCTTGTAAAGTGTTATATATGCTTTATGCGACTACACAACACACCATTTCAATTTTTCAATCAAACCGATAATTTCTCTTTTGAAACATTCTAATGTTCCATAGCGTTGTAAAATTTTGCAACTTTTTGTTTTATGATTGATTTTTAATTACCAACAATCACGATCGTCCACAGACCACAGCTAGCTATTGCATTTATTAACTATGGCGGCTAAATCAATCAATCTCTATATTAGACTATATATATCACTTTGTTATTTATGTAGCTACGTGAAACAGTCTACATCATTCAAAAAACTACAGTTTCTTGACTCCATTCAAAAAAAAAACTTTTATTAACATGGCATT